>CM035406.1:204044952-204047452 GCA_020310875.1 Ceratopteris richardii | reverse complement strand
CTTCCCAAGGGTCTTCTTAAGGGGAAGGATATGGGGAAACAACACGGAGATATGACCATGTATCGCTATACATGGGAATATAGTGGGAGTGGTGTCCTATTATTACTCTCTTTGTGTTAGACCTTCCAATACCATTTTTGAGGACAAAAAGGGAGTTAAGGGGAAGGAAATGTAACATGGAGAATTACTCATGAGTCCTTAATAAGAGGTGTGAACCACCTCTTAGTCTTTTAAGAGTAGAGTACTCACTTGAGTGCCAAGTGGCACTCATGTGAGGGACCATGAGTCATCCTCTTTGTGTGTTACTAGAGAGGGATTGATATAAATACTACCACGCGGGTGGGCGGCATATATAGAATAGAGAACTTTGTGTATGCTCTCCAAAGCTTTAGCCGATGAGTTCAGCTTTAATGACCTTGGCAATTGTGCAATTACCCTTCAAAAGTGAAGGACATCATTGAGAGTACCATCATACATATACATATACATATACATATACATATACATATACATATACATATACATATACATATACATATACATATACATATACATATACATATACATATACATATACACATACACATACACATACACATACACATACACATACACATACACATACACATACACATACACATACACATACACATACACATACACATACACATACACATACACATACACATACACATACACATACACATACACATACACATACACATACACATAACATACACATACACATACACATACACATACACATACACATACACATACACATACACATACACATACACATACACATACACATACCACATACACATACACATACACATACACATACACATACACATACACATACACATACACATACACATACACATACACATACACATACACATACACATACACATACACATACACATACAAATACACATACACATACACATACACATACACATACACATACACATACACATACACATACACATACACATACACATACACATACACATACACATACACATACACATACACATACACATACAAATACACATACACATACACATCACATACACATACACATACACATACATATACATATACACATACACATACACATACACATACACATACACATACACATACACATACACATACACATACACATACACATACACATACACATACACATACACATACACATACACATACACATACACATACACATACACATACACATACACATACACATATACATACACATACACATACACATACACATATACACATACGCATACCATACACATACGCATACGCATACGCATACCATACCATACCATAGCATACGCATACGCATATGCATACGCATACCCATTACGCATACACATACGCATACACATACGCATACACATACGCATACACAAACACATACACATACACATACACATAACATACATACACATACACATACACATACACATACACATACACATACACATACACATACACATACACATACACATACACATACACATACACATACACATACACATACACATACACATACACATACACATACACATACACATACACATACACATACACATACACATACACATACACATACACATACACATACACATACACATACACATACACATACACATACACATACACATACACATACACATACACATACACATACACATACACATACACATACACATACACATCACATACACATACACATACACATACACATACACATACACATACACATACACATACACATACACATACACATACACATACACATACACATACACATACACATACACATACACATACACATACACATACACATACACATACACATACACATACACATACACATACACATACACATACACATACACATACACATACACATACACATACACATACACATACACATACACATACACATACACATACACATACACATACACATACACATACACATACACATACACATACACATACACATACACATACACATACACATACACATACACATACACATACACATACACATACACATACACATACACATACACATACACATACACATACACATACACATACACATACACATACACATACACATACACATACACATACACATACACATACACATACACATACACATACACATACACATACACATACACATACACATACACATACACATACACATACACATACACATACACATACACATACACATACACATACACATACACATACACATACACATACACATACACATACACATACACATACACATACACATACACATACACATACACATACACATACACATACACATACACATACACATACACATACACATACACATACACATACACATACACATACACATACACATACACATACACATACACATACACATACACATACACATACACATACACATACACATACACATACACAT
>CM035406.1:203872452-204037452 GCA_020310875.1 Ceratopteris richardii | reverse complement strand
AGAATGAAGAGTGGGAATTTACTACTATTTTAAGAAATGAACCATCTGTTGGTGAGTAGTACATGTCTGTAGTAGACTTAGATGTTTGGTATTATGATAGTGATGCAACCAAACATATTGCCTTTCAATGTAGTTTCTTTAGTCCACTTGAGTTTGCCCATATAGGACATATAATTACTTGTGCTAACAAATCCTTTTATCATGTAATGGGAGTTGGTAGGCTCATTCTAACTATAGATGATGGTAGTTCTTTCACATTATGAGATTCCATATATGTGCTAGGGATTAAAAAAAAATAATCTATTATCACTTTTAGCATAAGCCAAGATTGGCTTGGTTGTCAAAATTGTTTATGACAAATGTAAAATTCATGATCTCTCAAATGGTGATGTTCTTATTGCTTTTGGAATTCATGTGGTGGGTTGTATAAAGCTCATTGACTACGTGAAACCTATGAAGGATTCAACATGTGTAGTTCATGATTTTCAAGCTATCTCAGATGTAAAGCGTTGGCATGCACACTCTGGTCATCAAAATTTCACTAGTTTTCTTTGCCTACAAAAATATGAATGGTGTGATATGTCCCTACACATGATGCACCCTCTAAATATGTATGTGAAGGTTGTATCTTGGGAAAATTGTGGCATCTTCTATATGATCCATAGACTGAACGAATTCTAACTAGACATGACCTTTTTTTTGAACATGCAATTTAGGCCTTACTTTCATGTACCAAGGTGATGTTAGTTAGCTCAAAGATTGTATGACACTTTTATGCCTTTTTTATAGGTGGATAGTCAAGTTCTAGTCCAAATAAGGAAATTCCTCAACCTTTAGATGCTTCAAATAATGATGCAGATCATTCCATTTCCGATGCGAATTTAGATGATGCACTTGTTGATGAGAGGATGGCGATAGAAGAGGCAAAAACTATGACTAAATAGTTGGTGCAAACTTTGAGAGATAGAAAATTAGATGCACCTTGGTCATATCATACTTGATAAGATTCTTATAGTTTTTCCTTTGCATGAGATTGTTATGCAATGGATGTCTCTAGTGTTTGTGATGAGAATGAGGTTGTTTCTTTTTATGAAGCACAAAATTAAAAAAATTGGATGGCCGTTGTACAATCAAAATATGATGTTATTATGAAGAATGGTATTTTGTCTTCATGTGATTGCCTCAAGGCAAAAACGCCATTGGCACTTAGTGGGTATACAAGTTGAAATGTAATCCTAATGGAATAATTGATAGGTATAATGCTAGGCTTGTTGCCAAAGATTATGCTCAAGAGAGAGGCATTGAATTTCATGAGATATTTGCTCCCAGATGTCGAATGACCATAGTTCATAGCATTTCTTCACTTCCATCTCATTATGGTTTGAATGTAAATCACTTGAAAATCAAAACTTCATTTCTAAATGGTGATTTACATGAAGGAGTGTATGTATTTTACACCCATGGTTTTGTGCAAAAAGGGCATGAAAATAGTGTAAAGGTTGAAAAAAGCATTATATGAGTTGGAGCAAGCACCACATGCTTGATATAAAAAGATACACAGTTTTGGTGGCACATGGTTTTGAAAACTATTAAATTGAGAGTGCCTTATATGTTAAGCATGGAGATTATGTAACTTCTTATCATTATTGTATATGTTTATGATATGATGTTTACTTGTCATATTGAAAAGCATATTGCTGAATTGAAGGCTGACTAGCATGCTTCTTTTGAGATGTCAAATTTGGGGCATTTGCATTAATATTTGGGCATTCAATTTATGCAAGTTAATTAGAGATAGGCTTGTTTAAATATATTAACATATCATTGCACCATTTTGGCCTCGAAAACTACAACCGTATCACCAATCCCATTGAAGCATGTTAAAATTGAGTCTTCATGATGTTGGAGATGTATTTGATGTTGTTTTGTATCAGCAAGTCGTTGGATGCTTGATTTACTTATGAATGATTTGGCCTAATATTCAGTTTTTTGTCTCTTAGATCATCAAGTTTATGCATTTCCTAGGCGTCTAGCATTGGCAAGCAGTTAAGTGCATCTTTCACTACTTGATTGGAACCCAATTACTTGGATTGTTTTATCCCAAGGGGGGATCATTAATACTAGATTTAAATGTTTTCTTTCTTTACTTAGGTTGGGTTGGTCGCTATGGGACTTGTATCCTCCACTCATTTTTCCTTCATGCTTGGTATCTAATGCATATCTTAGTTGAGTAAGAAGCAACCTACTATGGCCATTTCTGTTGTGAGGGATCATTATAGGGAAACTTTCACAATGACTATTGAGTGTGTGTAACTTAGATGTATTTTGGCATCTATAAAGGATGTGAGAGACTTGGTATCTTTCCCTTTTTGATTTTTTGACCTAAGACATAAAGCATTGTGCATATGTGTGGAAATCTTTGGCTTGTTGATATATTTAGGTAGTGATGTGTGTGAACACACTAGGACCGTCGGGGCACTTTTTTCCCTCTTTAGGAGGTTTTTTCCACCCAGCTTGTATATATGCCTATTGCCCTAATGGGCTACTTATCTTTGTACATTCTCTAGTAATACATTCAGTATTGTGTGTTGTGCTTCAAGCTTCTTCTTCTTCCTTGTGCTGTTCGCGTGCTTCCGCAGACGTCTAACTCCAACAATTGGTATCAGAGCAGGTCGTCGCTTCATCTAGGGTGCCGTCGACACTCCTCCGTTTGTAGTCTCAGATTTGCACAAAATTTGGTGAGCTTACTCAGGGTGTTTTAGAGATCAAAATAGCTTTGTTGTGTGGTGCCGAAATCGCGATCTGAGCTCATTTCGGCCTCCGAATGCATTATCACAGTGCTTGTGTAGGCTATTTTATCTTTTTGTGCCAAAGGTATATACCTGTTTCTGTTTGCCCGTATAAGCGTCTCAAAGTCTGCTACAGGTTTACCAGAACTCGTCTGGGTGGTTCCGTTCAACTTTTTGAGCTACAGTCAATTTTCTGCATCAAGGCGACCATCGCTGAAAGCAGTGATGTATTTCGTATGTTGGCTGTTGAGGATAAGTTGGATGGTACCAACTACCCGCTGTGGTCTTATATGATGCGACATGTATTGGTTGCAAAAGGACTATGGAACATTGTGCAAGGTGTTGAAAAACATCCTATCACACCTGCAACTGTTACAACTGTAGGTACTGTAGCTGAAGTAGAAGGTGTCGAAATTGATGATATTCTGCATATTCCTGTTCGTGCTGTGATTTCTATTGCACCTATTGTAGAGCGGATTCATTGGGATGGTAGAGATGCCTAGGCACATGCATTGATAGCTTTGTCTGTCAAACGCGCCATTATTCCTCATATTCGATCTTGTAGAACATCTAAGGATGCTTGGGATACACTTACCACATTGTACCAAGCTACGAATGAGGCTTGTGTTGCTTACCTCCGAAAATAGTTGGAGAGTGAGCACATGAATGAAGGTGATTCTATGGATAATTTCCTAACAAAGATCAAAGACTTGAAGGAATAGTTGATTTTTGTTGATGAGGTTATTCCATATAGCTCACTTCTGTAGACCGTTCTGAATGGTCTTCCTGATTCATATCAGAGTTTTGCTTCTACTCTTTGGTTGATGATGAAAGGCAATCCAAATGCCTTGTCATTTGAGGAGTTAGTCTGTGTTCTATTGTAGGAAGATCAGTCCAGGTAGAACAGGTCCATTATGCATGTTGCAGATCAGATTTCTTGGCTAGTCAGAAGGGCCAAGGAAAATGGAGCTCTTCTACTAGTAAGCAGAAATCTGCAAATGCTGCACATTCGAAGAACCAAGACAAAGATGAGAAAAAATAAGAAAAACAGAAATTGTTTTGTAAGTACTATAAAGGGAATGATCATATCATAAACAACTGTCCAAAACTGGCTGCAACAGAGGCAAAGAAGAAAGAGGCTGGAATGGTTGTTGCAAAAGCCTCTACACCAAAAACGGAGTCTCCTAATCTTGTGCAGGAAGAAGAATGGGCGTTTACTACTATTTGCAGTTTTCACCCATATTCTCATGAGCAGTGCATGTCTGCAGTAGACTCAGATGTTTGGTACTTTGATAGTGGGGGGATCAAATATATTACCTCGCAGTGTAGTTTCTTCTCTTCACTCGAGCCTGCCCCTACAGGGAATACTGTTACATGCGCCAACAACTCCTCTTATCTTGTTATGGGAGTTGGTAAGATCATTATGACTACTACTGGTGGTAGTTCTTTCACTTTGTTAGATGCTTTGTTTGTGCTAGGGATCAAGAAAAATCTATTATCAGTTTCTCCATTAGCCAAGATTGGCTTGGTTGTGAAATTTGTTGATGACAGATGTACAGTTCATGATCTCTCAAATGGGGATGTGATTATTGCTTCTGGCATTTTATGTCGTGGGTTGTATAAGCTCATAGACTATGAAAGATCTATGAATGATTTGAAATGTGTAGTACATGATTCTTAGGCTATCTCAGATGCAAAGCTTTGGCATGCACGCTTTGGTCATCTGAATTTTGCTAGTTTGCTATGTGTGCAGAAATCTGAAATGGTGTCCTCTATGCCCAAACTTGAGGCACCTAGAAAACATGTTTGTGAAGGCTGTAGTTTGGGCAAAATGCAACATTCCTCATTTCCAAAGATGGTTCAGGTCGGGCTACTCAGAAATTGCAGCTTGTACATAGTGATGTCTGTGGTCCTATGCAGACATCTTCTTTTGGAAATTATCTTTACTTCGTGAAGTTCATTGATGATTTTTCCAGGCATGCATGGGTATATCCATTGAAGGAAAAGTCCGAAGTGTTCATGTGCTTCAAACAGTTTTTGGTTTTGGCTAAAAATCTGTCAGCATGTAAAATGGGCACCCTTCGTTTAGATCGACGGGGGAATATATGTCTTCTGATTTTAATGCATTTCTGGCTGAACGTGGGATAAAACACCAGTGTAGAATGCCGTATACACCTCAACAAAATGGAGTTGCTGAACGAAAGAACAGGTCACACATGGAGATGGCGAGGTGTATGGTCAAGAGTCAGGCTTTACCACATAGTTTCTGGCTTGAGGCTGTCATGTGTGCAGCATATGTATTGAACATGTGTCCCACTAAAGCGCTGGAGTCTATCACTCCATATGAGGCTTGGCATGATCGCAAGCCATCTGTTGCACATCTGCGTGTTTTTGGTCGTTTGGAATATGCATTAGTGCCTGAACAACATCATAGAAAATTGGATGATAAAGCAGTAAAATGTATTTTTGTTGGGTACAGTTCTGAAAGTAAAGGCTATCATAAAGGCTATCATCTGCATCATCCACAGACTAAACACATTCAGGTTAGCTATGATGTTGTTTTTGTGGAAGATGCTATTCAGCCATTGCTTTCATGTACTAAGGAGACATCTGTTAGCTCTAAAGACATGTATGATACTTTGCTACCTCTTTTTACAGGTAAACAATCTAAATCTGGTCCTAATAAGGCAACTTCTCAACCTTTGCAGGTTTCATGTGATGATGCATATCATTCCATTTTTGATGCAAATTTACATGATGTACTAGTTGATGAGAGAGCTGATATTGAGAAGGCAAAAACTATGCCAAAATGGCTGGTGCAGACTTTGCGTGATAGCAAACTAGATGCACCTCTATCATATCGTACTCATTTAGGCTCTCATAGTGCCTCTTTTGCATCAAATTGCTATGCTATGGCTACATCTAGTCTCTCTGATGAGAATGAGCCTGTGTCGTTTGATGAAGCACAAAATTCAAAAAATTGGATGGCTGTTATGCAATCTGAATATGATGTTATAATGAAGAATGGTACTTGGTCTTTGTGTGACTTGCCTCCTGGCAAGAAGGCCATTGGGACTAAGTGGGTATACAAGCTGAATCGTAAGCCTGATGGTACGATTGACAGGTATAAGGCTGGGCTTGTTGCAAAGGGTTATGCACAGGAAAGAGGCATTGATTTTGATGAGACCTTTGCACCTACTTGCTGAATGACTATTGTTCGTAACATTTGTGCGCTTGCAGCTCATCATGGTTGGAATGTACATCAGTTGGACATTAAAACACTATTTGTGAATGGTGACTTGCATGAAGACGTGTATGTTTTTCAGCCCCGTGGCTTTGTGTAGAAAGGGCATGAAAACCAGGTGTGCAGGTTAAAGAAGGCATTATATGGTTTAAAGTAAGCACCACGTGCTTGGTATGAGAAGATACATGCCTATCTGATTGCACTTGGTTTTGAGAACAGTCCAACTGAAAGCACCTTATATGTTAAGCGTGCTAATGATGTGCTTTTGATCATTGTTGTCTATGTTGATGACATACTGCTCACTGGTCCTATTGAGAAGCATATTGCTGATTTTAAGGCTGATTTGGATGCCTCATTTGAGATGTCTGATTTGGGGCATTTGCATCACTATTTGGGCATTCACTTTATGCAACTTAATGGTGGAATGGCTTTGTGTCAAACGAAATACATTGACACGTCATTGCAGCATTCGGCATTGAAGACTGTAAGCCTATTGCCAGTCCTATGGAGACAGGTTTACGATTGAGTCTTCATGATGCTGGAGATGCATTCGATGTTGTTCTCTATCAGCAGGCTGTTGGATGCTTGATTTACTTATGCATTACTTGGCCAGATATTCAGTTTGTTGTCTCACAAATGAGGAGGTGTATGCATTGTCAAGGAGTCAAGCATTGGTAGGTGGTTAAGCGCATCTTTCGCTACTTGAGTGGTACTCGGCTACTTGGGTTGTTTTATCCCAAGGGGGGATCACTATCACCAGATTTGCATGCTTTTTCTGACTCTGATTGGGCTGGTTGCTATGACACTCGTGTGTCCACTAGTGGTTTTTGCTTCATGCTTGGTAGCTCATGTATATCTTGGTTGAGAAAGAAGCAGCCTACCGTGGCCACTTCTAGTTATGACGCTGAGTATAGGGTAGCTTTTACAGTTATTGTTGAGTGTGTGTGGCTTAGATGCCTTATGGCTGATTTGGGTGTTGGTCACTCTTCTGCCACCACCATCTTCACTCACAGTCAGAGAGCATTGGTGGTTGCAAGGAACCCTGTGTTCCATGCTCGCATGAAGCACATTGAGGTGCATTATCATTATGTCAGGGAGAGGTTCTCTGCTGGGGAGATCAGCTTGGCATATGTGCCCACATAGGAGAACATTGCAGACCTTTTCACGAAGGCTCTGCCTAGGCAGAAGTTTGAAACTTTCCGCAAAGCTTTGGGCTTACTTCCTTTTGTGGAGTGATTTCCACCTAGCTTGGCACTTCCTTATACATGAGTGCCAGCTCCTTGTTCACCGCATCACTCCTAAGGTGGTTTTGTTGATATATTTAGGTAGTAATGTGTGTGAACACACTAGGACCATCGGGGAACTTTTTTCCCTCTTTAGGCCACCAAAATGTTCTTCTAACACATTGAATGGTCTTGTCAACACCAGGATGCCCTACACAAGGAACAACATGGTTATCATGCATGGGTTTTCTTCTCAAATCCTAGGAATCTTGTACACAAACCTTTCCTTTTTGTTTAACTATTCCATTATTTATTGATAAATCAAAATAAGGACTTCACTTGTTTTCTTTACTCAGGGAATGAATAGTTAGAAATACATTGTCTCCTATAATAGAGTCATCAGTGAAGGCTCTAATGATCTATAATAAGTGTGCTTTTCCACCTGTGGTTTCTTTATTTCTTGAAGCAATAAAGTTTCTAGAACTATAAAGCTCATTTGATACACTATTTGTGATAATGCATTCACTACAATAGGTTTAAAATATGGTACCTTTTCTTGGTTCATTGCCCCTCACTCTTTTGATTGATGCGTTGTAGCCTACAAGAAGTACAAAATAAGGCATATATTGCGATTATGATGTGATGATGAGCCATTGATGAGAGAGGTTTTGAAAATAGGCAGACTTGAGTACTGTCTCTTCAAGATTTGTCACTAATTGAATCTGAAAAACTACTCGTTTGTCATGCATTCTACCTCTTTATTCTACCCTTTTCAACCATTCGTGTGCTTCAATTTCAAATGTATCTTGACCTTCCTCAGTGGTTCATTCCCCGAGTACTCATATTGGCTCATATGGGTCCTTGAAGGTTTCTTTCATTCGGATTTCAACAAACTCTTTGGGTTCGGTTTCCACTATTAGAGAAGGCTATCTTTCATATTGTAGTAAGTGTGCTTGAAGTTTGTGAATCTATTTTTGGAGGGTCTCCAATTCCTATGTGTTTGGTGGAATAGGTATGCACTCTAGTACCTGTGTGTTCGGCCTTGCTACCTACTTCTTGAGATCTTCACATTTTCTCTTCTCATTTTGCATATGACTCCAAAAAGTTAGCATGTTCCTCTAGTAAAATTTGGATATTAATTGAAGGAACTGCTTGGAATGGACTTGGATTGATAGTAGTTCTAGGAGTTCCTTCCATGGCAGCTTCTAGGTTTTCATGATTTTGTTGTTGGAGGTGCTTATCTCCTTCATGGTTGTTGACATATGTCATCATAGAAGGCTTAAGTTCCTTTGTAGTTTCACATTCATAAGCTATTGGAAGATCAATATTACCTTCATCCGTAGGTTGTGCTAGTAGACATCCAATAGCATAATTGGATGCGTTCACAGGTACATGGAATGGATTATTCCAATCAAATGTAGTCATGATTGTCATTTCAGCTCATTGAAAGAGATCTCACACTTGTCCGACCACTCGAAATTAGTCAAAAGGTTATAGAGAGGCTTAGCAATGATTACATACATGTGGATGAATCATCGATAATGCCCACAATGCCCTCTGGGCTACTTATCTTTGTACATTCTAGTGGTAATACATTCAGTATTGTGTGTTGAACTCCAAGCCTCTTCTTCTTCCTTGTGTTGTTCGCGTGCTTCCACAGATGTCTAACTCCAACAAGAAGTGTATTAAGCTTTCACCAAGGTTTTGTGGGCCTTGGAAGATAGGTAAGAAGCTTAGTGATGTTTCTTAATGATTAAAGCTTTCTCCAGATTGCAGAGTCCATCCAATGTTTCATGTTAGTAAAATGGCTTTAACTTTATCCTCGTCTATTGAGATTCCATTTTTTGACACTATATCTTAGAATCTTGCCTTGCTTGACCATGAAAATGTAATTTTTTGGGTTTAAGCAGGCCTAGTATTCTCTGCATTTGTCAAAGATTAGTTTAAGCTCTCGAATGTGTGTTTCTCTAATGCTTGAGTGAGAAGATATATCATTAACATAGAACTCTAGATTCTTTCATAGGAACTCTTTGAACACATGGCACATTAATCTTTGAGATGTAGCAAGAGCATTGGTGAGTCCAAAGGGCATCACACAAAATGCAAATATGTCCCATTCTATGTCAAAACCATCTTATGCTAGACTTTAGGAGCAATAGCTACTTGATTGTAGCTTGAAAATCCATCAAGGAAGTTGTGGGCTTCCTTGCCAACTAGTTCCAATAGGTGTTCTTAGATAGGAAGTGGATAGCTATCTCTGATGGTGGTGGCATTAACCTTCTTGAAGTTAATGTGCACCCGTAGTTTTCCATTCTTTTCGAGAACTACTACAATGGGGGATACCCATTCAATATGTTTGATTTTGTAGATGAATCTAGCTTCTGTTGGAAGTGATGGCTGGGTACAATCAGAAGATCAAGCTGGTGCTGCTAGACCTGCTTCACACCTGCCCTCTTTTCTCTTCAGATATGGTTAGGAGACTCCTTGAGCTTCCAAATGACACCAAGAAACTATATATGTGCTTTACAAAATGATTGAGTAATGACCAAATCAAAACAGATGATTTTGAACCTTCACAACTCCAAAAAAACTTTCTATTCCTGTATTGACATCTGCTCAGTCCTAAGCTCAGTGTGTCCAGCACACTTGCAATTGGTTTAATTCCTTCTGGGAGTATTAAATTAACTTAACAAGCTACCATTAGCAAGTTAAATCACTCCAAATAACAAACTATACACTGAGCATGATCTTTAGCAAAATCAGGGACACCCCCGATTTTTTAGGAACAACACAGAAATATACCAGTGATCACTTCGACAGCGATTTCTCTCAATTGGCTGAATAGAATGACTTGAAATTTTGTAGTGTTGTAGAATGCTTTGAACTGGTTCCAATGAGCCCTGGATCATTAAATTTGGTTCAGTAGATCTTGAGATATGCCCTGTTGAAGTTGACAGACTTTGAGGTGAATGACTCAGAGAACACAGAGTAAAGAACTATGAGTATATGTATTGATACTATCAAATGTACATTCCCATTGGCATGTAGAGTGATGCCCAATGGTACTTAGAGGTGTAAGCTAAGTAGTAGCTCTCACACACTCTATGATCTGCTTGGATTAGCCTCGGGAAGTGAGCTCTATTACCCGCGACTTTTACATAGCTCTTTTATAAGTCATCACTTGAGATTTGAATTTCAAATTCAAATATAGTCTCCCTCAAATTTCTCATCTAATCACATGGAGATATTCTCTCCATTCATACCTTCCAAATTCCACGACTTTTGAAGGTAGGTACAATTACAAGAAGTCACTTTGACTTTTACATGAAGTAATAAGTAACTAAGCATAGGCATATGTTCCTATGCTCTTCCTTGAAATGAAGTAATCCAAACTTTTGCAATAAACTTCAATGTTGATATCCAATGCTAAGTGATCTTTGTGCAATCTTCATGTTGAGTCTTCAAGGCACAAATCAAAGCCAAGTGTGAAGGCTTGTTTGCACCAACAGCTCCCCCTCAAGCCAAACACTTGCTTGAGTCTTCATCTTTAGTCTTCAATGATATCCTGCAATCCTATCATGGTTTTAAACCTGCATAGCTTGCTTCCATCCAAAGATTTTGTAAGCAAATCTGCACATTGTATATTAGTGGACACATATGATAATTGGATTTCCTTGCTAAGTAATTTCTCCCTCACATAGTGGTAATGCACCTCTATGTGTTTTGTTCTAGCATGATACACAGGATTAGCTGCTAGATGAAGTGAACTTGTGTTATCACCAAATATGATAGGTGGCCTTGTATATAGACCCAATTCTGAGTATAGTAGCTTCAACCATATGGCTTCTTGAGTGGCATTGGCTAGCCCTCTGTACTCTGCCTCAGTAGATGATAGGGCAACTGTGGGTTGTTTCTTGGATGACCAAGAAATTGGTTTATCACCTGCAAAGCATATGTAACCAGATGTACTCCTCCTGTCATCCTTGCAACCTGCCCAATCTGCATCTGAGTATACCTTGATGTCAATGTCTGATGAATATGGATAATACAAACCATGATTTTGTGTTCCCTTTAGGTACTTTACTATCTTCTTGGCTGCCTCCAAATGTGGTACTCTTGGTTTATGCATAAATTGGCTAAGTACACTAACACCATATGATATATCAATCCTGGTTAAGGTAGCATAATTGAGACTACCTACCAAACTTTGATAACCTGTAATATCCTTGAGTTCTTCTCCTTCATGTGCACTGAGTTTGTGGTTGACTTCCATAGGAATGTTTGAGACTTTAGCTTCCTGCAAATTAAACTTCTTGACCATGTCCTGAATGTACTTCTTCTGAGTAATGAATATACCTGAATTTGTGTAGACCAATTCAAGCCCTAGGAAGTACTTCAATAATCCAAGATCATTGATCTTGAATTCCTTCATCATTTGACCTTTGATGTGTCTAATTCCTTGAACATCATTTCCTGTAATAATGATGTCATCAACATAGACACACAAGTATATTACCTCTGAATTGTTCTTTTTTATAAACAATGAAGTATCTGCTTTACTCATCACAAATCCTTGATCCAAGAGATAGGTTGTTAACCTATAGTTCCATGCTCTAGGTGCCTGCTTCAATCCATACAGAGCCTTCTTCAATTTACAAACATGATTTACCTTATTGGGATCTTCATAGCCAGGTGGTTGTGACATGTAGACCTCTTCAGATATCCATCCATTCAAGAATGCATTCTTTACATCCAATTGGTACATGTTCCAATTCTTGGATGCAGCTACACTCACCATAATTCTGATAGTTGGCATCTTGGCCACAGGAGAAAATGTCTCCTCATAATCAATGCCTTGGGTTTGTGCAAAACCCTTGGCTACCAGCCTAGCTTTATACCTGTTTATTGTACCATCTGAGTTCCTCTTGAGTTTGTAGATCCATCTGGATCCTATAACTTTCATGGAGTCCTTCTTGGGTACCAAGTCCCAAGTATCACTCTCCTTGAGAGCCTCCATTTCTTCATCCATTGCTTCCTTCCATTCTGGTTTAGTAATAGCTTCCTCAAATGTACCTGGTTCTTCATTCAAGATATCCTTTGCAAGATATACAGAGTGCTTGGTTACAAGTGAAGTATCATACCCATACCTAATTGGTTTCTTCTTTTCTCTTGAAGATCTCCTCATAGCTTGAGTTGAGGATTCTGGATTGTCTTCAAGTTGCTTCATCTTCATCTTCCCTTTGGATTTCCAAGCTTTGAATTCTTCAATGTTGATGGTGTCTTCATCATCTGAGCTTGTGTCCTCATTCTGAGTTGGTTCTTGCCTGACAAGCTTTGGAAAGTCTTCTTCCATATCATAAGGTAGGCTAACTTTCCTGCACTCATTATCATACCATGAATCATTTTCATCAAAGATTACATCTCTGCTTACCTTGAAGCCTTTGTTTGAGGGGTTATAGAACCTGTATCCTTTCTGATTCAAATCATAACCAATAAAGATACACTTTTCAGCCTTGGGGTCTAGTTTTCCCCTTACCTGTGAGGGAATATGCACATATGCAACACACCCAAAGATCTTGCAATGATCAAGAGATGGTCTCTTACCATGCCAAGCCTCATAGGGTGTCATTCCATCAAGTGTCTTTGATGGCAACCTGTTGATCAAGTATGTGGCAGTAGATACACTCTCTGCCCAAAGATAATTTGGTAATTTTTTCTCATTAAGCATAGACCTAGCTGTCTCCACAATGAGTCTATTCCTCCTTTCTGCTACCCCATTTTGTTCAGGTGAGTACCTTGTGGTAATCTCCCTCTTGATGCCTCTTTCCTGCAAGAACTCTTCAAAGTCATTGGAGAAGTATTCTCCACCACCATCTGACCTTAGCCTCTTCAAATGTCTACCTGTTTGATTCTCAACTAATGCAAGATATCTTTTGAAACAATTAAATACTTCATCTTTATGTTTCATGAAGTACAAGACAGTCCATCTGCTATAATCATCTATAAAAGATACATAGTACCTTGATCCAGATATGGATGGCTCCTTGCTTGGTCCCCAAACATCTGTATGCACCAATTCCAAGTAGTCTTCATGCATAAAACCTTTTTTGGTGTATGGCAACCTGTGTGACTTACCAAATTGACAAGCCCCACACTTGTATATCATGTGTTGCTTGGATACATTAGGTATCCCAAGCACACATTGATCCCTACTCATCTGTTTTATGGTCCTCTCTCCAATGTGACCTAATCTCTTGTGCCACATCTCCAATTCTGATAGGGTTTGATCCTTATAGTTGTACAAGGCAATATTCTTAGTATCCTCAAGTTCAAAAGTAAATAGTCTACCTGATTTCTCTCCCTTGGCTATCCTTCTGAATCCATGTCTTGGATCCTCCACATATGCACCATGTTGAGTGAACCTGACCTGTAGACCTTTTTCAACAATCTGACCTACACTCATCAGATTCTTGGTGATTGTTGGAACATACAATACTCTGCTTAGCAAATTCTGATTACCATCACTTGTTTTGACATTACCTACTTTAACCACTGAATGTTTAGTGTCATCACCTGTCTGCACTTGGTGCTTGCCTTTAGGTTCTTCCAAATCAGAGAGTAAGGCAACATTCCCAGCTACATGGTTAGAGCAACCTGAGTCAATATAGAACAAATGATCATCATTGATACCTGATTTAGATGTCATGTTCATAATCAACAAGGAATCATCTTGATCCTCTGCATAATTTTTGTAATCCTTTCTGTTCCTGTATCCTCCTTGATAATTGCCATTGTGATTGTAGCTATTGTTGTAGTTATTGTTGTAATTATTGTTGTGGCCATGGTAGCCTTGAGGTTGATTGAATCTGCCTCTGCCTTGGGAGTATCCTCCTCTTTGGTGACCTCTTCCTCTTTGATTCTTGTAGTTCTTGTAGCATTCATCTGTAGTATGGTTAGACAAGCCACAAATATTGCATGGAGATTGATTATAGGGTCTCCCCCTACCTGACTTACCTCCTCTGCCCCTTCCTCTAGATGATCTACCTCTCCCTGCATAGTTTGCTTGGGAGGTGGATCCTTCTTCATCAACTTTCTTACTTTTACCCTTGTCTTTAGACTTCTTATCTGTATATAGGGCAGAGGGATTGTTACCTTTTGATTGTTCTCCATTCTTTGTGATCTTTGCTTCATGTGTGAATAGTTGTCCAATCAGAGTTGTTAGATCAGGTGCTTGGATGTCCATGTACAAATCCATTGCAGTGGTAAAGCTCTCCCACTTGTCATCTGCTTTGAGTCCATTGATCACTTGTCTGACTATTTGCTCTTCTTCAATTTCTTCTCCAACACTTGCAAGTTGATCTGCAATGTCTTTGACTTTGGTGACAAAATCTGAGACACATTGTTTTGATTGCTTCCTGAGAGTTGTAAACTCAATCCATAGCTGATTTTTTCTGGCTCTTGTGCTTGATGAGAAGTATGTTGACAAGGTTTCCCAAGTCTCTTGGGAAGTCTTACAGTTCCTAACATGAGGTAGAAGAAAATCAGAGATAGAGTTTAGAAGATATGACCTTGCCAAAGCATCTTTAGCACACCATTGATTAAGTCTCTCATGCTCATCCTTTGTAGGTAGGCCTCTGGTTTTGAATGAGGGCAACTCCTCATCTCCTGATATGTATCCATACAAGCTTCTCCCTTGTAGATAAGTCTTCATTCTTAATGACCATGCCTGGTAGTTATTCCTATCCAATTTGTCAATAAAGGAAGGGAAACCATCACCCATGATTACCTTATTTGCTCTGATACCACTGTTGGAAGTGATGGCTGGGTACAATCAGAAGATCAAGCTGGTGCTGCTAGACCTGCTTCACACCTGCCCTCTTTTCTCTTCAGATATGGTTAGGAGACTCCTTGAGCTTCCAAATGACACCAAGAAACTATATATGTGCTTTACAAAATGATTGAGTAATGACCAAATCAAAACAGATGATTTTGAACCTTCACAACTCCAAAAAAACTTTCTATTCCTGTATTGACATCTGCTCAGTCCTAAGCTCAGTGTGTCCAGCACACTTGCAATTGGTTTAATTCCTTCTGGGAGTATTAAATTAACTTAACAAGCTACCATTAGCAAGTTAAATCACTCCAAATAACAAACTATACACTGAGCATGATCTTTAGCAAAATCAGGGACACCCCCGATTTTTTAGGAACAACACAGAAATATACCAGTGATCACTTCGACAGCGATTTCTCTCAATTAGCTGAATAGAATGACTTGAAATTTTGTAGTGTTGTAGAATGCTTTGAACTGGTTCCAATGAGCCCTGGATCATCAAATTTGGTTCAGTAGATCTTGAGATATGCCCTGTTGAAGTGGACAGACTTTGAGGTGAATGACTCAGAGAACACAGAGTAAAGAACTATGAGTATATGTATTGATACTATCAAATGTACATTCCCATTGGCATGTAGAGTGATGCCCAATGGTACTTAGAGGTGTAAGCTAAGTAGTAGCTCTCACACACTCTATGATCTGCTTGGATTAGCCTCGGGAAGTGAGCTCTATTACCCGCGACTTTTACATAGCTCTTTTATAAGTCATCACTTGAGATTTGAATTTCAAATTCAAATATAGGCTCCCTCAAATTTCTCATCTAATCACATGGAGATATTCTCTCCATTCATACCTTCCAAATTCCATGACTTTTGAAGGTAGGTACAATTACAAGAAGTCACTTTGACTTTTACATGAAGTAATAAGTAACTAAGCATAGGCATATGTTCCTATGCTCTTCCTTGAAATGAAGTAATCCAAACTTTTGCAATAAACTTCAATGTTGATATCCAATGCTAAGTGATCTTTGTGCAATCTTCATGTTGAGTCTTCAAGGCACAAATCAAAGCCAAGTGTGAAGGCTTGTTTGCACCAACAGCTTCTATCAAACAATCTATTTCCTCTTTGATCTTTGCTATGTAATTATCTTTTTATGTATATGGTTTCTACTTCATGGGTTTGGCATCTAAAGACATGCAAATTCTATGTGAGTAGATATTTGGGTTTACTCCTTTCATGTCTTTGTATCTTCATGCAAACACATCTCTATATTCTCTTAACAAATCAATCAACTCCTTTTCCTCTTCCTTATTCAGCCCGTGTCTCTTCTACGGTCACAATATTTTTCTTAGTTTATTCTTTGTTATCATATGCTATTCTTGTGAGTGATTCTCTATTAGGCATCCTGATCATGACTTTTCAATCCTCTATCTCATATTTCTTGAAATTCTCTTGGACTTCAAAAAGGGCATCTTCCTTTAATGGTTTAGGGTTTGGTTTCTCTCTTTCCTTCTTTTTGGTTACTATCAATATTCCTTCTCGTTTTGATCTTTCCTCCTCTTGAGTTCGGGCTTCTATCAGATAGAGGTACTCTTCCTCTGAAGCATGGAAAGGCTCCATGAGCATAGAATCTTCATCGTCGTCGCTATCTCTCTTGAGTTTGCTTACATGAGCTTCACATTCTTCAATAACGGAATCATACATGATTGACTCTATTGTGAAGATTGAAATGTCATAACCATCTTCATCACATTGTGGTGTCCACTATTCCTCATTGGCTGCTATGTTCATGGTGGCCAAAATCTCTGCCTCTCTTGCACATAATCCTTTCTCTTCTTCAACTACAACTTTGCACATCCATTAGTGAGTGTCTTCATGCATCCAAGAGGATCTTGATAATATGGAGAGCATAGATTCCATGTCATCCGTTTCTCTATGGATGGGGTTCCATTGTATGGGGGGCATGTCTCTATGAGAGTAATGCTTCAGATTGACTTTAGTGGTGACTCATAAATGTTGCAAGTACCAAGAATTGGTTCCCCAATCTTGCATTATTTGCAATTGTCTCATGAATGGTCTACCTAAAATCATCTCATATGCATGAATTTTGCAAGATTCACATATAGAAAATGTAGGTTCAAAATCCACACCACAAGTGATAAAGAGTTATTCCTTCCAACAATCCTAGAGGTTTCTCAATCTGGCCATCCACCATTTGCAAATTCATCCTTATTGTTATGAGTGTGAGTTTGCCACAATGTTTCCATAGGTGGTACCAATAGCAACACCCACAACTGAGTCTAAAATAGCTTTCATTGTGTAACCATGATAGGTGATATCAAGATAATTATTTCCTTCCTCTCCTTCACTCATGTCTCCTATCTTGTCCAAGGGTATTTCAAGTACTTTCTTATGTGATCCTACCATGGAATAAGTTTTACCCACTTCAACGACTTGATCGGCTATGTGCTTCCACAACTTTGGTTTAATTTTGAGTATCTCCTCCAAAGTGAGATGACACTACATTTTTGTGTTCTTCAGTACATTAGTCTTCCTACATACGACGAAGGTTTTGTTTCTTACCATGACTGTGGGTGTTCTCATTTAGATAGAGTTAGACTCCCATGGGCCCATGAAATGAGGCAATTCTTATATGGAATTAGACTCAAAGTCTAACCATTTTCTACGTTGGGTATCCTCTTGTTCTTCGTAGATAAAGGGAATGCCTTGAAGAAAGTGATCATAAAGATCATCTACTTGCTCAATTGAAGGCCAATTCTCACTGTCTTTGGCCCATTTTTCCTCTTAAATTTCTTGGAGTAACTCTTGTGAGTACTAATGCATAGAAGAAGGGATTCCAAGATCACTAGAATTAGGAACATAAGATTCCTTAGGGGGAAGGCCTATACCTTCACTTCTAGTTTTACTCACTTGTGATGTAGTTCGTTTTCCTTACTTGGCTATTATTTTCTCTAGTCTCTCTAGAAATCCATCCAACTGTTAGCAATTAGATAGATATTTATGGATTTAGCACGTGGAATGCAAGTGCTTGTGAATCTTTTAATAAGGTTATACACTTAGATAAGTAGAAAATACTCACCCAAAACTTATCTTCTCTACCTCATTGCCATCGATTACAACTTTTGGAGAATATCTCCATCTCAAGAGAATTTGCAAGTTATTAATGGAAAACATTCATGATGATTGAATGCACATTCCTATTCAAAGTTAGTAGGCCTCCACTCTGAACTAATGTCCATTGATTATGGAAGTAACATGGTCGTAGAGGTAGAATACAAAATTATCGTGCAAAAGAATAATTATGTAAATTCTCTTTTAAGAATGAAACCTGCAAATACATACTTCTATGCCATATGATAATTCCTAACCTTTTGAACAAAGATATGATACGAAAGGGTGATTGTGAGGAGAACAAATTTTCTCAAGTGATGCTTATCATTTTTATGATTTGGAAGAGTCGATCAAAGACTTTTGGGCATGAGTTTCAGTTTATGTAGATGTTTGCATGAGGAATCGGGATATGACTGTCAAACATTTGTTTCTTGATAAATATATTATAAAAATATATTTTATTTGTATGCGTATAATGAATACCTTGAATTTTGTTTGTGACAAAGATATTATAGAAAATATATTTTCTTTTTATTTTATGTGTGAAATACTCATGCGTCTTGATAGGAACTAGTTTGTGGTGTTGGAAATCAAGATAAAATTTTAGGATTTGGCATATTTTTTATTTGATATTTATATTTGTATGTCGGTATATATGGGTAATGTACACACATATTTTGACATTTTTTGGTGTACATACATGTGGAAAACTTGTCTGATGTTAACATTCTAGTTTTTTTCCTTATGTGTTTACCTTTGGTTGGGGTCTTAGTATCTTGGTCTTGTGAAGAAATTGGATCTCTTCCATGAATGTATATGTTCTTCTTGCTCCATAAATGATTTATGATTGTATACTTGGAATTTGGTTGATGCCAATAGGAGTTAAGACTTTTGGTGGTCTTGAAAGATGTGATAATTTGAGTAGATCCCCATAAATGGGTTAGCCTTGTATATGTAAACCTTGGTTTGATTTTTCATACATTTTTTAGTTGATAGCATGTATGTTTA
The DNA here is from genome assembly GCA_020310875.1 of Ceratopteris richardii. Classification (NCBI taxonomy): domain Eukaryota; kingdom Viridiplantae; phylum Streptophyta; class Polypodiopsida; order Polypodiales; family Pteridaceae; genus Ceratopteris; species Ceratopteris richardii. Next base: position 204,018,222 of record CM035406.1, on the reverse strand, counting down.
CACCTTGCATGATGTAATAAGCCTTTTGATGGGAAATAAATCATTTTGACAATTTTGCTATACACTATGTGGACAATTTTTACAATGAGTGCTTACTTCATTTTATGCATATAGAAAAAAAAATTAGGGATGAGAATTTCTATAGTCTCTCTCTAAACCTTATGTGGACCATGTTTATAGTTGGAAATCTAACATGAAGATTGAAAGAATAAGGAAGAATGGTGTATGAGAGAAAGGTAGAGTATGCATAGTAGAATAAAAGTGTTTCCTTTAAAATTTTGTATCATGCTTTAAGTACCTTATTTTGGGCTCTAAAATTAGTTCATTATAAAATAATAGCTTGATTTTATTCTCCCTATATAATTTCTAAGGATGCAGAATTGAAAACTAATATTTGGAGGTGGATTCTGACCTAGGGAATCTCAAACAAAGAGGAGGTTGCAAATCAAATATTTCTTTGTGATTGTGATTGAGAGTAAAACCATGAGTGAGAGTGCGTGTGCATGAGATTGAGACAACAAGGTTGAAGCTTCATCACAAAGCTATGCAAAGTTTTTAGAATCAAATCTATAATACTAGATCTTTTCTTCTTCGTGCATCACATATTGTCTACTTTGCTGTGTCAAAATTTCAGTTATCTTGTGCAATTGTTTCTCTCTTTTGTTGTTCTTGCATGATTGGAAGCTTGTGATTGGGGATAGCTTGTAGACATGTGTGTTTTCATGTGCATATACGAATGTGCATATGCAATAAAAAATATTCACATGTATTTGTGTGTAATAATGTGTGTGCACGTGTTTGCATGAGCATGTTTTTCTTATGAACACGTGAATGTACACGTGCATGTGCATGATGATGAGCATGTGCCCAGATTTGTTTGATGATGCATGAGTTCATAGGAGTTTGTGATCATGTAAATACATTTTTGTATGTGCCTATATCATTGTATGCGTATCTAAATGTGATTTTGATAATGCATGCATTAGGGGGAAAAAGTGAACCCTGCATGGGCCTTGTAATGGTCCGTAATTTTTAGGGATTAAAATTAACAAAAGAGGGATTAAGGCCACAAAAAAAAACCACTAGTGGTTTTGCAATAAAATATTTCCTTTAAGGAATGTGCTCATGTCGAATACAATCATCGAAAATCAGATCCCTTGGATAATCACGCACAAACGGATATGATCTTCTTCAGTGTACTTGTCAAAAGAAGACAAAAGTTATCCTAAGTAATGAATAGTCATGGGGATTCTTGTTCATTGGATGAAATGGTCACTGATGGCTTAGATCAAAAGGAGTTTGTCTGTCACAAAAAGACAAATTTTGAAGCATTCAATGAACTTGTGAGAGAGCATGTAGAGTGGCAGAAAAAGACAAAAGAGGAGGCACAGTTTTGTCATGGGGTGAAGTCTCCTACATCCGACAGATCAAGAACCAATGGATGCGATTTGATATTGGGGTCCTCTCAAGAACAATGATTCACAATCATTGGATCTCAAAGTGATCCAATGGCTTTAACTCAAAGCATTCCAAAATTCAAGGCAAATGAATATGTACCACTCCCTTTTAAGTCAATCCAATGATGGATATACAAAGGTGATTTTTTTCAAGATTTTCAATCTAAACCATTAGATCTTTTCCACATCTAAGGGGCCAGATTGTATGCCGACTTTGTTTTGACATTTAACATGAGCAATTAGATCCTTGAGCTCATCCAATGGCTATGGTTCAAAATCGAGGCCTAGCAAACCACTTTTGGAGAAGAACTCGTGGTTTTTAGTCCTTCATAGCACCTTTGATCAGCAAGAAACAAGGAAAGCCTACGTGTAGTTTAAGTGATTAAGGGAGTAGACTGTGGTCACCACCCTCTTCTCATTGGTCCATCACTAATCACTTCTTAATCTAAAAGACCCATACAGAGTTCATTTTCTCCCCTAATGGTTTGCAAAACCATGTGCTTATATCAAAATTGACATATATAATTATATATGTGTGTCTTGTGTGAAAATGTGTGTGTATTTATGTATGCACGTCCAGATGCATTTTGGTGTTTATTTATATATGTGCATGTGCTTCTACTTTATGTTCCTAGGCAATAAATGATCATGCAGATATCCATAAACCTATGTAAGTATTTCTGCAAGTATGTACGAGAATATGTGCGCGTTCCTATTTGTGTACGTTTGTGTATGTATGCATTTACGTGTGTGGATGCACTTATGTATACGATTGCCCAATCTTATGTGTGCACATTGGTAAATGTTAGTAAGCATGTAAATCTATTTATGTGCACGTATGTGCAAGGTGCATATACATGTGTGTGTATGTCCATATAAGTATGAAATATAGCATGTGTGTTTCGAATATGATGTATCTGTATAAGAAAGCACATGTATCTATGATCATACAGAAAAAACGAGTGTGTGTCCTTTCCTAAGGATTCGTTTTTGGTAGGAAAAGATAAAAGAGGATGTAGAGATCAGTTTTCAGATCGGGAATTCAAATGTAAAGGAAAAGGGCGGCCGTTGCTGCATGATAAAAAAGGAAGGCAGAAGGAACAGGGAATGAAGGGAGGAAGACTCTTGTCTGATGGCATAGCCTTTAGGCATGAAAATGGAAAGGAGGAAGACTCTTGTCTGATGGCATAGCCTTTAGGCATGAAAATGGAAAGGAAAACTTTTCCCCAATACGTGGCAGCTCCTTACAACTTGGAAAAAGGAGTGCCGGGCTTATCACCCAAGAAGTAAGAGTGGGGGAAGATTGGACGCTAAGGGCATATCAAAAAAAGGTCGAGAGGAGGTAATACGGGACAAGGGAGAGAAATCCTTGAAAAAGAACAATGGGACGAATGAAATTATGAACAAGGGATCTCTTTGAGGTTTCGATGCAGCCTGCAAAAGCGCCTTAAATCTTGTACATAAAGCGAAAGAAAAAGAATAGAATAGGCCACTTGGCAATTGTTAGATTCTCTGCCCATCAATGCCATTCTTGGTGGGGACTCTAATATGGTGGAGGTTGTTTCTGACACATAGGGAAAAATAGGGTGGGTTGTTGAGGGTGATGAGAAGGATGCCTATCACTCTAGCACAATGATAAGCATCAACGTGAGGAGATCCACTTCATACTTGTCAGTCCGGGAAGATATGAGGGTGGTATGATGACCATTAGCTAGTGAGAATGTAAATGTGTAAGTTGAGAAGCACACCAACATGCACACACATACACACACACATGCATACATGGAAAGACAAAGAGATGGAGCAATGGAATGTTTGATTAGCCAACAATATTATTACAATGTCTTTTTCTCATTTTAATTCCCAAAAAATGCCCCCCCAGCTCTCGCGCTCTTTTTATAGTTTTTTAGTAGCTTTGGTCTTGTCTAGACCTACTGTCTGGTCTAGTTAGAAAATGGATTACTATGCCTATTTGGAGGCTAAAACGAGCTAAAAAAAATACGAACTTTGATAGATAGGTGTTTCTAGTACTCCTCAAGCTTGTTGGAAATTTATTAGGCCTAGTTATTGGATCTTTGTTGACGTCCATGTCTTCTAGTTCTTGCTTGGCCTTTGCTCTATTTTGACTCCCTTTGATTGGTCTATCTCATGCTCCCATGTCTCATCAAGTTGCTTGGGCCTCCTTGACTACTGTCAATACCCCCTCCCCCTCTCTTGTGTTTGTTGTCTTTGATGCACCTTTGTTGTGTGGGATGTGCAATACAATACTCGATGTCATCCATGGCCAAGTGATGTTCCTTGAGTTAGAGGCCTCTTGCTAGATTTGCCATTAAAGCGATCCAATTGATTGGACCTGGTATGTTCAAATGTGGAATATTTAATTGTTTTGCATGGAGAGCTTGTTCTACAACAAATAATTGCAATAAATAGTTGGGTCTGGGATTGAAGATCTTTGAGTGGTATTCCCAAAACCCTATGGAAAACATTTCCTCAAATGTTTGCTTATAACAAGTAGGTAGGTACTTGATGTGATGTCATGGTGAAGGACTCAATTAATGGATTAAGTCAACTATCAATGTTCGGATGACACACACAAGGTGCTTCTTGTGCGCTCAAATGATCAAAGGAAACTCAAAAAGATAAGTTAGAATAGTTGCAAAACTTTATCTTGTGATCATATGCTTTGGGAGCGAATAAATCTTTATACGCTTGTGCAAAGAGTCAATCACAGGTTCAAGTAGTGATTCTATTGGGAAAGAAAACTGCGTTCTTTCTTATTTTTCATCACGATGAAGCAATTTGAAAATTCATACTTCGAGAAAGAGAGGAATTCGATTCTTAACTATACAAACCATGCGTTTACAAGTGTACGTTTTTTAAGAAAAGATAAATTCACAAGAGTTTAAAAAGCTTGAACTCGACACCTGTTCCTTCAAAGTGTAGGAACATATCCGCTACACTATGAGTGTATTCCGAAATAAAAAAAGGTAAATGCAAAATGCTCATTGTACTAGAAAAGCTTTGGTGTTGACGTGTGAAGATAATGCAAAAGTACGACACAAAGTTGTTGACAACGGTGATTGAATTAAGTGCAACATGTGATGTATACAGGAGACATAGGTGATCATTGCCTCCAGATCTTCCAAAAGACATCCCCTCTTATGGCATTCCAGAGAGTTTGTTTTCAACTAATATGTTTCTGAAGTCTAATTTTCTTTGTGACAATCTGCGAGAGGCTGTTGGAGTTGGGACAAGTAAAAAAGCCTTTAACCTGGTCCAGATCCCAAATCATACATACATATTGTGATCCTATATATAGTAGGAGTTCGAAATACAAGGACAAAACATAACGAAAAAAAAACCATTACATCTACTGCAGCAGGTGTCGAGCCCAGTGTGCACACAGAAGCTTTATACAAGAATTTCGAATGATAACGTTCGAAATCTGTTATCTACCGTATCAAATAAATCTTTTGCAGTTTTTCCATGAAATCATTTTCACTAAACAATATTTTGTACCACAGGATTTTGTTTGTGACATCAATTATTGAGGCTCAGGAAAGTTAAGTTTGTAAATATCAACAGTGTATGTATGTATGTATATATATATATATATATATATATATATATATATATCATCGAATTTCCACTTCTGACAACTTGCCACGGCAAAAAGAATTAACAAGAATGAACTCTATTTCATTCGACAGCAAACAACCAATCATCGAATATGGAATTATCAATCGAAATATATTGCTGACGTCAAGTGGTATCTTGAAAACCCATTACCCCAGTTGCCTTTGGAGCGAAACATTAAAATCATATGACAGTTTCCTGAATTCTCCATGTACTCATCTCATAACTGATCTTCGAATTTGCTTCTGATAGCACCCATCTTCATATGTAATGACTTCTCATTTGTAGCGGTGCTTGTGCAAAAGTATCATCGTATCTACATTGAATGTGTACTACAACAGCACCGCTGATAATGCCTGTCTCACTAGCCACAGGAATTAGCCTAACTTCATCGAATCTTCACCTTCAGGTTTCCATATCTTTGAAAGACCTTCATTCAAGGTCGCATTTCTCACATCTAATCTTTTTGAACTGCCACGCTAAACATTGCTTTGATGCTTTTCTCTCTTTCGATGTATGCAACAACCATACAGGTAGAAGCTCGGTGTTTTACTGCAACACAGCTTCAGACCGATGGTCTGAGTCATAAAGTAGTAGCTTGCTATGATGCAAACATAGAAGATGAAGAGGTAAGGCTGCCATGCGTCCTAAATAATCTCTCCGATCGATCTTGTATCTCCCACACAGCCACCCGGTTTTATAGTGTGTGTGTGTGTGTGTGTCACTCTTCATTTCGAGGCTTAAAGGAGTGATGCCAAGAAAAAGATACGTATTGAATTGCACTCTGTCCTCCATCGTTGCTTTTTACTCAACCCCCTCCTACCTCAGAACATGGTTGTTGCTCCTTTGTACTCGCCGTCTTCCTTGCTTGAGTATTGTACTTGTGGATGAACACACACTTGTATCTCAAGATTGCACCGTTAGCATCCATGTAAATTAACTTGGCACCTTGTGTGTGATTTTGCATGCATGTAACTACCGCGGTAGACACCAGCTTTGCTACTGCATATTTAGCATTCCACAGCACTTTTATTGCCAAAGCTCTATTTTGGCGTTGAGTCCGATGGATGCCACCGTTGGTCGTTTTCTTCTCTCAAACGTCAAACACAGGACTTTTGATTCCGTTGAATGCTAGACTTGCATTCCTTCTAATTGTTAGTTGATTCCATAGTGCTCACTTGGAATGAAGCCAAAAAAACCATAGAGAAATGACTTATCTCTTGTATGGGCAGCCTGTGGTTCATTGGTCTTTGTTCTTCAGGCAACAATGTATAATCAGCTCAAAATGAACTCTTCATGATGCACCTCATTTCTTGTGTCCCTCTTCTCTTCTTCTTCAAGCATAATTTGTGTTCTACAACTACTCCATTGATGTTCTTCGTAATTGCATTTATGATGATTTGAAATGAGTCAATTCAAGAGTAGAGATGTAAGTCTCTACGATACTCACCCCCTCCCGTTAAACGCGCAACTAACTATCAGAAGCGCGTTTAAACATCTACTTGGGTTCTTGGCAGTGAAAGGGGTTTGTTAGACAGAGGCTCTGTTCTTGATTTTCCCAAATTTCCCGCTTCACACAACAATGTACTAACGCTCAAGAACTCTATCAAGAATCTATTTACGCTTTGCAATCTTACTATCTATGATTGGACACTTCCTAAAGTCTACCAAACACATTCAAATTAAGGTACTCTCAATATATAGCACCAGACTACCCCAAAATCATAATACAGACTTAGTTTGATTGCTCAAGAACTGCTCCGAACACAAGACACTGTAACAACAGAGATAATATAGTGACTCAACCTTTACCGAGTAATTACAGACAATCAACCAGAACCGAAGACACAGAAAGACTTAAAATTCTCAAACACACAGTACTGAATGTAGATTTCTACACCGGGTAAGACTTACTCAGTGATCAACATACCATATAAGAACTATCGTAACACAACTCACAGTCATAACCTTTACGGGACAAAGATTTTGTACTTAGCTTAAGACGAGCCTTACTGTAACTTGATCTTTACCGTACAATAGCGGATCTTCAACACAAAAGACAACCACAATACGACTCAGAGTTCCCAAACACTCTGTAGTTACTACACAGACTTCACCGACTAGATCGAGATCCACCAACCGAACAGGTATTGATAACAACAAGACAGAGAGGAGAACAAGGTACTCAAAATGACGCAAACACACACCACAGTAACGCGCAGATCAATCACCCAGACATATAGTCTGGTGATCCAACCGATCGTCACCGAGCGCCTCTTTTTCATTCATTTATATAAAGATTACAAATATCTTGGTAACAACCTGTCGTACGTGCGGAAACTGAAAGGATCTTGTCTTTACAACTTCCAATCCGGCGGCCGACTAACACTGGCATGCACAGTGGACTCGAACCCACAGGTATATCAAAAGTAAGAACTCATGGTTCATCGACTATACCTTCTAAGTACATGGATCTTGCTAATCTAAAAGTTCGGGCTATTTTCTTCTTTAAAGCTTCTAACATCTGTTTTAAAGTATCTGGTTCTACTAATTGGGCATCTGTTCGTACAGAACTTAATGAAATGACCTCGGTCAACAAAACTTCTGCCTGGGTCTGCAGAAAAGCTTCTTGTAGATAAAAATTGTTTGCTAATGCCGCATCCCTGGACACTTTCATTGCTGCAACTTGCTTTTCCATTCTGGCTATTCTATCTTTCTGAGCATCGAGCTGGTTCTCCCTTCTTTCTATCTCCTGATTTTGAAACTGGATTGTCTTGGAGTAGGCATCCCTTTCTCTTCGAAGATCTGTTATCACTTTTTGTAGTTGAGCTTCCTCGGTCAATATTCGTTTGAGAATACTGTTTACTTCAAATAAATCTGTCTTGCATCTCTGGAGTTCGTGAGCAGTTTTCATAGCCAGATCATGCTGCTCTTTGCCTCGTTGTACCACTTCATCTAGCTTCTGCCTTGTTTCTTCTAACAGATTCCCTAAAGCTACTCGTGCATCTTCTTTGTCTTGGACTATCTGCTTCAAGTTGACTAACTCTGCATCTGCAACACTTAGTAATTCATTCTTTTCTTGGACTGCTTCCAGGGTCGCATCTCTTTGATTGATAATTATTTCCTATTCTACTAGTCTGGCCTGCAACTCCTGAATTTGTCCGGTTAACGCATGATTTTCTGCCTTGACTACCTGTAATTCTTCCTGGAGAGGAGTGATGTCTGCCTCCAGCACATCAACTTTGTGTTGAAATTCATCTCGGATAGTATCTGTCACTTGCTTCATATGTGCAGGTAGTTGTTGTGATAAGTGGATCAGCATTTGACCCATGGATGCTAACTCAGAAAGTAATGGGATTGAAGGAACCGGAGCTTGAGAACGGGGCTGAGATGAAGAAGCGGTGAGTAGTTGCTGGGAGTTCGGTGGAGAGTAATTTGGTGAAGAGGACGAGGAAGCAGTGGGTTCAATGGGTGGGCTAGGAACAATGGGTTCCGCTGGAGGTTCGGGTGGATGAATAGGAAGACTAGTAGTTTCGTTGATTACCTTTTCGGTGGGTTGTGTAGTATCATCAGGACCGGCAACTGTCGACTCGACTGCTCTAAGAAATTCTTCAAAAACTTCCTTAATATAGTTTTCTCTTTTGCTGATTTGTCCTGTTCGTCTTGTTGTTGAGATTCCGTTTTAGAAGAATTGGCTGTCGAATCAGCAGTGCTATCCTGTTCTTGTTGCTTCTTTGAAGAGGACTTCGCTGATGACTCGTGATGCATGGAGGTTGTGGTATCGTGAAAGGTTTCTTCTTCATTCGCTTCTTCTTCTTTGTCGTCTGCCTTATCATTTGCGGCTGACCCCTGTATTTCACTATCGGATGAACTTATTCCAATCCTTTTCCAGCAGAGAAGGTGGAAAATCTCTTCGTCTTCTTCTTCATCGTCTTCTAATATTTGTGCAGATTCCTCATGGCGTAGGATGGGTCCTCGGGGTGGTGGCTGTGCTTCTAGAATAGTCGGAAATAGAAAGGATATGATGTGCGGTAGTCTGGACCTTGTCATATCACCCTTATTGACCTGTTTGATAATTGATACACATTCTTTGTGAATGCGGCAGAAGAAGTAGGATGCAAAATTTACAGGCTCTCTCGCAACCAAATCTATTGCCGAATAGAAAGGCCGAGAGATGCCATAGGTTCGTTTCTGCAGATTAAGAATGGCTACTAAGAACTGTAGCGCGGATCTCTCAGGTTCAGGGCGACAGAGGATTGCGTATTCATTTGAGGAGTATCTAGGGAATAATTGGATCATGGTTGCTATTGGCAGATTCGGGCCATTTTCTCGACCTTGCGGAGGGAGTCAAAACGCATCAGCAAAGGTCTGGAAAGTGATTACGATACGGGATGGTAGGGCAGTGATAGGCCAACTCTGCTTGGTGGCAGGTGTGGCAGGGATTGCGGCGATTATCTGAGCATAGAACGGGTGGCAATCCACTGAATGCCAAGGCAGTTCAGCGAAATTGACCAACCCATGGGTGCGCAGGAACTCTCCTACATCGGTAGGGAGTCCGTCACAGAAAGCGGCAAAGTTTTCCAGAGCTTCCATGGCGCACACAGTAAGACACAAAGCACAGGGTATACAGATTGCACAAGCACACAAATCACGCAAACACAATAGTGTTTAACAATGAGACGAAAAAGGTTAAGTAGATGCTTAGCAACGGGAAGCTATTGAAATTACTAATCATTGCACGACGTTGAGATGATATCCTCATAAGTTCGATGTGCATGCATAAGCGGAATTGATAAGGCAGGGCGGCTGTTAACCATAATTAGGTATCAAAACACGGATATTTACAGACTTATTTTATTAAGTATGCAAAAAACAAAAAAAAGAAAATAAATAAAATGAAAAAACGTTGAACACGTCAGCGAGAGCCAGATGCTTGATGATATGGCCGCAACTTTGAACCATTTATCACCTTCGAAAGAGGACTTCCGGTCAAAGTAGTCAACCCAAACGTAGCTGGGCCTACTTGTTCAGAAATCTGGTAGGGACCAAACCATCGTAACTTGAAGTTTCCAGCAGAGCAATTCGATTTTGCATTGTAAAAGAGTACAAGTTGCCCCATCGAAAAAACTAGAGTTTTCAGATATCGGTCATGTGTTCGAGCTTGTCTTAACTGCACTTTCTGCATAGTCAGAAAACTTTGCCATCGATGCTCATCCAGTTCTCTGAGTGTATCCAACCGAAATGATAGAGATTCTTCAGGTAGTAGTTTCTGAGTGATGGCTACACGTAAACTTGGCACAACAATCTCCATTGGTGCTATGGCTTCCAGTCCATAAGCCAATTTGAAAGGTGTTAGTCCTGTTGCTACCTTGTAGGTAGTCCGGTACGCCCATAATACCGCAGGTAACAGTTGATCCCACCTTTCCGGTGATTCTAGAATTAGTTTTCGAAGCATATTCAACAAGGTTTTGTTTGTACTCTCAGCCAAACCATTGGCACGAGGATAATGAGAACTGAATTTATGCATTATCTAAAAAGAATGGGTGAGTACTTTCATTAAGTTGTTAGCGAAATGCGTGCCTTGATCTGTAACAAGCTCCAGAGGTAAGACAAAACGTGGGAAAACATCTTTCATGAGACACTTTGCCACTGAAACAGCTGTGGCGGACCTTAAAGCCCATGCTTCTGCCCATCTGGTAGCATAATCTGTACATGTTAGAATATAAAGATTATTACTAAGTATGGCTGGAGGTGTAATAGGTCCAATAAAATCTAGGCCCCACTTCTGAAAAGCTCCAATGGCAAGACAGGTTGGAGAGGGAAAAAATATCGTTGTAGAGGCTGTCCAGACCTCTGACAAGTATCACATTGTTTGACAAACTGAGTTACATCCCTGTACATAGTAGGCCACCAAAGTCCACTTTGCAGAATTTTTCGGTACGTTAAATCTGCTGCAAAGTGTCCACCGGAAGGAATTGAGTGAGCCAGAATAATGACTGAGTTAACTTCATGCGGATGAATACAACGAAGCAAAATTCCAGTGTGATCCATATAGTATAATTCTCCACAATTAATTGGAATCTACGACTATACACTGCAATCTTCCTACGCATTGCAGGAGAGGTCTGAGCAGGAATACATCCATCAGTAAGAAAAGTTAATATCTGATCATAATATGTAGATGGCATAGGTGGTTCTGCATATTCATCATTAGTTAGTTCAGTAACATCAATCGCTGGTGTGGTGTCATCTACACCAATCGGAGCTTCACCGGAATCTAAGCGAGAAAGGAAATCTGCTAAGGCATGTGAGCTGCCGGGCTGATGGATTACTTCGAAATCAAACTCTTGTAAAAGTAGAACCCAACGTGCTAATCGACCACCTAAATGCTGTTGTCGTACCAGATAGACAAGTGTAGCATGATCTACATGAAAAGTAAATTTGCGGCCAAGTAAATAGTGTCTGAATTTCTTTACAGAATACACTAAACCCAGACATTCTCTTTCAGTTACAAAGTAATTCTTTTCTGCAGGAGCAAGTCTTCTACTCGCATAGAAAATAGGCCGGAACCACTTATCAGTTTGTTGCATTAACACACTACCGATGGCGATATCTGATGCGTCTACAAAAACATGAAATGGGCGTTCCCAATCAGGTGGTTGTAAAATTGGGACCTGCGTTAATAAACACTTTAGACGATCAAATGCTGTTTGACATTCTTGAGTGCAATCAAACTGTTTAGGAGTACTTGTGATTAAACGATTGAGTGGAATGGCTAAATGAGCGAGCCACTGTAAATGACGACCATGCCATCTCACTTGACCCATGAAACGCATTACTTCGTTTGCTGTAGTAGGTACATGTGCTTCCAACACAACTGCTACCTTATCTGGGTCGACTTGTATGCCCTATGCAGATACAATATGGCCAAGCAACTTTCCACATGAAACCGCAAACACAGATTTGTTTGGGTTCAGACAGAGTCTGTATTCTCTGCATTTCTCAAAGCAGCACCGTAAATGGAACAAGTGTGCTACCATCCTATCGAACATAGAGAAATCATCAAGATATACTTGCATGAAAGAGGTAAGATAGGGGGAGAATATTTCCTGCATACACCTTTGGAAAGTACTGGGGGGATTTCTTAATCCAAACCACATAACAGTACAAGCAAAAACACCCCAATTGGTAATGAATGCTATTTTTGGTATATCTTCCTCAGCCATTCTGACTTGATTATACCCACTATATCCATCTAAGAATGAGTACATTTCGTGTCCTGCTACGCAGTCAAGCATGGTGTTAAGAAATGGAAGGGGAAACGGATCTGGCACCGTAGCTGCATTCAGTTTCTAGTAATCCACACATATGCGTAGCTGCTTATTCTTTTTAGAGATGATAACAATGGGTGATATCCACTCAGCATGCTCTATTGGTACAATGAATCCAACTTTTAATAACCTATCCAACTCTGCCTTTACCTGTGCTGCATAATTCAGATTCATCCGGTAGCTGGGTTGTTTGATTGGTTTTGCTTCCGGCTTAAGCATGACCCTATGTTGATAAATGCGGGGGTCCAAACCCTTCATATCTTTGTAATCCCATGCAAAAACATCATAGAACTCTCGAAGCAACTGTATTAACTCTGCTTGAAACAACTCAAGCAATCCTTCCCTTATTTTTACAGGTCGCTGATTAACTTCATCACCTAAATTATATGTAATTAACTGATCTTCTGGTACATAGAATTGTCGGGACTTCTCTATAACATCGGGTGGGTTTAAAAGTTGTTGTAGATCAGTGTCATCTATAGCAGCAGTATCTTCTTTCTTGTCTTCTTTAGTCACAGGCATCACCGTACAAACTACCGGATTCCAATTATCTACAACAGATTGTAGATCAACAATTCCTAGGGAGATCAAATCAATATTATTCTTCAAAAACTCTTCTTCTTCATCATTTGACAAACCATCTAACATATGAAGTGGTTCTGGAAAATAAGGTCTAGCATGTAATTCACAAGGCTGTATAACATCTAACTTAACAACATATTTACGATTATTATCCTTGAAAGTGAGTTCCTGTGCGGACCAATCTTGTATCACCTTGGCTTGTTTCAACCAAGGATGGCCGAAAAGCAGATTATAATCCAAGCTAGACTCTGGTAGCTCTAAGACGCCAAAAGTCATCTTAAATGTTGTACCTTGCAGAGTTATGGGAATATCTCGTACTAGTTCTACTGGGTGGACTCTGGACTGATCAACCATCCTTACAAAAAACTGGACAGGCTCAATTTTTACATAGTGCGGCAGTAGCAATGTTTACACCAGACCCTCCATCAATTAGTACTTGATTAATTTTATGATTTTTGTACCATACCGTAATCAATGGGACCGAATGATCCACCGTAGCATCAGTTTCTGGTTGTACTGTTGTTGTTGCTGGAATGCAGGCAGACTCAGTACTAAACTGTTGCTAGAATTGTTGGCGGACTCCTGGTACTACTGCAAGTAATTGGCCAAGAGGAAGAGTAATGGATGCTTTAGATAAAATTTCCCAGGCTTGATTTACTTGATTTGTACCTTTCACCGATTCTGAAGACGATGCATCAGTTACTGGAATTGACTCTTGCTCCTGTGCAGTTTCCTTTGACAGTGGAACTTGTGTCACCGGAATAGGATCTGGGAACACTGGAGGTTCTGTGGTGGTCCACTGACTAGCCTTGTCATATGTTCTTTGCTATTCTAGGATGCTTGGTTCAAATACAGCCTATCGGATCTGGTGTGAACTACTACAACTTGTGTTTCTATTGGTGTGATATGAACCATATTAGTCATTGGATTCTGCCGTTCTTTCTTTCTCTGATCATATTCTACTGCATCTTTACAAAATCTTCTAATGCGGCCAAATTCACCGCAAAAATGGTAGCGAGGTGGTGGCAAATTAGTATTTTCCTGTGTTGGTCCTGCCTGCCAACGGTTTGCATTGTAGTTATTATTTCTCTGCCCTCTGTAATTTTGATATCCTTGCTGCTGGTTGTTTCTCAATTGCGGGGGTACATAGTGATTGGCAGGCTGCCCTGGTTCTTGTATAATTGCATTCACTGTTGCTGTTCCCTGTACTTTGGCATTGTATGCACAATTTTTGGTGGAATGTCTTGTCGTATTACAGATAGTGCAAAACAACTGGTTGAGGGCACAAGTGGCACTGATATGCTTTGAATTCTTGCACGTGGTGCAGTACATCTGTCTGGTCGGATCTTCGAGAGCATTTTTACTTGCTTTTAACCATTCCAGGTCTTCTGTAAATCCTCCCACCTTTTTTTCCAACTGCAAAGCCATTGCGATCACCGCATCTAGCGTCATAGCTCCCACACAGCGTATGATCATAATCTTTTTAAGTTGCGGAGTCAAACCATTGATAAACCATTGAGTGATGATGTCATCCGATAGGTTGGCATGTGCTGGTGGTAATTGCCTCAAATGAGTTCTGAATAGGGTGGCATATTCCTGCACTGTTTGATTCATCTTCAGTCTATTGTTTTGCAGGTAATCGAATATTTCGGCTGGATTCTTCTTTAGCCTGAATCTCTACAAAAATGCATCCCTTACTGCTTCATAGGTGCCGAAATGGTTAATATCATATTTTGTAAGCCATCTGGCGGCTTCATTAACCAATATAGACTGGAATACAATAGCTTTATACGCCGGATCAAGTGGATGATTGAGCACTACGTAACTTATCTCAAATGTGCGTACATGAGCGTCTGGGTCATCACCTGGGAATCCACCGAATTTAGTGTACGTTACTCTTGTTGGAGTCGGTCGGGGTGGAAATAGATGTTGCTGTTGCTGCTGCTGTTGTTGTTGTTGCCCACTCATCGTGTTGGCGGTGGTATTGTGACTATCTTCTGTGTCCCGAGGCTGAATATCCGAACCGTTTGAATCTGTGTCGTTAGTCTGTACACTTTTCGGCTTGATAATATCGTTCAGTATGTTTCTGATTTCAGTTTTGAACAAGCTACCTTCCTCCTTGGTATCAGATGTAGGGGTACTTACTTCAAATAACGGTGACTGGACTAAAGATCCACCAAGAAATGGTAAATCGTCACCGGAAGACTGTGAACTCTCAGCAACTGGTACCGAAATAACACCGGAAGGTGTCGAATTTTCACCAAAACAAGGTGCTTTTTCTCCTTCACTAATTTCTTTGGCCAAGATGTTTCTATCCGCAGACCAATTCGAATCTTGACCCAATGGTGTTAAATTAACTTTAGGCTTCGTCCTGGTAGACTTTGGAGTTACTATTTCTTCCACATACTGTGCCGAAATCGCACCAGAATCTGCCAGAAACGTATAACGTTCTACCGGAATACTACCACAATCCCTACTGGCGTTCTTCAATTCCTTGACATCTAGGTTAGACTTATCTGCGCTTCTACTTCCTGGAGGCGCCCTTAGCAAATTAGATATCGCCCAAGACTGTTGGTTTCTTCTATGCTTTGGGTATGATTCACCGGAACGAGTAACCGGCATATAGTACGTTTGCAATACTTTGCGTACCTTCTTTACGGTCGATTCACAGTCTGTGACCACTTTCATAATCAATCAACGAGCACTCTTGATGTCACATTTGCACAGACAAATGACAACAATCTGGTGCCACTTTCCACAGTTAGTTGACAATACTCTTGATGCAACTTTCCCACAGACGGCGCCAGTGTTAAACGCGCAACTAACTATCAAAAGCGCGTTTAAACATCTACTTGGGTTCTTGGGAGTGGAAGGGGTCTGTTAGACAGAGGCCCTGTTCTTGATTTTCCCAAATTTCCCACTTCACACAGCAATGTACTAACGCTCAAGAACTCTATCAAGAATCTATTTACGCTTCGCAATCTTACTATCTATGATTGGACACTTCCTAAAGTCTACCGAACACATTCAAATTAAGGTACTCTCAATATATAGCACCAGACTACCCCAAAATCATAATAGAGACTGAGTTTGATTGCTCAAGAACTGCTCTGAACACAAGACACTGTAACAACAGAGATAATACAGTGACTCAACCTTTACCGAGTAATTACAGACAATCAACCAGAACCGAAGACACAGAAAGACTTAAAATTCTCAAACACACAGTACTGAATGTAGATTTCTGCACCGGGTAAGACTTACTCAGTGATCAGCGTACCATATAAGAACTATCGTAACACAACTCACAGTCATAACCTTTACGGGACAAAGATTTCGTACTTAGCTTAAGACGAGCCTTACTGTAACTTGATCTTTACCGTACAATAGCGGATCTTCAACACAGAAGACAACCACAATACGACTCAGAGTTCCCAAACACTCTATAGTTACTACACGGACTTCACCGACTAGACCGAGATCCACCAACCGAACAGGTATTGATAACAACAAGACAGAGAGGAGAACAAGGTACTCAAAATGACGCAAACACACACCACAGTAACGCGTAGATCAATCACCTAGACAGACAGTCTGGTGATCCAACCGATCGTCACCGAGCGCCTCTTTTTCATTCATTTATATAAAGATTACAAATATCTTGGTAACAACCTTTCGTATGTGCGGAAACTGAAAGGATCTTGTCTTTACAACTTCCAATCCGGCGGCCGACTAACACTCCAAACCTGAACATCCTCTAGATGAGCTATAAATTCTTGCTTTTTGCTTGAAAGAAAAAATCATCTCACATATGAATGATCAACTTCATTTATTGCGTCCATAGGACAATAAAAAAAGAGTACCTACGCAAGGTTATGTAATTAGCCCTAACAAATGCATACTCAAAAATGCATGTATGAATGGTAAGGTGCAAGCAATAGCATGGATTGTATTTAATATATAAGGGTACGTTGGACCAAGTGCACATCATTTATGGATTGGTTTGGAGCAAGCTAGAGAAATTCTGGAAGGTGAAGGAAGTCATCTAGTTCTTCAAACATCAAAAATCAAGATAAATCCATCTTTTCGTATGTTCATTTTGTTGGAATTGATGCTCATTTTCAAGAAAGAGTGAGATAGAGCTGCAATAGAGAGAGGAGAGAAAAGAGGCTTCAATCATTTGTTTCTCCCTATGTGGTGCTTCAAATCAATTAAGATCTCATATAGAGCTTCTTTGCTATAAGAGCTAAATTCTTAGAAAATTTCATAGCTAAATGAGGTGTGTGCAGTGGGTAGTGAGTGTCAAGAAAATTCAAGTAGTTCATTTTTCAAAAACAAAAAAGAGATAAAGATTATAAAGTTTTTGCATATACATGATCTACAAACTTGAAAACATAGAAAGAACTCATTAGTCTAAAGAAATGGGTAGAGTTTCATGACATATAGTAGCCATCATCTTGCCTAAACACGTGGGGAATCCCCTCCATAGAGGAAATCTTCATTGCTGAGAGGCATTGAAGCCGCCCCCAGATATAGTTGGATGGTGTTGCACAAGGGTCTTGAACACACAAATGAGGGGGAGTACATGAAAGAAGTCCAAGTCAAGATGCAATACAATGCAATCTTTGAAATCCCAAATAGTGATATTTATCACTAATATTGTATCAAAAGTTATCAATTTTGTAGTTTAATGCTCCACTTTGTACAAGTCAAGAAGTTTTCAAGCTGGAGGAGCTTTGGTAGAATTTATCCACCAAATTTAATAACTTTTAGAGCTCGTTAGATGCTTCAAAATTAACCTAGAACCTAGTTTTTAACTATCTCTGACACTAAGTATGAAACCAACCAAAGTCACTAGAAAACTATAAAAAGATCTAGAAGAGCTCATTTTGGGGTTCGAATTCTTTTGGGTTGATCATTTTAACAATTATTCTTGTATTGAGAGCTATTGAAGATAAAGAGTATTCCTTCCTTTGTCTCTTCATTGTCTCTACCTTGTGTGTGTGCATCTAACCTGCTTCTCACCTTCACCTTCGTGCACATCATTCCATGATCATCATGTTGTCTTTATGTCTTCATGGATTGACAACTAAGGTGGTGGAGCTTTTCTTTTCTAGAATGACACCAAATTTGGTGTCATTGTTGGGGAACATGCTTGAGGACAACCATGTGATGGTAAGAGTGTTGGAAGAATGATGGTGGAAGCTAAAATTGGTAGACATTGCTAGTTTTCAAATTGAAAATTGTTTTTGAAATCTCTACCCACCTCCATTCACTTTGCTCATTTGCATGAGCAAAGTGAGAGAGCAAGGGTGGTTGTGTTGTTTTTTGTATGAGAGAGAGAGAGAGCAAGAGTGGTTGTGTTGTTTTTGCTTATTTTTAGCATTTTGTTGTAGGATTTAGATCCATCATCATGTCCAAGAATACACATAGGTGTATTTGTGTTTCTTGAAATTTTATGCCAACCATTTCCACATGTTGCAAGACACTAAAATTTTTGATTTTTATAGATGCATGTCTATGAAAACATAGGCCTCCCCAATGCCATCTCCAAGCACTAGGCACATTTCAATTTTTTTGAGTTGTTGGCTCTTGTTAGACTTTTCTTTTGCTCCCTCTTAATGAGCTCACGGTGATGAAGTCATTGGGCACACAAAGAAGATTTTCTTGCATTCACCTCCCAACCGCCGAGCCTCCTCTCCTCATTAAGTCTCATGTAAGAAACTCCTCTTACTCTTCTACCACTATATGGTGTATAATCCCATGTCATGCCATGTGGCATCCTACTCAAAGAAGATTCACACCCAATAGAAGTATCATGTGACATTTCCTTCCCCTTAAAAACATTTTCGTCCTCAAAAATGTAAATGAAATGTCCATAATAGTAGAAGAAAATGCTCGGACTCCCCTGAACCCCATGTACTCTATGTACATGGTCATCTCTGTGTGTGTTGTTTCCCTGTATCCTTCCCCTTAAGAAGTCTCATATGAGATCATCTCAAAGGTTGGAAATCGTCTAAGTGGTGCCTATTATCTCCCATGTACACTCAACCTCCAAACTATCACTCCCATAACATATAATATCATCAAAATGTCCTGAGTCCATATGATGTATCCTCCTTGGAGCAATAGTATGTAAAGCAAGCATAAAAGTGCCAAGCTTATAGGCTTGATCATATCATAATGTAGATAATAAACCATATAATCCTCTAAAATATAGAACAAAGTCCCATAACAAGTGACTCCAAACCCATCTAAGATAAGTGATAGATTTCCCTCATATCACTCTAGGTCTTCCTAACCTTGAGTGTACTCCCAAGTAATAGTTTAATCTATACTACCTTGTGAACTATGCAAATCCATCACCTAGCTCATATATAAGAATTTCTCAATAGTAAAATGCAATCTCTGCATTTTTCACCAACCAAGAAGTCTGTGGTTTGTCATCCTTTACCATTGGACTAGGTTCTATTGGAAGAGCATCTATTGACACTAGTGCAAACTTTAAAATATTCTCTTCCCTGTAGTTTGCCATATGAATGCAAAAAGCATTCCCTTTGAGATTGAGATAATCCCTAATTAACCATCCTTGTAACTGATGCTTACACATCATGCTCATGATGTAACACTAACTAAGAGTTTGGTACCCCAATAGGTTAGATATATCCCTATCTCCTAGAAACCCTAAAGAGAAGAGTCATATTCAATGCCTAGTCTCACTAATGCCAATAACTAAATCATCTCATCTAGTTAAAGACCATCACTGGAAATAAACATGACTAGTTATCTCTAGATTCACCACATGAGACTCAATCTAACCGCCATGATTAATTGATCTTCATCTTGTCTTTGATAGAAGAGTGCTACTTCTATCTAGACAACCAAAATGAGAAAGTGAAACTCTCTTCATGTCTCTCTTTGTAATCCTTTCAAAGAAAAGGTCCATGGTAGTGGACTCTATTCCAGTTTCCCTTTCCCTTTGAAAAAGTTCGTTTGAATTCAATTGCTCTAATCATCCATAATTGAGAACATGCACATAAGTTCTCCGTATTTTTCCCTTCCAAAATAGTGGAGAAAGAGACTCCCATGTGAAGGAAAATTATACTGAAAAGTAGAATAAATGAATTCCTTCTGAAATATAAACTAAGAGCTATTTTCTAAACACCTCTTCTGTCCAAAGGAAAATATGCTCTATTCTTCTCTTATAAAGAAATCATATTTTCCTTTCCTTCTTTCTCTCTCAAAGAACAAGAGCTAAAGTGAGGCCACTTAGCTAAAGTGACATGTTTCCTTGATCTCTAAGCTAATTCCCACTTTCTCCTTTCCTTAAAAGAGAAACTTATGAATTCATTTGCTCCTCTCTTCCATGACTGATGCATAATCCCTCATTACAAACATACTATAAAGATGGAGAAAAAATCTCCCATAACCAATGAAGGTGTATGTAGTGAAGAGTGGAGAAAATAAATTCCTAATAAGGGTCAAAGCCCTCTGCTAAAATGGTCCGCAATGATATGACATTATACCATAAACACATGTGTATTGATACTAAAGGGCTATCTCTGCCAAGAATGCTCTATGCATGGATCTATATGATCCAATCAAACTCAAATGAGTGTGATATCCATGGTGATAAAATCACCTATCACATTCTCTATTGGAAGAATAGATCTTCCCTAAACTATGAAGGATAACTCCCAATCCTACGGAGATGTCTACTAAGAGCTCTCATCTGATCTAGTGGGACATGACACCATGAATGATGAGTCCTTTTCTTGCTAGCCATGAAAGAAGAGTGGTCAAAGGGAAGTCATTTCCACCATCCCATACTAGTGAAAACTTCTTTGAATTCACGGTGTCATACCTACACTAAAACGAATATATATTCCATGAATATGTAGGTGGACTCTAATGAATCCCATATCCTAAAATCATGTTAGTGGACTCAAATGAGTCCCATGTCTTCAAACTAGTTAGTTTGGTTCTAGTCAACAATGTGACAATGGATATCCCCTTCTCTTCCAAACCAACTTGTTCCTAGGTACCAAGACTAGGTCTAAGTACCTCTCTATAGATCCCAACATACATATATGTATTGGGTGACCAGACTATTCCTGAATAAGGGATATTTGCTCTAGGTCATAAAGCTAGTGCCATACCTGTGGCCTTCCTAACCATCACTCAAATCACCTAAGCACCCGTCGATGTTGTCTCATGAAATTCATCTTTATGATCCCACCTAATTGGTTTCCTTAGTAGTCTAGCAAAAATGCTCCACTACTTGCTCAGGTGATGTGTATGAGTGAAGCTAATCACTCTTTGGGTATTGCTCATAACACCCCATAGTCTCCTAATCATAGTGTGAGACTCTTGTGAAGATACGTAAATCTTCACTACCTTGGAGATTATCATAAATGTATCTCTCGTGCCTATATGCAACTTCCTATTACCTATAGGATTGCTTGTGCACATTTATAATGGTGAAGGTGTATCTCCTTCCCCTTCGCAATCCTATGGTCTAAATCCATAAGGATTATGAGTAGGGATCCAATCACTATTGAAGTTGCCTTATGTATACTACTATAATGGTGCTAAGTCCATCAAATACATGCTTACAAGCATGCCTAGGTCTTATTGATGTTTGCAAAAAGGCATGTTACCATGCCATAACATTCTTACCTTAAGGCAAGTGCGTATATAACGCCATGTGGTAGGAAAAATTTCGACAGCATTTCCCCACGAAATGGAGTCCCAAAAAATTTTGACCATAAGCTCAATGGCACACAGGCCATCCCACAACATAGGGCTTGACAGGCCCATGGCATGCAGGCCATAAACTCATTTTAACCTGCAAAAACATAAAAACAAATGCCAGCAACAATTCTCTTTGTTGCATAACCATGTAGTTCTTGCAATCATCTTTCCTGCAAACAATCAAAAGTGGAATTCTTGCATGTTGATCCATACTTTTAGAATTGAAAAAATGATCAACTTGGATATATGCACTCCAATCCATGCATGTACATACCAAACATGCCATAAAATAAAGTAAGATGCCTAAAAGCATAAAGCTTACATCCCTGAATGATTTTCTATGGGAGTTGCATGCATCCAGTCCTTTTCAACGAGCTTTGAGACCTCTTCACCTTCATCCTCAAATCCCACTATAAGCTTTTAAGTGTCCAAAAACATTGGATCACTTCTCAAAACATACAACATGGTTAGATGACTACCAAAACAATGTAACATTTACCTAAAAATGCATTTGTAATCCCTCTTTAGACCTCTAAAAACCACTTTAAGACCTACAAATAATCATAAACTGAAATATATATCATGTGCAAGTGACTCGAAGTGAAATTACTTCAATCACCTTCCTGGTTTGCAAGATATGGCTCTCGGAAAGTAGTTACCAAAAATTGTTCAAAATTTGCAGACCTGTACAGACCTGGCAAAATACATATTTTCCAAAATTTCTTTTTCAAAACTGAAAATAGATCTTGCGCTCTTCAAAATGAGCCACAACACATCCGATTTGGAGTTTTCTAGCCCAAGATATGGCCTTTCCAAGCGGGACATGCCAAACTAGTGGATTGATGGGGGGCTGGAAAAAGCGTGAAAATGTGATTTTTGGGGTGCCTAAAAGCATTCTTCCAACAAGCAAATCCTAAAACTCTCTCTATGATTTGAGAGAGTACTTTATGAAGATTCTTTGAACTATTTTCACCTTTCCAAATCCTCCCTTTGCGCATGCTAATTTGCTCCCCAAAAGAGGCCTAAATCAAGATTTTTACTTTCTTAAAAAAAGTGAGATGGGAGATTTTAGCAAGCTTTTAATCCACTCCTAATGTGGATTTTTCTTGGATTTTCTCTTCTCCATGTTAATACATACACCATACTTCATGTATGTATGCTTTAATCCATGGGAAGCCTCTGAAATGATCTCTTTTCTTACTCCCAAAAGTGGAATTTGATAAAATTTAGCATCTGAAATATTTTTCAAAAAGTGTGGAAAGGGGGGTCTTTGAGGATACCAAATTCCTCCTTAACGTATCCTTTTAATGAATCTAATGATTCCCCTATGAAGTATGTACACCGTACTCTCAGTATATATACTTTTTCCCATCCATCCATAGTTAGTGCATCTCCTTTTCCCTCTTCCAAAATGGGAATTTTTCAAATCTTGGTGCTGAAATTTTTTCTCAAACTATGATGGAAAGGGGTTTTGTGGAGCTTCAAACTCCCATCATACTGAGGTATATTTTGGATTTCTTAATCTTATATGGAAGTCAATACAATAGACCATAAGTATGCATGATTCTTCCTACCAAATCAGGAAAAATCCCTCTTCATTTCCCCTTCTGAAAATGGTTACTAGTCAAAAATAGCTCCTGAAATTTCTGTAAATCATGAAAGTAAGCTACTTTGGTGATACTTAAATCTTAGGATTCTTTGCAATTTGAGGGAATCCTTGACTCAAGATGAGAGTATATACCTCATACTCTTCATATATATGATTTTCCCTCAAATAATTTTGCCCCAAGCCCATCATTTCTTTTGCCAAAAAAATGAATTTTTACTATGATTAACTCTTGGAAATAACAAAAAGCTTCATACCTGTGCTTGAGGTGATATCTCCACTTCTCACTAGGCATCAATTCATCCCATTGTCCTTCTTCTTTTTCTTCCTTTCTCCCCTCTTCTCTCATACATGTGATGATGTGTTAAAATTGGAGAAGAGAAGAGCTCTGTCTATTGATGCTCCTCAACAATGCTCATTAGAGATTGGAGGGATTCAAAGTTCATAAGATCCATAGCAAATTGTTGCTCTTGGACTTGAACAACTTCAGCTCTGCTTCTTTGTCTTCATCATCCTCCATTTTAGAGAGAAGTGATATCGGACACCGTTTGGTCACTCTTGTATGGCCAAAGATCTCGAAACTAGACTTAAGCATAAGTCCATGTACTCTCTTAAACAAGTAAACCACTTAGCCTAGTGGTTAAGTCTCAAGCTTATGAAGGAGGAGGTTTTGGGGTCAACCCCCATGGGGAGCCTGGGGAGAGAGTTTTGCCCAAAGAGCTCTAGAGCCTTCTAACTCATGTTAACGTGAGTTAAATTGAGTCCAGTGAGGCTTAACTCGAGAGGCGAGTACACCAACCATTAGTGGACTTATGCTTAAGTTTAGTCTCGAGATCTTTGGCCATACAAGAGTGACCAAATGGTGTCCGATTTCAGATCTGTCTGAACCATCCGGACCCTTAAATCATAAACTTACTTTATTACACAAACCCACCCACCTCTGTGGCCCCGACCCACACCGTCCTTGTAGCCCCCACTCACCCCACCCTTGTGGCCCCCACCCATTCCGTCCTAATGGACCTGCTCCCTTCGCTTGCGTGCCCCACCTCCCCACACACTCAACCTCCTTCAACCCCTCAGCACATCCTGGGGAGCCACCCGTTTACGGCATCCCTTCCATGTTTCTCCCTCTCTAGGTCCTCTGTGTATATCCCGGGGGCACCCCCACCAGGCCTTCCCCTTCCCCCCATTGCTCAGACTCACTCCGCTGGTTCTAGTGGTCATCCCGTGTGTAGCTCGGATAGCCATTCCACTCTTGGTGTTCCACATCCACCTTTGTCATCCATTGTTGATCATCGGATTCATCCTCTTCTTTATCCATCCACCTACCCCTTGCCATGCCACCTATCCCTCTCATTGACCTCATACCAGAGGGATGCCTTCGTCATGGTGGACTCTAGCATCTAGCCTCCATCCTTTTATCCAAGCCTGAGAGTGCTGACATTCATGCCCCGCTTCTCACCTTCCCACACTTTCTAGCCGGTTCACTCACCCCTATAGTCATCGCCACTCGCATAGGTTCTAGGGAAATTTCATATTGTGCTCTGCCTTTCCTCTACTCTCGATTGTCTCCGAAAGAGACAATCACCTCTTGCCTCCATCTATTTGGCGATGATGCCATGCCCACCACGTACGAGCTCGCCCTACTACATTCATTTATTTTCTATTTTTTATTTCGTAGCCCATCCTCTGCCATTCCATTGCATGATATCCATATTGCAGATCCCCTTTTCTGCTTTCTACATGGTTGCCCTTATCCATATGCCTCACTTATGTTTCAGTCCTTCCTTCTTCATTCTCGAGGATTCCATGATGCCCTCCATTGCGGGACACATTTGTTCTCTATGTATTCCACGCTAGTCTTAGCATGGCTCTTTCATGTTCTTGGTATACAGTCCATTACACCCCAGCCCACCATTGCCCAATCCCATCTTGCACACGCATCCGTCCATTCCCCTCGTCGCATCCTCCATCGGCTGCCAGATTGCCTAGACCCCCTAGTTCCATTCCTCAAGGGTCCACTCCCATGGCAGCCTCCACTCCGCCACCTGCACTACGGGTACGAGCCCGTTTGCTGGATTCTTTTTTGGACAGTAGCCTACACTCTCCTTCACCTATACCTCCTCCGTCTCTACAATCACCCCCATAGACTAGTACCGCTCCACCTATTCCATCTCTGGCCATTTCCATTGAGTCTAGATCCACCTCCCCTCGTCGCCACTCACCTCCTGCTTCTCCTATATGCCCCCATCCTACCTGGCACCCCCCCACCAGCCGCGACACCTTCCATCCCTGATAGCCTCACTGATGACCCACCCTTCCTTGGTCTCCTTCGAGATGCAAGCCTTGTCACGAGCGATGGGGCTGATGCTACGTGTCACTCCCTTGACTCAGTCTCTACGATAGCCACACTCCATGAGCAGTACGCCTCGACGATCGAGCGCATCCGTGCGACGACCGCCATCTAGTGGCAGGCTGTTCACACTTCGTTACGTGCAGTGTAGGAGGAGCGCGATCGCTTTTGGGAGGAGAACGACTCATTGACTCATGCACTTTTTGAGCTTCGCGAGCATGCATCATTAGGTATTTGCGATAGCCCAGCTTGTCATCTCGTTCAGCACGAGCGAGACCATCTTTGTCATTCTCTGATGAGGTTCTTAGTTCTCTATGAGGAGGTATTGATCATTCCTCCATTTCCCATAGCGCACACCCTGCAGCCGGCCCGTGAGGCACCAGGAGCCTTATGGGTTTGGTTGGATTGTGACTCCCTAGACATTCAGAAGTTGAGGAGGGGGTTTGAGCTCTCAAGAAGGTTTTAGGCACCCAGATTTGTAAGTTATTATGGTTTTCTTTCATCCATCCCTCAGATACCCAAATTTTGAGTACTCTTGGTGGTTGATATCTTATTTTCTCTATTGCTTGTCTCCTTGGATGCTTCTTTTGCTTCTCCAATTAATGCTTTGGATATGGTGGAACAGCCAGTTTTTCACCTTTCAGCACCCGAATCTACTTCATTTCTGAGATAGAGTTATTTCTCCATGGCTCTATTGGTCTTCTTGGCTCACCTCCTTGTTGCTGCTGCTCTACATGTTTGCTTGTTTGAGTTCTCAATATGATACTTGTCTTTGGAATAAAAGGGAACTCCACATATGGTTTGTCTATGTTGAATCAAGATAATTGGCCATATTACTTTCTAGTTCTAATGTAAGGTGTTGTTATCATACCCAAACCTAAAGAAGATGGCTTCTAAGGTATAGATTGAGTGCATGATCATAGATCTAGTCTTCTTCCAAGGTTATAGACTTAGTGAGATGATCATAATGTCATTCTAGTAATTCCATGGTCATAGGGACATCTTGTATAAGGAAGGGAACTTCCTCCCCCTCCCATGCAAGGGTTTTTCACACCTCTTAAGCCTCAATTGGATACATGGTTAAGTTCATATCCTAACAGTTAGAATACCTTATGGCACTAGTGGTGTCTCGTGAATCAATGAGGGCTCTAATTGACTAAATTGTGAAGCCCTATCCTAGATCAAATAAAATGAATGGTCATCCATCAACTATGCTAGAAAATGTATTTCTCTTAGTTTGGTACATTTCCATGTGAAAACAAGGAGCATTGGAGTGGGGAAGAACATTCACAAGATGAAGTCTCTCCACATCGTCATTTCTAGATTGGCTTAAGCCATATCCTCTTCATTTCATTCTCTTAATGTGTTATAGAGCTTCTTCCTAAGCTTCTTCTCATATTCTCTTCTCCACCTCTTTATGATTCCTAGCTAGATTGAGTATGTTGAGGAGCTATTCTCTCAAAAGCTCTAGATAGATCTTGCCTCAGCAACCACTAATGTAATTCGACAGCATGTCTCCTTCTAGAGTGGAAAAAGGCACAACTACACTTGTCATATCCTATTGATGATCATAGGACCATAGTCGTGCTTCTATAGTTGTTGATCATGAATCTTTAATGTATATACCAAGACTAAATCATCCTCTTTCAAGCCCTTATCTCTTACGTGTGCATCAAAATATGCGTTATGCCTCTTCTTGACCACATATGTTGCTTCTAGTGCTCTTAATCTAGTCTCCCCTAGGCATTCTAAGTCCATGATCGTGGATTATAGCTTGTGGCCTATCTATTGATGTTCTTGAGCAACCTTAAGGGTGGACATCAAAAGTCTAACAAAAGCACAATATTTTGGCATAAAACCATTTGAAAGAAAGTGGCATTGTGTACTATCTTATAGGCCATTCAATATGCCCAAAGAGCATGGTGTAGATGCTTGTCCCAATCATAACATTTATTATTGACGAGCTTGGTCAAAACATTGCATAGGATCTTATTTTTACTCGTTGTTTGTACATTCACATGTGGATGGTACGGTGCCGACTTCTTGTGAGTTATCATGAAACCTTGTAAATCATACTCAATTACCTCATTCAAGAAGTGTGTTCATTGATTGCTAACCAATTCTATCAACAATCCATATTTGCTAAATACATTCTCAAACAAAAATGTTGTTGTTGTTGTTGGTGTTGTATGTGCATCATTTTTCCTAGTAGCTTTTGCTTCTACCTAGTTTGTAAGGTAATTTATTGCTACAATTATGCACTCAATATGTCAGCTTTTAGTATAGGGTTTGATAGGACCTACAAATTTTATGCCCCACTTAGAGAATGCCCATCCTCCCATCATGGATCTTAGTGGCATCTCATCTTTGCGGATTGGATATTCAGTTCTCTAACATGTCTCACACATCCTCACATAGGTATGTGCATCCATATGAAGAGTAGGCCACCAAAGACAAAATAATAGTATAGCCTTGATCACTCGATCAGATACAACCTTTCCTCCTAGAAAACCTTGGTGTGCAACATC
The DNA here is from genome assembly GCA_020310875.1 of Ceratopteris richardii. Lineage (NCBI taxonomy): Eukaryota > Viridiplantae > Streptophyta > Polypodiopsida > Polypodiales > Pteridaceae > Ceratopteris > Ceratopteris richardii. The sequence continues at coordinate 203,989,975 of CM035406.1, read as the reverse complement.
TACTATCATCAATTACTCCTTTTCGTGCACACATAGTCTCAAATATCGATCTCTTCCATGGGTATGTAGATTATCACAAATGAGCATATAGTCTTGAACTTCCTCCTCTAGACTCCATTGCACCAAGGTCATCTCTTGTGGGAGTATTTTTTCCTTAGAAATTCAACTAAGGGACTCCTCCAATCAGGTATTAGAGACACTTGATATAGAGTTTCATGTTCAACCAAGGGTCTACAAATACAAGAAGGACAATCCTTAAGCAAACCTAAAGACATTTGCTTCCATTCTTGGCTAATATAAACCTAATATCTTCAATATCTATAGGGTTTTGTGTTTTGAATGATGTTTTCCTAATGCACCTATGTGTGCTAATTGCAACCATTTATCATGCTCGTCCTCATCCACACAAGAAGCTAAGATGCCTTGATCAATCTGATTATAGATACTCCCTACAAGTATGTGATATTCCTTTGACTTAAAAATCTCTTCATCTTTGGTTCATACCACTGGAGTCTTGGGTCCAATTGTGAAAATAGGCACTAATCCTTATGCCCAATTGGGAATTTCTTCTAGATTGAACAAGTATGCATCACAAAGTTTATCTGACACTCCTTGCAATAATCCTTTTGAATTTAGTCGTGAAAGGTGATTTGCATGAAGATGGGTTTTACCTTTCCTAACAAATATTTTGAAATCATATTCCATTAGTAAGAGAAACCATCTTAATAATGTGCATGTATTGTAGGGTTTCTTCACCAACTAGAGGAGAGCTTGATGGTTTGTAAAACATTTTAAATTATTTTTAAGCAAATAGTGTCTAAACTTCTTAATGGCATAGACCATGCCTAATCCTTCTCTTTTTGTTATTGTGTAATTCCTATTTGCAGTCTTTAAATGCCTACTTGCATATTCTATGAGAAGGTCTATGTTCCCTTCACCTATAGGTTGTGCCAGCATGCATCCAATAGAAAAATTGGAAGCATCCACATGAACATGGAATGGATTATTCTAGTCTAGTGTTGCCAAGATAGGGGAGGAGCACAAGCATCTCTTTAGATCTATGAATGATTTCTCACACTCATCATTCCACTCGAAGTTAGTTAGAAGCTTGTACTAACACTTTTTAATAATCACATACATGCGGATAAAATGATGATAGTATCCACAATGAACCATAAAAGCTTAGAGTTCCTTGACCATCCTAGGTCTTGATAATGCACCTATCACTCTTATCTTATCTTCATCTTTTGATATCCCATTCATTGACACAATATGCCCTAGTATGTTGTCTTGCCTCAACATCAAAAACATTTTTCTAGGTTCAAGCACACTTGATTTTCTCTACACTTCTCAAAGATCTATTTGAGCTCTTCAATGTGTGTTTGTCTTATGTGTGAATGAGTGCACAAGTCATCCATAAATTCTTTCTAAATTCTTTCTAAACACATGAAACATGAGGCTTTTGAATGTAGCAACTGCATTGGTGAGCCCAAATGGTATCACTTGATATGCAAAGATTACCCATTCTGTGGAAAATTCCATCTTGTGTTGATCCTCTAGGGATATGGCTACTTTATTCTAACCTAAAACTCCATCAAGAAAGCTATAAACTTCCTTGTTTGCTACACAATGTAGAAGATGCTCCATGATAGGAAGTAGATAGCTATTTCATACTATGGCTACATTAGCTTTCCTCAAGTTAACACATACATGCATTTCCCATTCTTCTTTAGCACAACAATAGTGGGTGATACCCACTTTGTATGCTTAATTTCATAGATAAATCCAGCTTCTATCAAGTGATCTAGCGCCGTGTTTATCTTTGTGCATAATTGTCATTGTATGTGTAAGGCTTACACTTTGTTGGATTGGTTTCTAAAGTCATGGGGATGCTATGGGAACATATATCTAGATCCACTTCTTTCAAGTCCTTATAATTCCAAGCGAACACATCTCTATATTGTCTTAGTAGATTTATCAGTTCTCTCTCTTCTTCTTCACTTAGGTCATGTCCTATATACCTCCATCTCTCTTCTTTATCTTCAAACTTCACAACAATTTTCTTGGTCTTCTCTTTACTATCATATGCCTCTCCCATGAGAGCTTCTCTCTTCGACATCCTTACCATGATTTTCATATCCTCTACTTCATATTTCTTGAAATTCTTAGATACTTCAAATAAGGATTCTTCCTCTTCTTGTGTGGGGAGATTCTTTTTCCTATTCTTCCTCTTCCTGTCTATGTCTACTTGTGTAGCTAGCATTGTGTCATGCTTACACTCGTTTTGTTCTTGATTTTTAGCTTTTAGTATGTATAGATATTATTCTTTTGAAGCACAAAAGGGATCCATGATGATGGATTCTAATTCCATGTTGCTTGCTCCTTCTTGTACATCTCTACTTGACTCACATTCTTCAATGATAGGTTTCATAGCCATCTTCATCACAATGGGGATCCCATTGTTCTTCGTTCATAGCTATGTCAATTGTCTCTATTATTTCTTCCCAATCATGGGGCTCAAATTCTTCATCTTGAAGTACCATAGGTACGTTGGATGGGTCTTGAAGTGATTTGTGATTTCCTATGGCACTTATGTTTTTAACCACTAGTCTCTTTTCCGCTTTTGTTGCAAATTTACACATCCATAAGTTTGTATCCTTATGCATCCTGTTAAATTATTAAGATTATTTATGGGGTTCTAACATAGTCTCTGAGTAAGTCAATAAAAGAAAGTACATTACTAACTATTCAAGATGTTTATTTTTTCAATCATTCATGGTCTAGAATATGCTCTAATTATTCTAATTTATTTTGGGAAGTGTAATTAAAGTATGCTCCTACATACTAAATTCTATGTGCAAATGCATCACGTATAAAGAACTACAAGATTAAAGAAAGACAAAACTGGAATTTTGATAATCAAAGAAAATTAGACTAGTGAAAAGGTTGTTGTTATTGACATGGTTGAATTGACTTTTCTATTTGCCATGATAGATAGAGACGATCATCTTGGGCCATGCATAGGGTTCTATCATAGTTGATGATGATTTTGTAACTACTACATAAGATGATTGACTCTATCCATCTATTTGTTATGATAGATATAGACAATAATCTTGGGCCATGTGTAGGGTTCTATCGTAGTTGATGATGATGTTGTAGCTATCGGTAAAGCTAAATCCTACTAAAGATAGTCACAAACATGCAAAAATAGCATGCACACAAGCTCTCTCTATCTCTCTCTCTCACTAGTGAAATGAGGGAATGAATTGGGATGATAGAGGTAAGACCAAAAATGAACTTTTTGGAGAAGATGGAGATGGAAGAAAGAGCAGAGTGGAAACGGTGGAGATGATGATGGTGATGAAAAAAGTAAAGAAAATAGCAAAATACCTACTTAACAATTACTCCAACATTGATACTCCTACATCTTACCATCACATGCTTGCCCTCCAATTAGGCTCTCTGACAATGGTGCCAAATGTTGTGTCACTCTAGCACAATGAAAGTATCACCTTGGTGCAGATCTAGCTCATAAATTTCAATCTGTCAAAGGCCTGAGGATGGTATGATGACCATGAGCGATAGGAGTCCACAAGTGAGTGAGTGTGAAGCACACACACCTGTGTGCACAGAAGACGAAAAAAAAAGAATAGAAAAATGGAATCTTCTATTTAATAGCTTAAGAAATGTATACATTGCTCAAAGGAAAGTATACAATGCTCAATTTACACAATTCTTGTCCTGCAATTGAGCTCCTAGATGATGGTGCCAAATTTGGTGCCAGTCTAGCACAATCATAGTACCACCTTGGTGAAGATCCACCTCATAAATGTCAATACATGGAGACATGAGGATGGTATGATGTGTTGGAGGAGATAGCAGACACATTCCAAAGATGAGATGCTGCTGCAAATTTCTATTTCATACCAGCAAAAGCTCAGATAAGGAATGCAAAGAAGACCTCTTAAGCTTTCTAGGAAACACAAATAATCACCTAAGTACTTTGGAAGACGATCCTCAAATCATTGGATCAAAACAGATAAGTTGGGGTTTCACTATAAACCAAAAACTAGTTATTTTGGTCACTACACCTATCGAGAGAAATGGACAATTCTCTTTCTCTACTAACAATTGAACAAAATACAGATAACGTTTGCAAGTTATTCCACTTGAAATGATCAACTATGCTCAGAGAATGATGCTTAGCAAATCAAAGATGCATCTTGACATTTTAGGGAGTTGATAGTGTAAAGACCAAAGAGTAATGTTTGGAACCTTTCTCGATATTGGCTGAGGCAATAACAATGAAACTTTGTAGCGTGAAAGTAGATAATTTAATGAATCTATAACAACTTAAATCATTGCAAATGATCAAGTACACACTGAGGAATGGATCTGTGAAGTGCACTATTTTGAGTGATACATGATAGAGTAGAAGATATGAGATATGAGAAAACTATATGTACTAATGCACATAAATTACATTGACATTGGCAATGAATGGTTGCACAATGTGAAGGCAATAGTAGAGCTATAATGTGAGCTCAATATGCTGCACATATTCCTCTAAAATGTCGTCTATTCTTGGCTACATTCCACACGACTAGGTAGTCCTCTTTTATAGCCCAAGATTCAAATTTGAATTCAAATCTTTACCTAAAATTGTTCCAAAGTTTTAGGACTTGATTTGCCATAAGTCCTCACCAAATAACTCATGGAATGATTCTCTTAAGAACTCATACGTGGAAGTCGTTTCATATACGCACTTTTACAAGGAGTAAAACTCAATCTTTAACAAGAGATCATTCATGTGCTAATACATGAGCTTTTAGGATAAGTGATCAAGCATTTAGGCTTGGATTAATTGGACCAACACCTCCCCCTCAAGCTGAACATGCTTGGGCTTCTATTCTCTTTGATCTCCTGCAATCCAATCATCTTCTCTTTGATCTCCTGCAATCCAATCATCTTCTTGAATGTGTTCAATTTAATTCCATCCAAAGATTTAGTTAGCATATCTACACATTGCAAGTTTGTTGATACATAGGACAACTGTATGTCCTTGCTAAGTAGCTTCTCTCTCACATAATGATAATGCACTAGTTCAATATGCTTAGTCCTTGCATGATATATAGGATTAGCAGCCAAATGAAGTGAGCTAGTATTGTCTTCAAAGATCATTGGAGTGTATGTATGTATCCCCAAGTCTGAGTAGAGTAGCTTTAACCACATTGCCTCTTGTGTTGCATTTGTAATCCCTCTAGATTCAGCGTCAGTTGTTGACAATGCCACAGTTGGTTGTTTCTTTGATGACCATGAAATGAACCTAGATATTGCAAAAGATATTTAGCCAGAGGTTCTCCTCCAATCATCTTTTGAGCCAACCCAATTTTCATCAGAGTATAGCTTGATATCCAAGTGAGATGTAAATGGATAAAATAATCCTTTATTTATGGTACCCTTCAAGTCCTTTAAGATCCTTTTGGCAGCTTCCATGTGAGGTTTTCTTGGTGTATGCATGAATTGTCTCAATGTACTTGTGAGGTTTTCTTGGTAGCATATATCAACTCTTGTTAGGGTTGCATAATTGAGACTTCCCAACAAGCCTTTGATAATCTATAATTTCTTCAAGTAGCTCTCCTGCATGAGCACTGAGTTTTTGATTTAGTGCCATGGGTGTACCTGCACTTTTTGCATTTTCCGTTTTGAACTTAAATAGCATGGCATGGATTAATTTCTTTAGGGGAATGAAAACATGAGAATCTATATAAACAATCTCTAAACCAAGAAAATATGTAAGCAATCCAAGATCATTGATCTTGAACTCCTCCTTCATCTGGATTTCAATCTTCTTGATGCCATTGGCATCATTTCCTATAATGATAATGTCATCCACATAAATACATAGATAAATAACCTCTAAATTAGTCTTCTTAATGAACAATGAAGAATCTGCCTTGCTTCCAACAAAACCTTGGTCCTACAAGTATGTGGCCAGCCTATGGTTCTAAGCTCTAGGAGCTTGCTTTAAACCATACAATGCCTTCCTTAGTTTACATACATAATCAGGTCTGTCTTTGTCTTCATATCTTAGTGGTTGAGCCATGTATACCTCTTCAAAAATCCACCCATTAAGGAATGCATTTTTAACATCTAATTGGTACAAGCTCATCCTTTCACCTATATGTCCTAGTCTCTTATGCCATATCTCCAATTCAGATAGGGTTTGGTCCTTATAATTGAAGAGCGCAATATTTCTTGTATCTTCAATTTCAAAGGTAAAAGGTCTACCAAATGTCTCACCTTTTGCAATACTCTTGAAGTCTTGTTGAGGGTCCTTCACATATGCTCCATGTCTTGTGAATCTAACCTGTAAACCCTTCTCAAGAATCTGTCCAACACTCATTAGGTTCTTGGTTATTGTTGGCACATACAATACCCTACTTAGAAGATTCATGTTACCATCAAATGCTTTAACATTTCCAATATTCTTTACTGAGTGCCTAGTGTTATCACATGTCTCAACTTCATGCTTTCCTCTGGTTTCTTCAAGGTCAGACAATAATGCTACATTGCCTGCTACATGGTTGGAACAACCACAATCAATATAGAATATGTACTCATCATCTTTGCCTTGCTTGGCTGTCATATTCATGAATATGGAATCCTCTTGATCATCCATATAATTGTTGTAGTCTCTCCTTCCTCTGAAGCCTCCTTGGTAGTTTTTGTTGTAGCCTTGGTTGTAATTATGATGATAGTTGTTTCCTCCATTATTGAACGTGCCTCTTGATTGTCCATAGCCTCCTCTGTGGAAGCCTCTTTCTCTCTAATTCTTTGTGTTCTTGAAGCATTCATCTGTGGTATGATGGCACCACAACTGATGCAAGGTGAAGAATTGTATGGTCTCCCCCTACCTTGCTTTCCTCCTCTGCCCCTTCCTCTAGTACCTCTTCCTCTACCTGTGAAGTTCACTTGGGAGGTACTTCCATTTTGTTGAGCTTTCTCTCATGTGTGAAGAGTTGCTCCATCAATGTATTGAGGTCAGGTATCTACATTTCCATATATAGTTCCATTGTTGTGGTAAAAGACTCCCATTTTTCATTAGCCTTGATGTCGTTTATGATCTACCTTACTATATACTCCTCTTCTATTTCTTCTCCAATAATCCCAAATTGATCAACTACATCCTTCATCTTGGTCACATAGTCAGCTACACTTTGTTTTGGTTACTTCTTCAAGGTTTTGAACTCCATCCAAAGTTGGTTCTTTCTCGCCCTTGTATTTGATGAGAAGTATGAAGATAATACTTCCCAAGTCTCTTGGGAAGCCTTAAAATTCCTAATATGAGGTAATAAAAAATCAGATATTGAATTGATTATGTAAGACTTGGCTAGAGCATCCTTTTCACACCATGTAGCTAGTCTCTGTTGCTCCTCTCTTATAGGTTGGTTTTTGCTTCTAAAGATTGGCATTTCTTCATCTCTAGATATTTATCCATACAAGCTTCTTCCTTAGAGGTAAGATTTCATCCTTAGGGACCAAGGTGCATAATTTCCCCTATCCAATTAATCAATGAATGATGGAAATCCATCTCCCATTTTACCTTGATGTTGCTCTGATACCACTATTTGTGGAGATGGTGGACACCTTCTAGAGATGAGATGGTGCTGCAAATTCTTGCTTCACAACAGCCAAAACTGAGTTGAGGAGTCCAAAGTAGACCTCCTAAGCTTTCAAGAAAACACAAATAATCATCCAAGTACTTTGGAAGATGATCCTCAAATCATTGCATCAATAAGTTGGGGTTTCACTATGAACCAAAAACTTGCTATTTTGGTCACTACACTTGCTCAGAGAAATGGACAGTTCTCTTTCTCTGCTAATAATTGAACAAAATCCTTTTAGGCATATCTAATTAACTTGGGTAGCTAAATTTTGCAAGTTATCTCACTTGAAATGATCAACTATACTGAGAGAATAATGCTTAGAAAATCAGAGATGTATCTCGACATTTTAGGGAGTTGATAGTGTGCATAATAGAGAGTAATGTTTTGCACATTTCTCAAGATTTTTATGAGGCAATAACAATGAAACTTTGTAATGAGAAAATAGACAGTCTAATGAATCTATACCAGCTTAAGTCACTACAAATGATTAAGGACACACTGAGAAATTGATCAATGAAGTTCACTATTCTGAGTGATACATGACAGAGTAGAAGATATGAGATATGAGAAAACTATATGTATTAATGCATATATATTACATTGACATTGGAAATGAATGATTGCACAATGTGAAGGCAATTGTAAAGCTATAATTTGAGCTCAATAAGGCACACAAATTCCTCTGGAATCTCTGCTATTCCTAGATGCATTCCACATGACTAGGTAGTCCTCTTTTATAGCCTTTTGTTGGAGCCAAGATTCAAATATGAATTCAAATCTTTACCTAAAAGTATTCCAAAGTTTTAGGACTTGATTTTCCATAAGTCCTCACCAAATAATTCGTGGAAAGATTCTCCTAAGAGCCCATAGTTGGAAGTGATTCCATATATGCACTTTTACAAGGAGTAAAACTCAATCTTTTACAAGAGATCATTCATGTGCTAATACATATACTTTTAGGATAAGTGATCAAGCATTTAGACTTTGAGTAATTGCACCAACATGATGACCATGAGTGATAGTGCACAAGTGAGTGAGTGAGAAGCACTAGAGAATGCACACACACACACGTGCACACAAGGTGAAACAAAGAGTAGAACAATGGATTCTTCTATTGAATAGCTCAAGAAATGTCTACAATACTTTTAGCACTAACACACAATTAGACTTTTCTATGAATTTCTTACTTACAAATGTCGAAGATGTTAAGTATGATATTTACTCAGCTTTATGATCTCAATCCACTTGGGATTCTTTACTTACAGCTTTGTGTGCTTCTCACACAACACAAAATCCCCAAAATAAATAAGTGTGCAAATATCCATTTCTTGCCAAAGTCCTTTGCTTAGGACATCACAAAATGTCAACATCCTTTTACGTAAACTTTTGGAAGCTAGAGTACCATGATCTCTTTAACTATAACTCATAGATAGCAATTGTGCTTCGAATTTTAACAAAGTCACAAGTCCGCAACTATCAACATCCCCTCCAAGTTTCTCTCTCAAGGATGTTGAAAAGTGCCATTACCTATGATTCTTAGGTTTCTTTTGATGCATTCCCCTAATAACCCTTCCCCATGCAGTGCATTATCAAAGGAGGCCTTGAATCCGAAAAGAAATACTCTTTTGTAACTTATGACTACCCTACCAATCCACTAGATTTCCACATCTCTACACCTTTATCTCTCTAGTGCATATAGGGAGACGTCTCTATCCTTGCCCTTAGCTATAAACCATGAGATGGTTTTATGCATGCACCCTCCTTTTTAGTAAAAGATGGCACAAAATAGAGATGCATACCTCTATGTAGAGACTTTTTCAAAAAGGTCTCAATGTTGATTTGATATGAGTGCTCTATGTGTTCTCCAAAGGGGTAAAAATGCACGTGCAATGATTGCATGTTCAATACATCAATATGAGTGCTTTGTGTTTTCTCTAATAGGAAGAAATTCACGCCCAATAATTGCATGTTCAATACATCTTCAATGTACCATCAAGGTTGAAGAACCTCCCCCTCCTTGGTTTTTGAGAAAAAAACCAACAACCTCTTGTGGCTTCCATACCACCACACGTACACACCAAGCCCCCCACCCATGGACTGAGATGAAAAGAATGAAGAGAGAAATGTGGGGAAATGTAGAAATTAATGAAGAAGAGAAATAATTTTTTTAGTTTTATCCCAACCCTAAAAATGGTTGAACCCCTATTTTTACCTCTCTAACTATCTAGCTTACTAAACTAAATGGAAAGGATAATAGGTATGAACCCAAATCATGAATTGAAAGCACGAAAACCATGTACCTTAATATGAACGCTTACCATCATGCCAAACATCCCACACTATTGTCCCAATCAATAGCACCGAAAGTGTTCACTCCACTTTTACAACTTGAGCCATAGTATTGCTAAAAATATGGGTTCATGTAAAAAGGAGCATATTTACAAGTATTTTGGGCATAAAATGGGCAGGACCATATTCTAAGGAGGGTTTTGATTTAAAAAAAAATTGGTGGACCCCTTCCTCCACTTCCATGCTTGTACTTCCTTTTACCTTTTTCTTTATCCTTTGACTTATCTTTTATTGCTTTGAATTTGATTTTCTAGCCTCTTTTCAGCTTGTAAAGCAATTATAGTGACCAATGTTTACTCTTAATGGTTTGGTTTTTTTGGTAATTTCCCTAGATGCTAGAGACCTTACATCTACTACTTGCTTTATAATTAGTTTGTTTCTTTGAAGTATTGGGATCCTATGTTTCTTTATTACTCCAACAATGAAACGTGGAGAGGCTTTGAGATTCACTACGGCTTTAAGGGAAAGGGACTTCTTGGGCATTATCATGTTGATAGAGGCACGGCATGTTTGTATGGATGTTGCTAGAATTATGAACCCTTTCTAATATCATGGTTTAGTTGTACAATTGAACTTTACTATTTCCTTGCTCAATAAGGGTGGATTTGACTCTAGAGTTAGTTTATTTATTTTGGACAATTACTACAATATGCACATAGTTTCCACATAGAATATCTTTGGGAATATTGAGGATCTATGTAGCTAATTTCTCCTTATATGGGCATCGAAGGGCAGTGGCATTAAGGCAGTTATGAGTTGATGTACAAAAAATCACCTACTTCAAACATGGAGCTAATATATGAGTTAGAGGAAAAAAATGATGAGTGTCTCAAGGAGGAAGCCAATAAAGAAGGTGTGGGAGTGGAAGAGTAGTTATCTCCCAGCACGACTAGTGATATCATTTTAAGGCATATGAGAAACGATGTTCCATGGTTCTAAAGAATATGGAGAAAATTTCATTGATAGACCCTATTCTGCCATCGCAAGTTCTTTGGATTTTGAGATTCAAGGGAAGGAATATTTCTTGATTAGTGATATTGAAAGGGTATTCAACATTGGAGAAGACTACTCACTTGTAGTGATTGCATGTAGTGTAGAGGAAAATGAGGGGTTCATTTTTTATTATGAAATGGAGGACCTAGTCTTGAAAGAAAAAGTTGATGCAAGGAAATGCTTGGCTCTTTAGTTCATTAAGTTGATGGAAAAACATTGAAATTTAAGTGTTACCAATTGAATAAGAGTTTAGGGAGATACAATGAAATATTGAGTGTGACAAGTGCCCAAATTGCATGGATATTTTCTTTAAGGATCAGAAAAGAAAACAATGTAGACCTTATAAAGGAAAATACTCTTTTGTACAATAAGTAGATGAGGTGAGGGATCTGATTTTCACTCATTCTTATATTTTAAAAATGGTTGTGACCCTAATTTCGATGCTCTTTGTATTTCTTATTTCAAATGATTTTTGGATAAGTGGATGACTTCATACCAAGGCTTCTAAGAAAATACCATGGTCGTGATGCATTTCATAGACACTACCTAAAGGTAGCCACAAAGGAAAAAACTTTGGTGCGCCACAACAACCTTAGCAATGATGGCATGGTGGCTAATTGTATATGCAAGACTCTATCCTGGTACCAAGGCGCATGGTTGATTCCTACTACTTACGAGATAGTACTTTTGCTAGGAAAGTTTGTAGGATTAGGTACTTTTGGCTATTATTCTTCATCCAAGTGCTCAACCAAAGCACATTTTAGTGCTTATGTAAGGATTATACTAGTTTTAGGAATATAGAACAATGATAAACTACACCCACATGGAAAAGAAATCAATGCATTTTCAAAGGAATCTAGAACGACTATTGTCATTAGAGTACCAAACAACTGAGGACGAAAAAGGTGGACAATGTATTTCAAAATACGTGTAACAAAAAGTGGGATTTTTTATACAAAGTATTTAGTGCACCACTCTATGTATGATGTATTTTAGATGATATCTAATACAAAGTGGGATATGGGACATAAAGTGTTTACTTGATCACTCTATCGATGCCTTCACTCATGGACGGTTAATATAATGTCATTTGTGTCTCCATATCTTTTTGTGCTTCAAAAACATCAAATTTTGTAAATGCTTGATTTTTCTTCTCCCTTCTTGATTGAGCTTCCTTCAACTATGGCACAATTTTCGATTAGGTTAAAGTCTACTAGGCATGAAGTTTCTTCATTATCCATCCATAGTACCATTGAAAGAGTTCAAAAAAATCACCGTTTTAGATGCATTGAGTGGGTACGTCAAATCAGGATGGCAGTACAAGATTAGGAGAAAACATCATTTGTAATAGGGTGGAATGCACTTTCCTATAATGTAATGACCTTTGAACTGAACTTAAATGTAGTACCCATATTTCAAAAAGTAGATATGAAGGTCTTTGATCTGTACCTGAATACATTTATGAAGGCTTTCTTGGATGCTTTTAGTGTGGCATGAAAACAAGATGAGGATTTACAACAGCGGGAACTTTTTTTTTAGTGATGCAAGGAATTCAAGTTATACAAAAATCCATGTTTTTTTTCAACTACCCTAGCCATGGTGACCATGTTTTACGTGTGCGTTGCACCATATAATGCAAATTCTACATAACTTGAGTACTCTAAATGCTTAGATCACCATGATTTTATATGAAGAAAGGAGAATGATTATAACTGATGTGCTTCCATAAGCAAATACCATAAGTTTTAGAATTCTGTAAACACAGACTCATGCAAGCCATATATTGGTGTAGATGATCTCCATTTCGGATATAAATTCTTAGAAGTGTACCATGTAATGTGTTATGTTGTTCTCTATCAAAGTTGCATTGAAGTATCTCTTGAATTATTGAAGCTGTTTTTGAAAGGCCTTGATGTCCTCAATTGAACAGGACCCCTTGTCGCACAGCCCAAACATACTATCTAATGCATGAAAAATCTCTCCCTTTGATTTCTAGATGAAGCTTGATTGCCCTTATCTGCATTATGTATCTTTCTTCATTGCTCATACTCTATCTTGCTTATGTGCATTGTTGCATGTTTCTTAATTAAATTTTTCTTTTCTCCATCACTGAGAGGTAACAACCGGAGAAGCATAGAGATATGAGAGTTGGATCTCGTATTCAAGAAAAATGGTGTAGACATGATCTTTCCTCTATTTGTGATAGACCATAGGACTGGAAGCTTTTCATGGCGATATAGCACTAACAAAATCGAGTGAGCAAGAGATGAAAGTTTCAGCTTCAATAGATAAATTCTAGCCGATTTCTTCACGTGTGGCTCACGTGATGCTTGTAGAAAGGGATACTTGAAGTTTGCTTCTTTTATATAAGAAGATTCAAATCAAAGGACTTAGCTTATATAAAAGTACTCGGAAGGTCACTCTCTGTTGTAGAGGGAAAAAAAATCCTTGAGAAAGTCAGGAAGAAAAAAATGAGGTTTATTTGGTCGTGGGATTCGGATCAATTGAACGGGGCAGAAGGAAGAGTTTTGGGATTTATTTTAAATCAATATATACCCAAGCATGTGGTCTGTTGTGGGTGTGTTGTGCACCTTCTCTAGAACTGACTACTCAAAGAATTATACTCGCACAACGGGTGAAGAGAAAAGAAACAAAAGAGCTTCATCATCATCTTCTAGACTTTAAAGGAGAGAAAAAGAAAAAAAAAAACAGAAGGAGACTTTATTAGAGCTAAGTACTTTGTAATTCTATACATTTTTTACAGCTTACTTTGTAAGTTTGTGCTTCCTATAATAAATTTCTTTTTCAGAGTCTGAATGGACTGTTTAGTTTTTGTGGAGTTTTGAGTTCATCAGAATGTGAAGAGTTGGTAATTTTAAATTCTGAATTAATCTATTGAGTTAGATGCATACGAATAACTTTAGAAATTGTATATAAAAATTATTCAATGAAGAACATTTGAGCATAAGCTTAATCTTACTGCGAACTTATAATATGCGTTAATTTGTTTAAGTCATAACTTTCTTTTTATAAATGGAAGTTCGAAAAAAGCCTACTCTCTCAAACTTTAATTAATAGGGAAAACAATTGTACAAGTGAACGGGCTTAGTACCCAAGGGACCCCCCAAATCCCACAAAGCAAGGGAAGCTCAAACAAACTTAAAGAGCTCTACAAAGAAGGTAGATCACCCTCTCATGCCCTTCATGTGGGGCCCACTTGCTTTTAATCTTTTTATTCTCTAGGAAAAGCACTCTATGATGTCTGAAATGCGGGGGTTTCTTACAATTGGAAATTCTTTTGCCTAACAAGAAAAGAGACTTTTAATAACCATTCTTTGGGAGAGCTTCCAAAGTTGGCAACACACCTCTCCTTCTAGATTTTCCAAAGGGTCTCACCTCTCATCGCGTTCCACAAAGATGAGGAACACCTGATTGCTTCTCCCAACAATGCTTGCTTAAGGATTGGTCCTTGAAATTGCAAGATATTCTCAAGGGTATGCCAGATCGACATTGACTTAGGGCATGAGAAGAAGAGGTGCGCTAGGTCCTCATTGCCATGTAAGCATCTTTGCACCATGGGGATAACCCACAGATTTTACTAGCCTTTGCATTCGTCCAAATTCCCCGGTGGAGGATTTGCCACATAAGCACCAACTTTTTAGTCTCAATGAGTGGATGCCAAAGAAATTGGAACTTAAGCTCCCATCACAAATTAAACTAGTCAAGACACCACTTCCTATTAAGCATAACATGAATGTCCAGATTCCTTTTGAATCTCCAAATTTTGTCAAGGCTATTGCTATTGAACCATCTAAGACCCTCCAAGTGGGAAGGGTCCTGGCCAATGAGGAGGCGAGTCTTCGAGCGTTCCCAGGTGATGAATCTGCTCTACAAAAACGTCCATTCTTCATAGTTCACTCTAACATCTAGATCAATGTCCTCAAATCTAATCCATTGGCCTGTATCTTGATTCCAGAGATGTTTCCATGAACGGAAGCCTTTGTTCCATAGTTTCTTAGCTTTATGGAGGCGCTATGTCTCCACACCTCTAATACCCTTGATAGGGAACCAGATAGAATCATTCTATCTAATACCAGCTATCCACTGCTAATCCTTGCTTATGCAAACAAATTGTTTGACATTGTTCCAACTCTTCCACAATGAACAAACCAAATCTGAGCCCCATGAGGAAACGAGCAGAGGGGAGAAGAGAAGGGTGAGGAGGCTAAGGCCCTTCCATCCCGGGAGGCCCAAAAGCTTAAGATCACTACTATTCCTAAAGATAAGCTTGGCCCATGAGGCTTCCTTGTTGCTCCACACCTTAATCAACCATTTTGCTGCTAACTTATTGGCCATGCCTTTGATGTCAAGAATGCCCAAACCACCTTGATCCTTTTGGCTAATGCAAGTAGACCATTTAATTTTAGGGATTTCCCTTTTGTTGGGGTCATCTGTCCACAAGAAGTTTATGCAGACCCTTTCCAATATAGAAATCTCTTGGTCTTTTGGTCTCCAACAAGAGAGAAAGTAAATAGTTGAAGAAATGAGGAATGTGTTAATCACCATGGCCCATCCTATTAGGTTGATCTGCATACCTTTCCAATAGGCCAATTTGTTATCAAGCTTTGAGAGAACCCAGTTCCATAATTGACCCATCGATACGTCGAATTCCATTGGAATACCTAACAAGCGGTAGATTTGTCCACTAGGAATAAGCTGACAGCCTTTGTCAACAAGAAACTAGGGTGGATGTCCTGTAATCGCCCTGAAAATGGTTTTTAGAGTGGTTTATTTTGGATCTTGAAGCCATGAAAAACGTGTTTAGACATCTCCAAAAAGTATCAATGCTGGTCATATTGTTATGAACAAAGGGATTTGTGTCATCAGCAAACAATCTCATGAGCATCTGTTCTTGATTGAGAGGGAGGGAGAGGCCACGGATCTGGCCCAGGCTAGCATAATGATTCACAAGGCAGCTAAGACCATCAGTACAATAGCAAAGAGAAGAGGGGCCAAGGGGCATCCTTGCCTGATAGAGTGTTTTAATCTTGTTGGGGGATTCTTGTGCAGAAAGGGACTTGAGTGTTTGTAGGAGAAGGGAGAAAGATAGAAGAAAGATACATACATCAGAAGCTTCTGTGGATTGATTATAAGGAGAAAAGTACAATAGTGATGTACAGTATAATCCAAATGCTCTCTGTGTGAAATCCCAAAGAGTGCACAATCAACAAAGTTACAAAATTCCCAAGATTCTTGCTGCCACCGAGCTTCTCTACACTAAACCTCCACCTTCTCTAAGATCTTGCACTTGTGCAGACCTTGCACTCAAGCTTCCAATAGGGGGAGGGATGGACACCTTCTGTCAATGCGCAGCTTCAATGGGACCTTGTGACCTTTGGTTGAATGGCTTAGTACTTCTATGCACACTTCTAAGTCACTCTCCTTGCACACCTTGCAGTTCACTTCTATGCATTGCACACTCCCTGTATGTCTCTTGCTCTTCTCTCCCTTAGTGTAGACTATGCTCACCTTGCTTAGTCTAACCAAGAATAATGCCTTGCCTTGAGTTGAGTGTCGGTTCACATATGCTCCTCACTGGGAGAGTATCTTGGTGCTCAGTTTGATGTCCCAAGATTGTCTCCAAATGTGGGTAGCCAACAAATCCCTGTTTTGTCCTATAGTGACTTTAGACTAAAACAAAAATTTTAATTGGGGGGCCATACTTTCACTTTTGTGTACGCCTCTGCTTCACATACCTTCACATTTTGTCTTTTAATTCTTCAAATGTGCACCTAAGAGCAGGTTCACCTAAACCTTCCAACACTTTCAACCTTAGAGAAATTACAGAAACACACTCTGCAACATACATCCAACTTTCTGCAAAATATAACCTTTGTGAACAATCGATTGTGCACTACCTGTGCACCTTGACACCCGAACTTTGAATGCTTTGACTTTGCCCATGTTGACTTTGACCTTGACCATATTGACTTTGACTATTTTAATTTTGGCCCTTTGACTTTGATTGTGGTGGACTTTGACCAATATGAGTTTTATGGGCTCAACAGTTGCCCACCACCCAATGGGCTCTCTGTCCCGGAGAGCTACAACCAAAACTCTAAACAAAGATGTCACCATGATTTCTATGCTACAAAATCTTCAAAATGACACTAAGCAACTACCAAGTCCACTAGGAGTCGGAGGGAAGAAGCACCAGAGAAGGACCAAAAGTGGAAATATTGCATGAAGAACAGATGAGTGAGAATGGAGGGTTGAAGGGCAGAGAGGGAGATGTTCTATGAAGGAGGCAATGGGGAGGGTGAAAGTTTAGGAGCAGGGAAAGGGACTTTGTAGTTGGGTTGGGGGAAGGGAAGTAAAGGGGGAGGGAAGGTGCCAAGAGAGAGAGAGAGGAAAGAAAGAACATGGAAAGGGGATGTACCATAGACTAAAAAAATGACTCAGACAAAAAGAAAGAAGCAACAATTATATTCCATAAGAACTCTATCGATAAATCAAAATATGCCATACAAAACATAGAAATCACACAGTAAGGTAAGGTAACTGTAGCAACAACAGATGCTCAGAACAAAATGCTACCATGAAATCCAAAAGAACTCCGCTGAGTGATGTCCAAAATATACAAAAACCCTCAATACCAAAATAACTCGCATCCTATGCATGAAGTGAGTGGAGGACGACTAGCTCGGTGGTGGATAGTAAGCAGGGGGTGGCAAAGATGCATATAGAGGCTACCTAAACAGTCCCACACCAAAGTTAAGTCATCATATCTAAACACAATATCTAAGCCCAAACTCAACTCTTCAAATCGCATAAGGGAACCCTAGAGAGTCAACAAACCATGCAACGTACCATCCATAAAAAACTTCTAACATATATGTACATTACTAGAAGCATACTGAGCTAATGCATTTTCCTGAGTATGCATATAGGCATTGTACCAACTTGCAACCTCATATCACCAAACACTCACACTTAAACACCCACATTCATGCCACATAGGGATGTAAAGGAAGCATGTTAGTATTGGAAAGTGGAGTCTTATTGGGTTTCTTTGATAATACTCATGCGTTTTTCTTACTATAGGAGATCCATAAAGAACACGAGAACTTAACAGTAGACAATGGAAGAAGACAAACAAGCTCACTACTAACGGATCTTTGGCCATCGAGGAACACCCATAAAAGAGCTCCCATGTTCCGTAACTATCAATGCACCATTCCAATTCATGATGCATTTTCAGGACATATAGAGAGGGTGCATGCACACTCTCATGAGTTCAGCGCATTACCAAGACCTTTGGGGGATGCACCTCATATATGGGGAGACAAATGTGACTTCAATAATACATGGGATCAATAACAATTTTTTCAAAATCATCTGGAGAATTATAAAGTTCAGACACCTTGCACAACGTTTGGGAAAGGGCAAGATTGTTGGACTACTTCAGTGCTCCCCAGCCCAAGCTTGATTTCTTTAGATGCTACTATTTGATTCAAACTCTCCAACCTAGAGGAGGTAAAGAACTTCATAGCACCTATATGGTCCCTTGGATGTTGCCTAACTAGGAACTAAAAAGATTTAAGTTGTCAAAAAACTTGGTCTACAAGGCTCTCAATATGAGAGGCACACATATTCCAACACACAAACTGACCATGATACCAAATGGCATGAAGAAAGGGAACATAGTGAAGATCAATCAGATAACAATCATCACACCTAACGTATCAATGGTCATAAGGATGTGAATTCAATATTTCACCTTCCCAAAAAAGGATTGATTCATGCAATCCCATAAGAAAATATGGTTTAGTTACTACTTGGTAGAGTCGACATGGCTCACTAGAAATTTGTTTTACAGGATCGTTGATTAGTTCCACACAACCAACAAAAAATGGCCACACAAACAAGTACTCAATAGGTGTTGTGTTATCAATAGAAATATTTACAAATGCTTGGCCTACAATGCCCCTATAGAGAGAGCCCTTACTAGAACGCAATTAAACCTCTTTAAGTAGAGGAAAGCTTGAAATCCACAATCAAAGAGGATGTGAGGAACCATTCCCTATATGAAAACAAGAGGTGTGCTCATTACACTTGAAGTATCACCATCTAGGGGACCCACCATCCCCCGGTTCACAATACGCTTTCCTATAACTACCAGAGGTGAAATCATTACAATGGTTGATCAACTCCACTTCTACCTAGTGAATTCAAATTCCAAGTAATAGAAGGACTGGAGGACATTGGTACCTTTAAATTCTAGAAAATCCTTCAAAGAGTTCCATTATCAAATCTAGAGCTCAGATGAGGAATAGAATATGAGGTAGAATGATAGTCAAGAAGGTACAATGAACAACAACATAGAGAAGGAGAACACCCTATCCACTAAGAGGAAGAACAACATTCAGTATAGTCCTAGGAAGAGGATAGGCAAGAAAGCGATGAAGAGGAAGAAGGAGAGCCTATGTATACTACAACTTTTTAAAGATTATGAAATGCTATGGAAGATGTTCAGGCTCGCAATCCCCTATTTGAGCAAAAAAGTGGACTCATCATGGAGAAATTATTAGAGGTAAATGATGTGCAGCCCTAGTTCATCGAATCCTTTAGAGCTCTATACAAAGCTATAGGAGTGGTAGGCATGCAAGAACATGCAAAAACCTTTAACTTCTACTACAACATCTACAACCACCCTTGTCATCACCGAACTTACTTCCGCTTCTATACATATGAGTGGTATTAAAATAATCACTCACACAACCTATCTTTCAACACCCCTTAACTCACCCCCTAGAATAACTAAACCCACTCCAATAGTTACCATTGAAGTACAAGAAACCATTCCAATCATTTTTTGGTATTCTAAGGTCTAAATACCATATGTTGGAAGTGGTAGTGGGCCATAATAATCATAAATCATAGGTTTAGAGGATCTTCCAACAAATGAACCTTAGCATACACACCTTAAGACTCAAAAATAGATGAATGAGAATTTAAGAGAGAATAGACGAGATTTCAAGTGTAATGGTAAGCTATGAGGTCACCTACACTAACGTATATATGAATGTCAAATTACAATGTGTGTATATGAAACAAACTCACAATATCTATATCTAGGTAGAAATGGGAACTAGATACAAGAGACTGTGTGTCTAAGAGATATGAAGAGTGTGTGTGTGAGAATATGGGGAATATGAATAGTTTAGAACTATTTTATAGCAAACCCAAATTCTGATCAACCTAAATCAGAAACGAGTGACCTAGCGAGTAAGAACGGAAATAGACTTGCTACTCACAGTAAATCAACAATGGATGTTGATGGTAAGATGATAGAATCTCATCCAGATAATCACTGAGATGTAGACCACAACTCCTCCAAGAGTGTATGTGAACACTCCCTCCAAGAAGGCCTCCAAAAAGATCTTCTCCAAGATCTTGATCACCTCCTCTCCTTAGCATTGAGCACTTGAGAGATCCTTGAGTTGATTGAGTGATACTCACAATGAGCCAAACCTCTTGTTTTATAGTATTTTAGAAGCCTTGAAAAGCTAGCTCAATAAAGCATAAAGCTACAATGGAAGATGTGATTGCATATCTCAAAAGCTATCTCTGTTAACACCAAAAACATGATTATATCTGAAAGCAAAAACAATTCCACGATCTGCGCCTGACGGGATTCGAACCTGGGCTGATCGCTAGCTTGAATTCTTGTTGATTGATCTAGACCAAGACGGACACGCTCCACATCTTGAGAACGAAGAAGACAACAATTCTTATAGCAAACTTCTACAAAAGGCACCCGCTTCAGTTCCTTTGAGAGGGTATAAAATCCATATTCTATAGCTATTGTTGGACCATATGATATTGACTCCAAAAATCCCCCCTTCAATCTCATAATGGTACAAGGTTCAATAAGTTGCAAAACTTTTGATTTTTGCAAATATCTCTTAACTAATTTCCAATGAACTTTCAGTGGATTGTGCATGAACTTGGATACTTGAGAAACTGCAAACAGAATGTCTGGTCGTGTATTACATAAATATATCAAGCAACCGACTGCTTGATAATATAATGTAGCATCAAATGGTTCTGAATCTCCTTGTGACTGTAATAACACATTAACATCCATAGGTGTCTGCATAGGCTTGGAATCTATCATCTCAAACCTTTCCAAAAATTTCTCTAAGTATTTTTGTTGTGTCATGTAGATACAATCATCTATGTATTTGAGGTGAATCCTGGGACTTGTGATAATCATATCATTTTGTAGTGCATCTTGAACACTAGCTGGTTCATTCTCAACTGAAGTAAGGGTTAAAACATTATGAATCTCAAAATGTTCTGCATAATTTACCTGGTCTCCTTCTTGTCTCGTGGTCTGACTTCTGGTTCTTCCTGTGTATTCCTTTATACCACTATCCTTTCATGTTTGATATAACCACTTTGGCGTATTCCTGAAAAGTGGTGGTATATCTTCGGGTGGTGGTATATCTTCTGGTTCTTTAGTATCTCTTTCGTCTCAAACTCTGGAACTTTCTCCAACTTCATAAGTTGGAACTTCAAGGGGTACTGATGATGGACTAGGTACTGATGTAGGTAATGAAATTCTCTCTTCACCTGTATCTCTTAAGATTTGAGAAGGTTCATCACCCCCCTTGTATGGCTGAATGTAAGCATCCAAATTCCTTCTAAAAAATTTGTAGTCATCTGCCTTTATGAATTCTGGAATCTCTTCCTTCTTATCATAAATTTGACTTTTGCAACATATGCATTGTCTGAGAGTAAGATATCACCTGTATCTAGAACATGGAATCTGTATCCTTTGCTTCCAATTGCATAAACAATAAATACTGCTTTAATGGCTCTTACGTCAAGCTTACCACGATCCTTCTTCTCAATGTGAACATAAGCTGGGGAACCAAAAACTTTGAAGTAACTCACATTGGGCTTCTTCCCATAATAAGAATTCATAAGGTGTAGTGACCTTCAAAGCTTTTGTGGAAGACCTAGTCAGAATGTGATTAGCTGTATGCATTGCATCAAAACAAAACTTGGGAGAAAGCCTCTTGGATGACATCATATTATGCATCATCTCAACAAGTATCCTATTCTTTCTCTCTGCAACACCATTCTGTTCTATCGTGTAAGCAATAGTAATCTGATGAGAGATACCTTTCTCTTCTAAAAAGGACTTAAAGTCTTTAGACATGTACTCTCCTCCTCTATCACTTCTCAAAATTTGGATCTTTGACTGAATTTCATTTTCAACCATAGCTAAGAACTTCTTGAAAGTAGGAAAAACCTTTGACTTCACTTTAAGATTACTTGAAAGTAGGAAAAACCTCTTACTTCACTTTAAGACCATAAATCCATGAATATCTCAAGAAATCATCAATGAACATAACAAAGTACCTAAAATCTTGAATATAATCGTTTCTCATCGGACCATTCACATCTGAATGTGTGATCTGAAACTTCCTTGTGGTCGTGATAAATCTATGTTTCTTGAAAGGTAGTTTGTGAAGCTTTCCTTCAAGATATCCTTCACATGATTCTACATCATCTGCTAATGCAATAGTAGGCAAAATCTCCACCATACCTTGATCCTTGATATGCTTGAGAGCTGTGTAACTCATATGACCAAATCTAGCATGCCATAACTTCATGTTCTCCTTAGGTGTAGTAGACCTAGCAACATTAGCATGACTTATTTTGGATAACACAAGCATGCCACTTCTATTTTCACCTAGAAGTAGACAATGCTCCTCATCAGGTGAGAGGATCTGACATGAATCTTTCTTAAAAACTACTTTATAACCATCTGACAAGAAAGTCAAGATTGAGAACAAATTCTTCTTTATTTCTAGAACATAAAGAACATTGGAAATTGTGAAATTTCCACCTGCTCTTGACTTTAATTTTACTTCTCCAACACCAACAACATCCAAATCATGATCATTTGCAATGGTCACTCTTCTACCTGAAGAGTTAAAAAGGGAAGAAAATACCTTTCTACAACCTGTCATATACTAAGCTTCATAATAAAAAATCCAAGGATTATCTAAGATTTCATTTAACACGGCCTGATCAATAGCTATCTCGTCAATAGTAGCACATGCATATGGATCTACCTTTGAAGATTTAGGTTTTGGATCACCTTCAACACTATTACTTGATGCTTTCTTCTTCTCATTGAAAATCCTTGCTCTACATTCTGCTATGAAATGACCTAGCTTCTTACACTAATGGCATACTCCTTTCTTTGAATCAGATGTAGTCAAAGATTTTTCTTTCGGTGTAGAGGAAGAATTAGGGGTAGAACTGGAAAACTTAGGATTGGAATTGAATCTTCTGCTCCTTTGTCTTCTTTCCCTTCGATGATGATAACATAGCTTCATCATCTCTTCCATACTCTTTTGTTGATCTTCATCTTGAAGTAATACAAACTGTAGCTCTTCAAATGAAATTTCTCTATCTCTTGTAGAGAGAGATAAAGAGGTAACAAAAGCACGGTATGTAGATGGAAGTAAGTTTAGAAATGTGTTTACCATCTCCTCATCTGAAATGTTTACTCCCACATTGAGTAACTGATCTCGTAAATCTTTGAGCTTGAAAATATGTGTCTGAATCGATTCACCAACTTTCATCCTTGTGTTGGCTAGTTGTCTCCTTAGATGAGCTTTCCTAGCAAGGTTTCTGCTTTGATAGAGATTCTCTAACTCCAACCAAGCCTGACGAGAACTTTTGCAAGACCTGATTTGGGGTATAATATGCTTCTTGACTCTCATAGCAAAATTTCAAAGTGCTAGTGCACCCCTTGAATCCCATTTAGATTTCTCTTCTGTAGGAAGTAATCTGGTAGTAGTACGCACTTCTGATAATGTGTGTATATGATACAAACTAAATGCGTCTAATGTATGTGAGAGAATATGGAGAATACGAACAGTTTAGAGCTGGCAAACCCAAATTTTGATCAACCTAAATTCGAAACTAGTGACCTAGCAAGTAAGAACAGAAATAGACTTGCTACTCACAGTAAATCAACAATGGATGTTGATGGTAAGTTGATAGAATCTCCTCCAGATAATCATCGAAATGTAGACCACAACTCCTCCAAGAGTGTATGTGAAGACTCCCTCGAAGAAGGCCTCAAAAGAACTTCTCCAAGATCTTGATCACCTCCTCTCCTTAGCGTTGAGCACTTGAGAGATCCTTTAGTTGATTGAGTGATACTCACAATGAGCCAAACCTCTTGTTTTTTCGTATTTTAGAAGCCTTGAAATGCTAGCTCAATAAAGCATAAAGCTACATGGAAGATGCGATCGCGTATCTCAAAAGCTATCTCCATTGGCACCAAAAGCATGATTATATTTGAAAGCAAAAGCAATTCCACGATATGTGCCTGATGGGATTTGGACCTGGGGTTGATCACTAGCTTGAATTCTTGTTGATTGATCTAGACCAAGTCGGCCACGCTTCATGTCTTGAGAACCAAGAAGACAACAATTCTTAAAACTTCTACAAAAGGCGCCCGCTTGAGTGTCTTTGAGAGGATATGAAGTCCATATTCTATAGCTATTGTTGGACCATATGATATTGACTCCAACATCATTATCATAGATTTACAAATCACCACTGACCCTTCAAACTACCCTCCTTATTTTTGTATTTAGTAGCCCTGTTTCACACACCCAAATTCTTTCCTCACATGGTAACACATTGTATACTACTTGTACATTTGCAACCACAAGATTCTTATCTGATCTAGTCATCATTCACCCCAATACCATCTCCTCCTAGATTACACAACCAATCAAACCATTCCCACCTCCTCTTCAACCTTCTTTTGCTCCCTTTCTAAGCACACACCACCATCCCTTTCCAATCATGTCTCATTCCTCTTGTATGTTCCATCAACAACCCACACGTCCTTCATAGTGGGACACTTCTTCACACATTGAACATGGACCATTTATTTTAGCACCTACCATTCAACCCATTTTTACATCATCACAATTTTTGTCAAGCACTACACACATGCCACAACACACAACAACCACTATATCAATATTCATGATAGAGGCCACACACACCAGCATGTTTGACCCCATGGACATTTCGCTTCCAATCACTACACCTCCCCTCGCCCATAATTCTATAATCCCCAATCCCCCCTCCATCAGCTTCACCTCCACCCATCATGAAATTCTACACTACATCTGTTCTTCCCCTTCCTATTCCCACTCCCTTGCATCATACCCTCTTCAAACTGCATCCATGGTCGACTTTAACCTCGCAATAATGGTTAATTGTGCCAACTAGCTAATACAAGAGTACACTTTGCTTGCATAGAGGACACTGTACTTCAAGCTCAATGGAATCATCTATAGGAGAGAATTCCAAATTTGGTGGTGGCTAACACCTTGTTACGAGAACAACATGCCACCCTTCAACTCTCTCATAATAGTGAGTGACCCAAATACAAAAAATGGACAAGCAAGCAATCAAGGACATAAAAGACCACATGCACACAAATGGAACGCAATCGCAAGCTCACTTGTAATATGGCATTATTGACACGACATCTAGGAGTAGCAAAGGAGAAGAACCAAAGGCTTTAGAAACAAAATCAAGAGACTGTGGAGGCGACCATTGAAAACACACCATACATTCCCATTAGCCCCTCCAAATTTCAAGCGGTTCCTTAAGAAAACATCAAAATCATCCTAGAAGACTATGCCAGACTTTTGGAAGCACACTATAAACTAACAAAAGAGGTCAACTCATTGCAAGGAAGCACTTGGAACACTCCCTAGACCACCCACAAAAGTCTCTGAACCTCTTGTGTCTACCTCAAAAACACTTGAACTTTTCGAGTTACAAAACCAAATCATTGAGCTTTTGAACGAGTTTTGAGGACATAAAAGATATGCAAAGGACACAAAGGGTCATTGTATCAAAAGGGGAAAGTTTTGACAAGTATGCAAACATTGGAATCCCTAGATAAAGTCGAAGTTGCTAATAATAGATAACATAACAAATAGATCTGCGTATGTGGGTTTCAATAGTTCAATATGGTGAGCATTTGTAGTTCTTGGTATCCTTGCTCTAGGGAAATTTTTTTTTAATATAAAGGAAGTTCGGCAATAGCCTACTCTCCTGGACTTGAATTAAATTAAGAAACAAAGATACAATAGAAGGGGACTAGTGCCCACGGGACCCCCCAAATCCCACAAAGCAGGGGAAACTTGATTGAATCCTAGGTTGCATTACAGAGAAGGTTAATCACCCTCTCATCGCCCTCATGCGGGGCCCACTTGGGTTTGAGCTTGTTGTTGGTCAAAAGGAGAACTTGATGGTGTCTGAAGGGGGGGGACTTCTTACTGTTAACGATCCTTTTGCCCAGGAGGAATAGTGATTTCTCAATCGACCACTCCCTGGGGGGATCGCCGAAGTTGAGAGCACACCTCTCCCGCCAAATTTTCCATAGGACTTCCCCTCTGATGGCGTTCCAGAGTGTCGCAGAGCAGCCGATCGCTTCTCCCAAAAGGACTTGTTTCCAACTAAGCTGTTTTTGAGGTCTGATTTTCATTCCAACCGTCTGCCAGATTCTGTAGGAGTTGGGGCAAGTAAGGAAGATGTGTGGGACATCTTCGATAGCACGGTGGCAGCGTTTGCACCAAGGAGGGATCCCACCAAGTTTGCTAGCCTTAAGGTTGGTCCAAATTCCTCGATGAAGAATTTGCCATAAGAGGACAGACTTCTTAATATCAATAAGGGGGTGCCAGATACTCATGAATTTCATGTCCCACCGAAGCCGCGTCCAAGACAGGCACCACTTCTTGTTGAGGCTGATCTGGAGGTCAGCCGTTTCTTTGATGTTCGGGATTTTGAGTAGGCTATTTCCATTGTGCCATTTGAGACCAAGCGAGTTCGGTGTGTCGTGTCCCATGAGAAGGCGCGTCTTGTGACGATCCCAAGCGAGGCATCTGCTTTGCAAAGTGTTCCATTCTTCGTATGAGATGTTTATGTGAGGGTCAATATCCTCGAAGTTGATCCAGTTGTTGGTGTCATGTTTCCAGAGGTGTTTCCATTTTTTGAATCCTTTGTTCCATAGCTTCTTGGCATTTTGAATGTTCCACGACTCCACACTCCGGATGCCATGTATCGGAAACCAGATAGAGTCGTTTTGTCTTATTCCGGCCGCCCACTTCCAGTCCTCACTAATTCTTGTGAAGCTTTTGACTTTATTCCAGCCCTTCCAAAGGGAGCACACGAGATTGGATCCTTTCGGGAAGACGGGGATCGGGGAGAAAAGTAGGGTCATGATGTCAAGATTCTTCCAGTTCGGGAACCCCGTGAGGGCCAACTCATTCTTGTTTCTGAAGATCAGCTTGGCCCACGAGGCCTCCCTATTGCACCAAGCTCTAATCATCCATTTGGCTGCCAGTTTGTTAGCCATACACCCAATGTCCAGGATACCAAGCCCTCCGCTATCTCTCGGGCTAGTGCAGATGGCCCATTTGATATGTTGGGAATCGTAATTTAGTGCTTTTCTCAGCAACCGCCGTTTCTTGAAACACGTAATGCATAAGAAAAGGGCCAAATGCTATAGCCCTGGGAAAATTCAAATTTAAAGAATAAGTATAGAATGGGGCTTCGCTAGCCCATGCCTAGCTAGAGAAATATTTAGATTTTATTTACTTGTTTTCAGTGATCTAAAAGACTTGAATTGGAGGTAGAACATTATAAAGACATAAGATAAACATTGAAAGAGCGAAAAAAGAGTGAACAAGTATTCACATTGCAAAAAGAAACCTCCTTGGTCCACGGACATTGCTAACTGCAACTAAGAGTATTTTGAGTGGTTTTGAGCTATTTAGTGATCAAGAAGCTTGGCTTAATAGTGTAGTATTCATTGGCAAAGAAAACATGAAGAGAAAATCAAGTTTGCAGGCTTCAACTCCACGAGTTATGGTTTTCTAGACAATTAGAACAAGTGGAGAAAAAAAATCTCAAGTAGCTCAAGTCCCAAAACAAGGGAGAACTAGGTGCCTTTGCAAATTTTCTCTTCCCTATTCTACGGTTTCTTAGGGAACTCATTCATTGTCAATTACGGAGAAAACCAAGATAAAGAAAGCCTAGGACATTATCAAGATTTCAAGGAACTCT
The DNA here is from genome assembly GCA_020310875.1 of Ceratopteris richardii. Taxonomy (NCBI): domain Eukaryota; kingdom Viridiplantae; phylum Streptophyta; class Polypodiopsida; order Polypodiales; family Pteridaceae; genus Ceratopteris; species Ceratopteris richardii. Next base: position 203,961,767 of record CM035406.1, on the reverse strand, counting down.
AATATATTCAAATAATGACATCCTTGAAACTTTAAGTGCCAAAGGAATCATTTTTCGCAAACAAGTCTAAAAAGTGATTTGAATTGTAATAACACCATAAGAAACATATTCATATCGCTTGTGCATCCTTGAATACACTCAAACGACGAATGATAGGGACTACTACAACAATCCTTGTCCCTTGGGTAGAGATATCTTTTTCGGAGAACATACTCAAATCATGGTGATGAAAGTCAAAAGGTGGCCTACAATAAGCCTAAAGTATAGTCATAAAGTTGGGATATCATTACGCACATCAAAGACAATCATCCGTCCCATGAGTATTGTTTTATGCGTTCAAGAGAGTAGATTGAAGGGCATCAGCCTCAACATGGTTCAGAGATGACTAGACATTTACCTAAATGACTTTGAAAGAAATGAACATGTTCGAGACCTTCAATAGATATTTGAAAAATTCCACTTCTATAAAGTGTGCTTAAATTCTGGAAAGAGTGATTTTATGGCTTGACATGGTAATATATATATATATATATATATATATATATATATATATATATATATATATATATATATATATATATATATATATATCAACAGATGAGGAAAAAGTGTGAGCAATATCAGAGCTACTTAGACCACAAAATGCTAAAGAAGTGAAAGCTTTTATGGGGCATTATAGATATTTATAGATGGTTCATACAAATGTATTCAACCATTGCTAAGCTAGTTCATGGAATTGTAAAGAATTTTAAGTGCATGAAAGAGTGTGAAAAAGAAATTATAGCAGCTTAAGAATCCTTATGTAATAGGATGTTTGAGCGTCCTGCTTTACATTGACTTTCTTTTTTTATTTTAATCATAAACTTGATGCTTTGATGGGGATTATCACTTGGATTTGATAACCCACATTATATAATTTTTTATAATATTTAGCTTTTTGCAACTTCATATTTGTCATCAAATAAAAAGTAAAAAGAGAATTTTAAACTTTTTTGAAGAACTAAATAAAATAGTTGGATTCAAATTATTTGATGAATCGGATGTCTTTTAACAAGAAAACCAGTATTAGTGCATTTAGGGAGTGAACTGAAAGTCTTTGTGGGGCTCGTAGAAGGTGGAACAATTGTAAACACAAGAAACATGGACTCAAAACTGACTTTCTATATACCACTGTTGCTTATGTAAACTTTCAGAGAATGGGTTCACTCTCATTTGTGTTTAACTGAGATTCAAGGGAAGTGCAAGATGTTGATGGGCAACATTCATGCTAATTGAATCCACAATTTTATTCAAACTTAGAAGGCCTCTCAATTTCATCTATTAGCATTTGCGTTTGATGTTGACGTTTATGTTGAGTTGGCAAAACATATTTTTCCAAGCTCTTGAAAAGAGCTCAATTATAGAGGTAGAATAAAAAGTTGCGATTCAAAAAAATAATGATTTAAATGCCTTCATAAGGATGAAACCTACAAATACATGCTTCCATTCCATGTGGACATTCCTAACCTTGTTCGATAGGCCATGTTGACCGTGACGAGAATAAAAACATTGGCGCGCACACACACACACACACACACATATATATATATATATATATATATATATATATATATATATATATATATATATATATATATATATATATATATATCACATTTGAAAAACAAAGATGCATCCATGATGAATACGATGACATGTTTTCTATTGATCCTTATTGTTTGTATCATTTAGAAAGAGCGTCCGAAGAGTATTATTTTGAGTATGTGTGGATGTGTGAGTGGGATAATGTGTGTTCATGCATATAAAAAATATCAAGAAATAATTCTTGAGAGCTATATTTCATTAAGTATATTTTCTTCTGATTTTCTCTATAACTGAGTTATATACACAAATGTGCAAAACTTGGTTGATTTCTACATGTTGTTTGTTTCATTATGTATAAGCCTTTGTTGGGATCTCATGATTCTGTTTGGTGTGAATAATTGGCACTTGTCCATGAATGCATCTGTTTGGCTTGTGCCCACAAATTGGTTATGATGATATGCATATATCTTGGTTAATGCCCAAAAGTCAAGAACTTTGGTGGTGTTCAAAGATGTTACATTTTGGTGGATGCTCATAAATTGTTTAGCCTTGTATTTGTAACCTTGTTTTACTCCTTCATACCCTGTTTGCTTGGTAACATCTATGTGTACACCTTGGATAGTGTCCATATGCTACTTTGAATCATATGTGAATACCTTAGCTGTTGTTTTTCGGTACATATATTCGTAACAGCTGATTGTATATGTTTATTAGCTTGGTTGGTTTCTTGATACCTTGGTGTCCTTCATACCTTTGTGGATGTCCATAAACTAGTTTGAATCATATGCATAAAACTTAGTTTCTATTTTTGGTGTGGAGATTCATAATCATTGATTCTATTTGAGTTGGGAATGACTTTTTAAAGGATGAGTTTGACTTTCATACTATGTGCTCTACGTTGAAAAAAATGTATAACTTTTTTTTATTTGTATAATGGATTTCTCTTTCGGTAAAATCCTTTTTTATTAAGAATTTTATATTCTTCACCACCATAATAGCTTATGAGATTATAAACATGAACATAAAATATTATTTAGTCTATGATTCAATTTTCATCAACATCAATATTATAATCAATGCACATACTAAAGGGTTCTCTCAAATTCTCTTCCAGAAGGTGTGTGATTCTTTGGAAATTTGTGAAAAAAAGAGACTTAAGTTTCCTGTTTCAGTACCAAACTAGTGTTAAGAAATGACTCATAACAGCACCAATTTTAAAGGGCTTGGATTGGAAAAAGTAATTCCATCAACAAAAGAGTATGCAAGATAATGATGAAGCCATGTTATAATCATCAAAGGGTAAGAAGAAGAAGGAGATATAAAAAAGGAGAAGAAGAGTCAGCAAAGTAAGAAGGAAAGTAAGTCATCTACTCCTAAACCTTCTAGTCCTTCCCCTCTTACTTCCTCTACACCTAAAGAAAAGTCTGTTACTACATCTAATTCAAAGAAAGGAATTAGCCATAGCTATAAGAAACCACATCATTTCATATTAGAATGTGGAAAGAGAATTTATGATGACAAGAAGAAAGCATCACGTAATAATGTTGAAGATGAGTCAAAATCTAAGTCTTGTAAGGAAGAATCTTATGCATGTGTTAGTTTTGAATTATTAGCTTTGATTAGGTAGCACTAAATGCAATCTCTAATAATCCTTGGATTTTTTATTTTGGAGCTACTAAGCATATGAAAGGTTGTAGGAAGGTATCTTCTTGTCTTACTAACTCTTCGAGTAGAAGAGTGACCATTGTAGATGGTCATGATTTGGATGTTGTAGGTGGTGGAGAAGTGAACCTAAAGGCAAGAGGAGATGGAAATTTTGAAATTTCTAGTATTCTTTATGTTACAAAAATGAAGACGAATTTGCTCTCTATATCTACTTTCTTGTTAGACAGTTTTAAAATTTGTTTTTAAGAAAGATTCATGTCACATCCTCTCACTTAATGAGGAGAATTTACTACTTCAAGGTGAAAACAGAAGTGGCATGTTTTTGTTATCCAAAATTAGCCATGCTAATGTTGTTAAGTCTTCTACACCTAAGGAGAACATGAAGTTATGGCTTGCTATGTTTGGAAAATTCAATTACATAGCTCTCAAGCACATCAAAGATCATGGTATGGTGGAGAGTTTTCCTACTTTTGCTTTACTAGATGATGCAGAATCATGTGAAGGATGTCTTGAATGAAAGCTTCACAAACATTTTTCCAAGAAGCATGGATACATCATGGCCACAAGGAAGTTGTAGATCATACATTCATATGTGAGTGATCCTATGAGAATAGGTTCCATTCAAGTTTTTAGGTATTTTATTACTTTCATTCATGATTTTTAAATATATTCATGGAATTCTCTTAAAGTAAAGACAAAGGTCTTTCCTACTTTCAAGAAGTTCTTAGCTATGGTTGAAAATGGAAGTCAGTCAAAAATTCAGATTTTGAGGAGTCATAGAGGAGGAGAGTACATATCAAGAGACTTTAATTCTATGCTTGAAGAAAAATATATCTCTCATCAACTTACTATTGCTTATACACCAGAATAGAATGATGTTCCAGAGAGAAAGAATAGGATACTTGTTGAGATGATGCATCATATGATGTCAAAAAATCTTTCTCCTAAGTTTTGTTTTGATGTAGTTCATAGACATGATCACATTCTGAACATGTCTTCCACAAAAAATTTAAAGATTATCACAACTTTTGAAGCTTACTATGGGAAGAAACATGATGCGAGTTACTTCAAAGTTTTTGGTTCTCAAGTCTATGTTCACATTGAGAAGAAGGATCACGTAAGCTTGATGTGAAAGCCATTAAAGCTATCTTTATTGGTTATGCAACTCAAATTAAAGGATAGAGATTCTATGTTCCAGAACTAGGTGATATCCTACATCGTGCAATGCATTTATTGCAAAAATTTGATTTATGATAAGAAGGCAAAGATTCTAGATTTCGTAAAAGCAGATGATTATGCATTTTTTAGAAGGAATTTGGATTCTTATATTCAACCATACAAGGGGGTGATTAACCTTTTCAAACCCTAAAAGATGCACTCAATAAAGGTGAAGAGAGAATTTCATTACCTACATGAGTACCTATTCCATCATGAGTACCTCTTAAAGTTCCAATTTACAAAGTTGAAGAAGGTTCTAGAGTTCCAAGAAAAAGAGATACTAAAGAACCAAAAGAGATTTGAGCACTTTTCAAGAATACACCAAGGTGGTTATCTCAAACTTGGAAGAATAGTGTTATAAAGAACTTCACAAGATGAACCAGAAGCTAGACAAGGAGAGAAGAAGCAGATCAGGTAAATTATGCAGAACATTTTGAGATTCATAATATTTTAACACTATCTTGAGTTGAGAATGAACAAAATAATATTAAAAATGCAACTACAAAGTTTTATATGGAAGAAAGCTATGCAAGAAGAGATTGAATCTAATCACAATAATCAAACGTGGAAGGTTTGTGAGTTACCAAAAGGTAAAAAAGTAATTGGTGTTAAGTGGATCTTCAAAATCAAAAGAAAAGCACATGGTACTATTGAAAAGTATAAAGAAAGATTATTTTTCAAAGGCTATGCGCAAAACAAAGGTATTGACTATGATGAGACTTTTGCACCAAATTCTAGAATTACGGTACTCAAAACAATACTTTCTCTTATTGCATTCTTTGGTTGGAATCTAAACTATTTAGATATAAAAACCACCTTTCTTAATGGTGATCTTCATGAAGATATCTACATTCAACAACCAAAAGGTTTTGAAGAGACAGTTAAAGAGCATTCAATATGCAACCTTATTAAAGCTTTGTATGGTTTAAAACATGCACCAAGATCTGGTATGAGAAGATAGATATCTATCTCTTACCTATTGGGTTTGAAAACTCATTTATGTAAAAGCTGAGAAAGATGTTTTGATTATTATTATCATATATGGTGAAGATATGATCGTGAAAAATCCCAAGGATTCAGATCTTTAATAGTTTAAAGCACAACTTAAGCATACATTTGATGTAAATGATTTGGGAATTTTTCATTATTATCTTGGGATTGAGTTTAAGTACAAGAATCATTGTATATACATAACACAACAAAAATATGTTGATAAATTATTGGAAAGGTTTGAGATGATAGATTCTTAGCCTATGCAAACACCTATGGATGTTAATGTGTCATTACAAGAAGAAGCAGATTGAGAACCTTTTGATGCTACTTTGTTTAGTGAAGCAATTGGTTGCTTGATATATTTATGTAATACACATCCTGACATTCTGTTTGTAGTTTCTCAAGTATCTAGGTTCATGCACACTCAACTCAAGATTCAGTGGAATTCACTTAAGAGGTATATTTATAGACATTGGAAATTTTGTAGACATTCAAAGTCTTTTAGAGACCTGAACTTTTGTGGAGATCAAACTTTATTTTAGATATCCAATGTTTAGAGATTTTTTTACTTTATGCCATTATGACATTGAAGGGGGGATTGTTCAAAACAATGTAAGATCATTGTGATCTCCGTGCCAGGATAGAGACGATGAAGCCCGTTCGCTGCGCATGGAAAGATCGCTCGATCTGCGGTGTGCTTCATCTTCTTGGCCATCGCTCTGAGTTTAGTCCTCATGTGGACTGCTCTGAGTAAAGGGCCCCTTTCAAGAACCAGTCCATATCTGCTCAGCAAGAACCTCCATTAGGTGACTATCGCGACAACTCGGGAGGTGACTATCGCGACAACTTGGGAGGTGACTATCGCGACAACTCGGGAGGTGCTGTCTATCGCGACAACTCGGGAGGTGACTATCGCGACAACTCGGGAGGTGTCTATCGCGACAGTGGAGGGCTCGGTTTAGCGCAACTTTCGAAGTGTCTATCGTGACCGTGCAGGTGCTGTCTATCGCGACAATTGGGGCGAGCCGTATCTCCCGTCTATCGTGCTTATTCCACGCGGGTTCTCGCTCTGGATTTGTCGCGCGACAGACTCGTTTATTGTACCTTCTGGCTCTCTCGGGACTCTACGCTCTCACGACGTCTGTGGAAGGGGCGATAGACACACTGTCCCTCACTCGTGGCACACGAAGCTTTTTAGATATTGAAACTTGAAACACAAATGAGAGTCCGGCAACTAGCGATTTAAACATGCTTTTTGATTGGCAAATTTGGATTCATGTTCAAACCTTGCGATTTGATTGGCAAATTTGGATTCATGTTCAAACCTTGCGATTGACGGCCTTTTCCGCGATGGACGGTTTTCCCCGCGATTGATGGTTTTTTGAGCTCTGGTTTTGCCGCGACGATCGATGGTTTGGCGGCTGCTGGTTTTCTCCATCTCGGTGACTGTTGGTTTGGTCCCCTCGACTGACAGTTTTGTCCCGCGATTGACGGTTTTCTCCCTGCGTTTGATGGTTTCCTGTTTGCCGCTGGCTTCTGTTCTCTCTGCCTTGTGGGCCTAACAGTTGTTCGGCGTGGCTCTAGAGTTTAAGACGACAAAATATTCCTTTCAGTTTGAATAGTTCCTGAAGTTCTCATAGTCAGCGAAGTTCGAAATTGTTTTTTTGTTATCATTTGAATTTTGGGAGCATTGGAAACCTTTATCTTTTGAGCTCAACTATTGGCGTGGTGCCTCGAAGACTTTTGACTCGGAGGCATTTCAAGTTTTTCAGAGTTCGGGGTGTCGCTCTTTTGTCATGGATTTGGCGACCCCCTCTCTTGTGAGAAGTAACTTGGCCCCTCCTCCCGGGGAGACCGATAACCTGGCCTCTTTGTTGGAGGGGGGTTCTTGTGCCGCCCTAGGGGCCTTCGAGAGTGCTGAACCCCCCTTGGTCTCCCTCAGTAGATCCGCAATTCTGTCAACTCGGGAGGAGCTCAAGAAAGTTTGCCTCGTCGGCCAAATGTTCGGCCCTAAGCCCCCGCTCGAAACTGTGCGACAGTGGCTTCGCAACGAGTGGTTCCCCCGTGGGCTAGTTGTTTGTAAGTGTCAGTTCTTACCGGCAAGCCACTTGCTGCTAGTCTTTGAAAATGAAGATATGGCGTTTCGAGCCCCTAGTGTCGGAACTTGGCAACTCGACTGGGCGACCCTGTGCCTATTCAGATGGTCCCCTGATTTTACTCCCGACAAATCGAAATCGCTTCGGTACCCTCTCTGGGTTGAGCTCCCTAACCTACCATACTTCTTGTACAACTTCGTGTGGGACATCGTTTCTCCTATCGGCAAGCCGTTGGCCTCACGCGAGGACATTGGTGGTCTCATTTATGAAGGTGCAAGACACTCGTTCAACGCTCGGTGGCACCCTCAAATCTGTGTTGAGGCTGACCTCAGTATGCCACTTCCATCGAAGATCAAACTGGACTTGGGCGAAGGGGATGTATGGGAGCAAGACATCAGTTACAAAAACCTTCCCAACGCGTGCTTTCGTTGTGGCCAACAAGGTCACAGGATTAAAGATTGCCCTTTGAGACGAAAAAGCAAGCGAAATCAAGAAGCCCCCAAAAATGCTCAAGATAGCAATAGTGCATTGAATCACTCGACGAAAGTAGAGGAATTCAAGGGCCCCCTTAATCCAGAAGCTGACGCAGACGGGTTCATCGAAGTCAGAAGAAGAAGGAAAAGAAGCCCTAGGGCAACTTCTGAGCGAAACAACATGTCAGTTATCCCCTCCAGCATCTTGTATTGCAATCTGGTAAAGGACATCAATGAGTTTGACTACCCAGGTGGGAACCAACTTGAGGTGGACACCGACGTCAAAGGCCTAGAGATCCCTGACAGTAAAGAAACCTTGCAGGAGGGTTACACTACAAGCAAAGAAGACGGCTTTACTACTAGCAACGAAGATAACATGGATAGTGAAAGCTCCATCATCGGATCGACTATTCCGGAAACGGAGCTGAAAACGGTGCCCAGTTCTTCCCAGCAGGAGGCATCCCGCAAAGGAAAACAACCTATGGAGTTACCGTGGAAAAGCCCCCACAAAAACCTATTGCTAACTCGGGATCCGATCCGAGCGAAAAAGAAAGATGAATCCAAGAAAAGAAAGGACCAAGCTCCTTCCCGCAAAGAGGGATTATTACGACAATGATCATCATCTCGTTAAATGCTAGAGGGCTAACCGACCCCTCAAGAGCGATCATCATTGGTCAATGGCTTCGCGACATTAGCCTAAACCCAAATTTTATATGTATTCAAGAGATTAAAATTGACGGAGAAGACCTCCAGAAACGGCTTAGACATGTCTTCTCGACCCATGTTTGGATTTCAACGGTGCATCAGCGGGGGTCCGATGGAACGGTAATCGGTATTAATCAACTCTGGTTTGAAAAGCTTGAGAACTCCATTGAAGATGAATGCCATCGATGGATTGTTGTTTCTTTCGGTGCTCCCTTTTGTTTTACTTTAGTTTCTTTGTATGCCCCTAATGGGGAGTTAGAGAGACTTAACACTTGGGCCTCCTTGGACTCGCTCCCCCACAACGTGCTTATTTGTGGTGACTTCAACATGGTTGAGGACCCTATGGACAGATGGATGGGCAAGGGTAGGGTCATCGATAGTCGGGAGAAAGAAACGTGGGACAAAACTAAACTACACTTGGATCTGGTCGAATTCAAAGACTCGAATGGCTTTTCTTGGTCAAATCTCCAAGCAGGCGAGGACCTGAGGAAAGCTAGACTTGATAGATGCTACATTTCTCAGAGTTTTACTCATCAGTGGGGCCACCCTTCCCTCTCGCAACGCACCGACCTCACCATCTCTGATCACTACCCGATCGTCATCACTTTTCAACCCCCCACCAAGATCCGTAAGGCTCCTTGGTTCCATGCTAGTGTGCCCTCCTTCTCTCTCCCCTCCGTCCATCAAGAAATTTCTGATGTGTGGAAGGAGGCATTCGCCTCTGGCTTGTCCCCAGCCAAGTGTTGTAGAAGTGCGGTCGATAAGTCACGACAGATCATGATTAGATCCAGGAAGATGCTAGAGACTGTGCGGCGGGCTCGTAGAGAAGCTCTATATCATAGACTCTGGCGGCTCGAGGAGGAAGTGAACAATGGAAAATCTCAAGCCCAGAAAGGACTTCGAAAAATCAGAGCGCTGCTGAGATACGAGGAAGAGATACAAAGGAAAAATTTGCAAATTTTCTTCAAGGAGTGGTGGGCTGGCAAAGCCGACAAACCCACCAAAGAGATGTGCCGTATCCTCAAAAGGAAACACAACAGAGAATCAATCCCCTTATTGCTAGACTCAAATGGCAATGTATGCAATACGGAAGAAGGTAATTTTGGGATCATTGAAGGGCACTTCACGAGACTCCTGGGGACCTCAAACCCCCTCTCCCACCATAGAAGGGACTGTATGGCAGCCATATCTAGGGTTTCCCCCCACAGGATACCACTCAACCTTCACTCTCTGCTTCATGCCTCTATCTCTGAAGCCGAAATCATTGAGGTCATTGATGCCCTCCCTTCAGGTAAAAGCCCGGGACCCGACGGGCTCACTAATGAGTTCTTTAAGTCCTTCAAGTTGGTGGTTGCCACCCCTCTTCGTTTGGTTTGGCAAGAGGCACTCAAGTTTGGCGCGCTTCCTTCTTGTCTCAACAATGGCATTATCAAGTTAGTACACAAAAAAGGGGAAAAGAACAGAATAGAGAACTGGCGTCCCATTACAATGCTCCAAACAGGATACAAGATCATCGCCAAAGTCATTGCCAACAGAATCTCTTGCCACTTGAGAGCGTGGTTAAGCGAGGACCAAAAAGGTTTCATCAAAGGCGGGTCAATTTTGGAAACCATTATAGATATCTGGGAAGGTCTTGAATTTGCAAATGAGTCTAAACAAGAAGTAGTATTCCTCAAGATCGACTTTGATAAAGCCTACGACAGGCTAGAATGGGACTATATTCTACAGTCGCTACAAGATCTTGGATGTAGTCAGAAATTCACCAAGATGATTGCGACCCTTCTTGGAAACGCATCGACCCAAATTAACATTAATGGAAAACTTTCAAAGGTGATCAAACTTAGAAGATCTATCAGACAAGGGTGCCCATTGGCTCCCCTTCTCTTTGCCATTGCCACGGAAGGGCTTAGCAGGCTGGTGGAGCATCAGGTGGAAGCTGGTAACATTAAAGGCCTTCGTTTGCCACATGACCACAGTCAGATCACCATGAGACTTTTTGCCGATGATATGAACGCTTTTGTTCACAATGATAGTACCAGCCTAGAGACGTTCTGGAAGTGTCTTGCTACCTTTTGTGAAGCCTCTGGATCCATAATCAACCACTCTAAGACCGCCTTTAGAGCTATTGGTGGGTCACAGCCCGACCTTCTCATTGATCATGGCTGTCAAATCATTCCGCAGGGCCAAATTTTTCGGCTTCTTGGGATTCCCTTGGGGTTTGGCGTCTCTATGGAACAACGGTGGAACTGGGTGCTTGCCAAACTCGAAAACAAGCTTATCTATTGGAGAGGTATGCAAATCAATCTCGCTGGTCGTGCTATGGTTATCAACACGTTCCTCTTATCATCTACCATTTATTTCCTTTCTTGTTGGAGACCGAAAGAGCAAGATCTGTCCAAACTGGATAGTATTTGTAGAAACTTCCTTTGGACGGGCGACCACAATAGGAGGGGGGTGCCTAAAATCAAATGGTCCATCTGCACCAGCCATAGAGATAGTGGGGGACTTGGTATCTTGGACATTGGGTGCATGGCTAACAAACTGTCGGCCAAATGGATGATTAAGGCTTGGTGCAACGGGGAGGCCTCGTGGGCCAAGTTGATCTTCAGAAACAAGAATGAGTTGGCGCTCATGGGTTTCCCAAATTGGAAGAATCTTGACATCTTGACCTTGCTGTTTTCCCCGATCCCCGTCTTCCCGAAAGGCTCTAATCTAGTGTGCTCCCTTTGGAAGAGTTGGAATAAAGTCAAAAGCTTCACAAGAATAAGTGAAGACTGGAAGTGGGCTGCCGGTATCAGACAAAACGACTCTATCTGGTTTCCGATCCATGGCATCTGGAGTGTAGAATCTTGGAACATTCAAAATGCCAAGAAGCTATGGAACAAAGGCTTCAAAAAATGGAAACATCTCTGGAAACAAGACACCAACCGTTGGATCAACTTTGAGGATATTGACCCTAGCATCAACATTTCGCATGAAGAATGGAACACTTTGCAAAGCAGATGTCTCGCCTGGGACCGACACAAAGTTCGCCTTCTCATGGGACACGACATGTCAAGCTCGTTTGGTCTCAAATGGCACAATGGGAATAGCCTATCAAAAATCCCGAACATCAAAGAAACGATCGACTATCAGGTTAACCTCAACAAAAAGTGGTGCCTGTCATGGACGCGACTTCGGTGGGACATGAAGTTCATGGCTATCTGGCACCCCCTCATAGAAATCAAAAAGTCTGTCCTCTTATGGCAAATTCTTCATCATGGAATCTGGACCAACCTTAAGGCTAGCAAATTTGTGGGATCCCTCCCTGGTGCAAACGCTGCTACCGGTCTATCGAAGATGTTTCACACATCTTCTTTACCTGTCCCAACTCCAACAGACTCTGGTAGGTGGTTGGAAAGAGAATTAGACTTCAAAAACGTCTCAGTTGGTAGCAAGCCCTGCTGGGAGAAGCGATCGGCTGCTCCGCGACTCTCTGGAACGCCATCAGAGGGGAGGTCCTATGGAAAATCTGGCAGGAAAGATGTGCTTTCAACTTCGGTGACTCCCCCAAGGAGTGGTCAATTGAGAAATCGCTGTTCCTCCTTTGCAAAAGGATTGTCAACTGTAAAAAATCCCCCCCCTTTAGGCATCATCAAGTACTCCTCTTGATCGATAACAAGCTTAAACCCAAGTGGGCCCCACATGAGGGTGATGAGAGGGTAATTAACCTTCTTCGTAATGTCATCTAAGCTCTGTAAAAGCTTCCCCTGCTTTGTGGGATTTGGGGGGTCCCGTGGGCACTAGTCCCCTTCTCTTGTACTTTTCTTTATTTAATTCAAGTCCGGGAGAGTAGGCTTATGCCGAACTTCCTTTATATTAAAAAAAAAAACAATGTAAGAATAGCACAAAATCCTAATTTTCATTACTTAGCCAAATTTTGGTCACAGAACCTCAAAATTTTTTTTTATTAGCTCATTAGATAAAACTTGAAGGGAGCTTTCATTTCATATATAACATTCAATCATCAGAGGTCCAGATTAGGAGAAAGGCCTAACCCTAATTTCTATTAAGAGTTTTTACCTCAAAATGTTCCTCTCATCCTGTAGGTCAAGGAAAGCTAACTCTTACGATCATCTGAAGGTTAAAATGAAGTGATCGCAACCTTTTTAGAGCCCCAAAAGAAAAATTGGTGAGAAAATTAATTCTATCACAGAATTGTTACTATCGCATAAATTTGTGCTTTTTAAAAAAGTTTATGCATGATTTTGTGATATCCATCATGGGCTGATCATGTTCTATATATGGAGCGCTTGGGGTCATTGTTGGATCATCTAAGCATCAATCCATTGCTGGAGATCGTTCAAGGATCAAGTGCTACCTCAAACATTGTACTTGTACTTTCAAATGAGCAAGCCCATGATGCCCACCTCGAGCATGGTATTTGGATGAGGGATTGAGTGCATCTAAGGGATTGGACATGGACGGGTGCACCTCCACATGAACCTATACTATTCACTAGCGATTTCTTTTTCATCCACTTAGATTCACCATGAAGACGTAGGATACTTGTATGTGTTAAAAAATATTCAACACAAATAAAAAAGACTAAGTCCGTTCTATTTCTAGCAATCAAGAAATGAGGTCATTCCAAAAGAATGAAGTGATAGTAATCATCCAAGATATTAACAATCAAGTTAAGAAACCCGCTTAAGGATTAAGATATTTAATGAAACAAAAACCTTATTCAATTCATCTCAAAAAAATATGGAGTTTATTCGAGTGTGCTAGAAATTAGGATGTTCTTCACATAATGATACTGATCTAAAATTTGCCGGATCAATGAAAATACATGACGAGAAGTGTCAAAAAAGGATTTCTATGAGACACTCAAATAATACAAAATCAATATATATAGGTTTTCTAGAGAATTTCTCATTTGATAAGATATATAGAGGCTTCAATTTGTACAAGAATAGAAGAGGAATTGAGATTAATACAGATTGTGAGAAAAACGTTAGGGGTTAAAGGGTGAACACTTGTGTTGATAGAGGATATTGACATAAAGATTATCACATCCAACAATCATACAATATGATTGGCCAAGAGAGAGATGAACTATACCATATACTTCAAATACAAGTTGCACTATTTCAAGCATTAGTAATTAAAATGGAAGTTTCGAGATTATTTGAGATCGTACATCGCTTTGGTAACTCACATATTTGGGATCAACGGAGAGACTAATGGAGGGGATTATAAGTATTCTCTTCAAGTTGATACAATTTTTTAATCATAAAATCATTGATCTTAACTTATCCATTGTATTGCAAAAACATGGACCTACGATTTGATGTTTGAATATTGAATTTGTATCGTGATTTTGTATATGTCCATGATTGGCATCATAATTGTGAAATTTTTCTAGCTGATTTGAGTATCCAAATCACTCTGAATTTGCAAAGCTTGGGTTAGGGTCCAATTCTATGGCACCTTGTGTGCACTAAGAAGAGTATAAATTCTCCACATGTGTATCAAATGTGAAACAAATGGTGTTTATAATTGACCTCAACATGAACATGAATATCAGTGTTTGACTTTGATCTATCCAAGATTTCAATTATATGGTTGACTTAGATCTTTGAACCATCAAGAAAATATTTTAGGCTTCGAACCTATCTCAAAAGTCAGCTATGATTGGAGCATTAGACGCTTGTCCTAGAGGCAACTTCCAAAGAGTATGGCTTCCTTTAGCTCATGAGATGTAAGCACGTTTTTTTTAGGTTTATGATAACATGATGGATCTTTATGATGTTCATTGATTCAAAAGAATTGTTCTATGTAGAGTTAAACTTACAATACGTACTATTTAGGGGGGTTTAAAGACATGGAATGAATTCACAATTCACTGAAATAAGAGTATTACATAGAGGATTTAGCCATTACATGACATTTATTTAGAGTATGCGTGGCTACTCCAAATAAGTGCCTTGATGTTATGACGTTGTTACATGTGTTTGAGAAGAAATATAGCCAACTAGAGAAGATTGTTTAGGAAACTCAAGCACATGATAAAGCAGAGCTATTTTTTTAGAGTGAAGATCATGTGTTACCCCTTGCGCTTAGAAATTTGTTGGAAGACTAGACCTAGTTGATAAGTTTGATTAATGAGTGGGATAGAGTGTGTTCCGTAGTGTTGACGCTTGTGACATGAAAGACATGGAAATAAGGTATAATGCAGAATAGAGTGATCGATAATCAGAGTCCTCATTCATTAGTATGTCCACTTGGAGGCCACAAGCTTTCATGGAATAAGTTATGAAATATGTGACTTAATTTTTTGTAAATAGAGAAATGAAACGCGACAAGAGATAACGAACAACTGTGAATGAGTAAGGATGGGACGCACATAAAGATGTCTTTCAATCTATGAAGTTATGAAAATTAAACAATGTCATGATACTGAATTTGTTAATGAATCTCTAGTTTATGCACATCAAGTCAAAATAGTAAAGCAATGTGATGAGTTTATTGAGACGGAAAAAAGTGTTCGGTAGGATTCAATCACTTCATATCTTTTCTTAGTTTTTAGTGAGATCGATAACACAAAATTAGTAGAAGATGTTATTAAAGAAGGTGGCAAGGCTTCTCATAGAGAAGAAGATGGGGCACTGTCACTAGATCTTCTCAAGTTGATGATATTCCTCTCCATACTCCTCATGAGGAAAGAGAGATGATAATTAACATATCGAAAATGTTATTTTTCCCGAACACGATCCATTAAAAAGTGATGATTTCACGTTATGTGCTAATACATTTGGGTGATCTTTTACATGTTGATTCCTTGAGTTTGACTAATGAATGTAGAGATCTGTTTCCTACAGGTGATAATGAAAGTCTTGCATCTAATGATGCACATCATGTATACAAGTTTTTGAAGCAAGTGAACTGGGTGATGTAAAAGAACAAAACTTGATTTTTCCACATGAAAAGCATGATTTTGCAAATGTTGTGCATACAAGTTTTAAAGCAAGTGAATTGGGTGATATAAAAGAAAAAAAAAAACTTGATTGCTTCACATGAAAAGCATGATTGTGAAGATGAATTTTCAAACCAACAATGATAACCTTATTTATGATGATGATGTAATAAGGAAAACAAACAATACCATGTGTGATGCACATAACTTTATCCTTGCTAGTTCCTTCTTCTACTAGACATCATGACGGGCATTAGTGTTGAAAAGATTAGGTACTTGGTAATCATGAAAAAATGGTATGTCATTAAAAGGTCTTAGTATGTTTAGGCATGTGATAGTGGTCACCACGTTTCGTGCAACAAGGAGATACTGTTCCAATAGAAGACATGTGCCAACGATCAAATGGGAATTTTTTCCTAGCCCAAAGGGCATGGGTGGATTGGGTATTCTACGTGTGGAAGCCTCTGGCCAAGAAGATGGCAGCTAGATGGATGACTAAAGCTTGGAATAATGACACACCTTCATAGAACAAACTTATTTTTAAGAAACAATGACACACTTTCTTCCATCAAGATTGCCATGTGAAAAGAACTTGATTTAATCATTCTCTTGTTCTCTCTACTCCCAATTGTTCTCAAGGGTTCACATCTTGTGTTCTACCTATGGAAGGGGTGGAACAAGATGAAACCTTCATTCACCATCAGCAATGATTGGAAGTGGGTTGTTAGCATCACACAATAGAACTATATTTAGTTCATGATTGTTGGTATGAGGAGGGTGAAATTCGAGAACCTCCAAAGAGTTAAGAGGCTGAAGAACAAAGGCTTTCATATATAGAAACACTTTTGGAGCCCGGTCAAAAGGCATTGGACCATATTTGAGGAAATTGAACGGAAGCATAGAGTAGACTTTGAAGAGTGATGAATGTTAACACACAAAATTAACACTTACAATGAATTGTAGGCATGCTCCAATTTGGATACACCCCCCATCCCTTAAAAGGTCTAAGGTAGAAAAATGGAAACAAAAATGGAGTATATTAAGAGAATCGAAAGAAATATGGACTTTACTCGTACACTAAGCAAGAAGTGGTGTTTGAAGTATTCTTGGATTAGATAAGAATCCAAGTTTGAAAGAAGCTATACTAGGGGAGCTATTGGTTTTTAATATAAAGGAAGTTCGGCAATAGCCTACTCTCCCGGACTTGAATTAAATTAAGAAACAAAGGTACAATAGAAGGGGACTAGTGCCCACGGGACCCCCCAAATCCCACAAAGCAGGGGAAGCTTGAATGAATCCTAGGTTGCGTTACAGAGAAGGTTAATCACCCTCTCATCGCCCTCATGCGGGGCCCACTTGGGTTTGAGCTTGTTGTTGATCAAAAGGAGGACTTGATGGTGCCTGAAGGGGAGGGGATTTCTTACTGTTAACAATCCTTTTGCCAAGGAGGAGTAGTGATTTCTCGATCGACCACTCCCTGGGGGGATCGCCGAAATTGAGAGCACACCTCTCCCGCCAAATTTTCCACAAGACTTCCCCTCTGATGGCGTTCCAGAGTGTCGCAGAGCAGCCGATCGCTTCTCCCAAAAGGACTTGTTTCCAACTAAGCTGTTTTTGCAGTCTGATTTTCATTCCAACCGTCTGCCAGATTCTGTAGGAGTTGGGGCAAGTAAGGAAGATGTGTGGGACATCTTCGATAGCCCGGTGGCAGCGTTTGCACCAAGGAGGAATCCCACAAAGTTTGCTAGCCTTATGGTTGGTCCAAATTCCTCGATGGAGAATTTGCCATAAGAGGACAGACTTCTTAATCTCTATAAGGGGGTGCCAGATACCCATGACTTTCATGTCCCACCGAAGCCGCGTCCAAGACAGGCACCACTTCTTGTTGAGGCTGATCTGGTGGTCAGCCGTTTCTTTGATGTTCGGGATTTTGAGTAGGCTATTTCCATTGTGCCATTTGAGACCAAGCGAGTTCGGTGTGTCGTGTCCCTTGAGAAGGCGAGTCTTGTGACGATCCCATGCGAGGCATCGGCTTTGCAAAGTGTTCCATTCTTCGTAGGAGATGTTTATGCAAGGGTCAATATCCTCGAAGTTGATCCAGCTGTGGGTGTCATGTTTCCAGAGGTGTTTCCATTTTTTGAATCCTTTGTTCCATAACCTCTTGGCATTTTGAATGTTCCACGACTCCACACTCCGGATGCCATGTATCGGAAACCAGATAGAGTCGTTTTGTCTGATTCCGGCCGCCCACTTCCAGTCCTCACTAATTCTTGTGAAGCTTTTGACTTTATTCCAGCCCTTCCAAAGGGGGCACACGAGATTGGAGCCTTTCGGGAAGACGGGGATCGGGGAGAATAGCAGGGTCATGATGTCAAGATTCTTCCAGTTTGGGAACCCCATGAGAGCTAACTCATTCTTGTTTCTGAAGATCAGCTTGGCCCACGAGGCCTCCCTATTGCACCAAGCCTTAATCATCCATTTGGCTGCCAGTTTGTTAGCCATACACCCAATGTCCATGATACCAAGCCCCCCGCTATCTCTAGGGCTAGTGCAAATGGCCCATTTGATTTTAGGCACCCCCCTTCTGTTATGATCGCCCGTCCAAAGAAAGTTTCTACAAATACTATTCAGTTTGGACAGGCCTTGCTCATTCGGTCTCCAACAAGAAAGGAAATAGATGGTAGAAGAGAGGAGGAACGTGTTGATAACCATCGCACGCCCAGCGAGATTGATTTGCATACCTTTCCAATAGTTAAGCTTGTTTTCGAGTTTGGCCAACACCCAGTTCCATCTCTGCTCCATAGAGATGCCAAACCCCAAGGGGATTCCAAGAAGTCGAAAGATTTGGCCCTGCGGAATGATTTGACAGCCATGATCAATGAGAAGGCTAGGATGATGTCCCACAATAGCCCAAAAGGCGGTCTTAGAGTGGTTGATTTTGGATCCAGAGGCTTCACAAAAGGTAGCAAGACACCTCCAGAAAGTCTCCAGGCTGGTATTATCATTGTGAACGAACGCGTTCATATCATCGGCAAATAGTCTCATGATGATTTGACTGTGGTCGTGAGGTAGCCGGAGGCCTTTGATATTGCCAGTCTGCACATGATGTGCCACAAGTCTGCTCAGCCCCTCAGTGGCGATGGCAAATAGAAGGGGGGCCAGAGGGCACCCTTGTCTAATAGATCTTCTAAGATGGATCGCCTTTGAAAGTTTTCCGTTAACGTTAATTTGGGTCGTTGCGTTTCCGAGAAGGGTCGCGATCATCTTGGTGAATTTCTGACTACATCCGAGATCTTGGAGCGACTACAGAATATAGTCCCATTCTAGCCTGTCGTAGGCTTTGTCAAAGTCGATCTTGAGGAAAACCACATCTTGATTAGACTCATTTGCAAATTGAATACCTTCCCAAATATCCATAATGGTTTCCAGGATAGACCTGCCTTTGATGAAACCTTTTTGGTCCTCACTAAGCCAAGATCTCAAGTGGCACGAGATTCTGTTGGCAATGACTTTGGCGATGATCTTGTATCCTGTTTGGAGCATCGTAATAGGCCGCCAGTTCTCGATTCTGTTCTTTTCCCCCTTCTTGTGTATCAACTTGATAATTCCATTATTTAGACAAGAAGGAAGAGCACCAAACTTTAGCGCTTCTTGCCAAACCATCCGAAGAGGGGTGGCAACCACCAGCTTGAAGGATTTAAAGAACTCGTTAGTGAGTCCGTCGGGTCCCGGGCTTTTACCGAGAGGGAGGGCATCAATGACCTCAATGATTTCTGATTCTGAGATAGGGGCATGAAGCAGGGAGTGGAGGTTGGGTGGTATCCTCCGGGGGGAAACCCTAGAAATGGCAGCCATACAGCCCCTTCTATGGTGGGAGAGGGGGTTCGAAGTTCCCAGGAGTCTCGTGAAGTGCCCTTCGATGATGCCAAAATTATCTTCTTCCGAATTGCATACATTGCCATGTGGATCTAGCAGTAGGGGGATCGATTCTCTGTTGTGTTTCCTTTTAAGGATGCGGCACATCTCTTTGGTGGGTTTATCGGCTTTGCCAGCCCACCACTCCTTGAAGAAAATTTGCAGGTTTTTCCTTTGTATTTCTTCCTCGTATCTCAGCACCGCTCTGATTTTTCGGAGACCTTTCTGGGCTTGGTGTTTTCCTTTGTTCACTTCCTCCTTGAGCCGCCAGAGTCTGTGGTAAAGAGCTTCCCTACGAGCCCGCCGCACAGTCTCGAGCATCTTCTTAGTTCTGATCATGATCTTACGAGACTTGTCGACCGCACTTCTCCAGCACTTGGCTGGGGCCAAGGCAGAAGCGAACGCCATCTTCCACACATCGGCAATTTCTTGATGGACGGAGGGGAGAGAGAAGGTGGTTGCGTTGGCATGGAACCACGGAGCCTTGCGGATCTTGTTGGAAGGTTGAAAAGTGATAACGATCGGGTAGTGATCAGAGATAGTGAGGTCAGTGTGTTGCGTGATGGTAGGGTGGCCCCACTGATGAGTAAAACTCTGAAAGATGTAGCATCTGTCGAGTCTAGCTTTCCTCAGGTCCTCGCCCGCTTGGAGATTCGACCAAGAAAAGCCATTCGAGTCTTTGAATTCAACCAAATCCAAGTGAAGTTTGGTCATGTCCCACGTTTCTTTCTCCCGACTGTCGATGACCCTGCCCTTGCCCATCCATCTGTCCGTAGGGTCCTCCACCATGTTGAAGTCTCCACATATAAGCACGTTGTGGGGAAGCGAGTCTAAGGAGGCCCAAGTGTTCAGTCTCTCCAAATCCCCGTTAGGGGCGTACAGAGAAACCATTGTGACACAAAGAGGAGCACCAAAAGAAACAGCAATCCAATGGTGACTTACATCTTCAATGGAGTTCTCAAGCTTTTCAAACCAGAGTTGTTTAACACCGATAACCGTTCCTCCAGACCCCCGCTGGTGCTTCGTTGGGATCCACACATGGGCCGAGGAGACCTGTCTGAGCCGTTTCTGGAGGTCTTCTCCGTCAATTTTAATCTCTTGAATACATATAAAGTCTGGGTTTAGGCTAATGTCACGAAGCCATTGACCAATGATGGTCGCTCTTGAGGGGTCGGTTAGCCCTCTAGCATTTAGCGAGATGACAATCATTTTTGTATTGATCCCTCTTTGCGAGAGGGAGCTTTGTCCTTTCTTCTCTTGGCTTCATCTTTCTTTTTCGCTCGGATCGGATCCCGAGTTAGCAGTAGGTTCTTGCGGGGGCTTTTCCACGGTAACTCCATAGGTTGTTTCCCTTTGCGGGATGCCTCCTGCTGGGAAGAACAGGACACCGTTTTCAGCTCTGTTTCCGGAATAGTCGATCCGATGATGGAGCTTTCACTATCCATGTTGTCTTCGTTGCTGGTAGTAAATCCGTCTTCTTTGCTTGTAGTGTAACCCTCCTGCAAGGTTTCTTTAATGTCAGGGATCTCCAGGCCTTTGACATCGGTGTCCTCCTCAAGTTGATTCCCATCTGGGTAGTCAAACTCATTGATTTCCTTTTCCAGATTGCAATACAAGTTGCTGGAGGGGGAAACAAACTTGTTGTTTCGCTCAGAGGTTGCCCTGGGGCTTCTTTTCCTTCTTCTTCTGACTTCGATGAACCCGTCTGCATCAGCTTCTGGATTACGGGGACCCTTGAATTCCTCTATTTTCGTCGAGTGATTGACTGCTCCATTGCTGTCTTGAGCATTTTTGGGGGCTTCTTGATTTGGCTTGCTTTTTCGTCTCGAAGGGCAATCTTTGATCCTGTGGCCTTGAAGGCCACAGCGAAAGCACGCGTTGGGAAGGTTTTTGTAGCTGATGTCTTGCTCCCATACCTCCCCTTCGCCCAAGTCCAGTTTGATCTTCGATGGGAGTGGCATACTGAGGTCAGCCTCGACACAGATTTGAGGGTGCCACCGGGCGTTGAACGAGTGTCTTGCTCCTTCATAAATGAGACCACCAATGTCCTCGCGTGAGGCCAACGGCTTGCCGATAGGAGAAACGATGTCCCATACGAAGTTGTACAAGAAGTATGGCAGATTAGGGAGCTCAACCCAGAGGGGGTACCGAAGCGATTTCGATTTGTCGGGAGTAAAATCAGGGGACCATTTGAATAGGCACAGGGTCGCCCGGTCGAGTTGCCAAGTTCCGACACTAAGGGCTCGAAACGCCATATCTTCATTTTCAAAGACTAGCAGCAAGTGGCTTGCCGGTAAGAACTGACACTTACAAACAACTAGCCCGCGGGGGAACCACTCGTTGCGAAGCCACTGACGCACAGTTTCGAGCGGGGGCTTAGGGCCGAACAATTGGCCGACGAGGCAAACTTTCTTGAGCTCCTCCTGAGTTGACAAAATTGCGGATCTATTGAGGGAGACCAAGGGGGGTTCAGCACTCTCGTGGGTCCCTTGGGCGGCACAAGAACCCCCCTCCAACAAAGAGGCCAGGTTAACGGTCTCCCCGGGAGGAGGGGCCAGATTGCTTCTCACAAGAGAGGGGGTCGCCAAGTCCATGACAAAAGAGGGACACCCCGAGAAAGAAGAACTTTTACTAAAGCTCTGAGAAGAGAAGCATCATGAAGAGCCCAAAACGCCCAAAAATCCCACAGTGAAAGGTAGCTCTCTTCTTTTTTCTTTCGAGTCTTTTCTCTTTTTTTTTTTTTTCTTTTTTCTTTTTTTCTTCTTTTTGTTTTTTCTTTTTCTCTTTCTGTTTTTTCTTTTCTCAACTTGAAACTTCTAAGCCAAAAAAAAAGGCACGGAACTTTGCAAGCGGCCCTCTTTTAACTAACTTCTAAGCCATAAACCTCTGCCAGGCACGTGATAACAGGCGGCCCTCTTTTTTTGGCCTCTTGAAATCGGGTCGCTCTCCAGGAATCTCCGCGATGGATGATTCACCACGTGGCAGACTTCGAATGGGTTATGAAAGCTGAGTTTAAAGACGCTGCAGTCGCCACCATGCTATTGGTTGCTCATCCATGCTATGGAATGCATTAAGAAGTGAGGCCCTCTATAATATCTAGAAGATATGGTGTGCAAGTGCAATAGTCTTTATGGAAAACTCAAAAGAATGGTCTATTGATAGATATCTTAACTATTTGGTTAGTAGGATCTAGAATGGTAAGAACTCTTCCCCATATAGAAACTATTGAGAGTTCATCATAGAGAACTCCCATATAGGAGATGAAAAAGTTCATTGGACTTCTTTCTAACTCCCTTTAGTCATATTTCATTTTTTATACTTTTAATATAATTGTAGAAAGTTTTTCTTTTAAAAATGTGGTTTATGTCGTAAAAATGGGAAGGCGTAGGTGTTGAATATATTTAGTTAGTGATGTGTGTGAACACTCTAGGACTACCGGGGCACTTTTTTCCCTCTTTAGGAGGTTTTTTCCCCCCAGCTTGTATATATGCCTATTGCCCTAATGGGCTACTTATCTTTGTATTCTCTAGTAATACATTCAGTATTGTGTGTTGTGCTCCAAGCTTCTTCTCCTTCCTTATGCTGTTCGCGTGCTTCCGCAGACGTCTAACTCCAACAATTGGTATCAGAGCACGTCCTCGCTTCATCTAGGGCACCATTGATAGTCCTCCGTTTGCAGTCTCATATTTGCACGAAATTTGGTGAGCATACTCAAGGTGTTTCAGAGATCAAAACAGCTTCGCTATGTGGTGCGAAAATCGCGATCTCAGCTCATTTCGGCCTCCGAACGCACTATCGCAATGCTTGTGTAGGCTATTTCGTCTTTTTGTGCCAAAGGTATATACCAGTTTCTCTTTGCCAGTATAAGCACCTTGAAGTCTGCTACAGGTTTCGTAGAATTCGTCTGGGCAGTTCTGTTCAACTTTTTGAGATACAATCAATTTTTTGCATCAAGGTATTTTAGTCACCAGCCATGGCTGAAAGCAGTGATGTATTCCGTATGTTCGCTGTTGAGGATAAGTTGGATGGTACCAACTACCCATTATGGGCTTATATGATGCAACATGTGTTGGTTGCAAAAGGACTGTGGAACATTGTGTAGTGTGTCGAAAAACGTCCTATCACACCTGCAATTGTTACAACTGCAGGTATTGAAGCTGATGTAGAAGGTGTCGAAGATGATGGTATTCTGCATATTCCTATTTGTGCTATAGTTTCTACTGCACCTACTGCAGAGAAGATTTGTTGGGATGGCAGAGATGCCCAGGCACATGCATTGATAGCTTTGTCTGTCAAACGTGCCATTATTCCTCATATTCGCTCTTGCAGAACAGCTAAGGATGCTTGGGATACACTTACCACATTGTACCAAGCTAGGAATGAGGCTCGTGTTGCTTACCTCTGAAAAAAGTTGGAGAGTGAGCACATGAATGAAGGTGATTCTATGGACAGTTTCCTAACAAAGATCAAAGACTTGAAGGAACAGTTGATTTCTGCTGATGAGGTTATACCAAATAGCTCACTTGTGCAGACCATTCTGAATAGTCTTCCTGATTCATATCAGAGTTTTGCTTCTACTCTTTGGTTGATGATGAAAGGCAATCCAAATGCCTTGTCATTTGAGGAGTTAGTCTCTATTCTGTTGTAGGAAGATCAATCCAGGCAGAACAGGTCCATTATGCGTGTTGCAGATCAAGCTTTCTTGGCTAGTCAGAAGGGTAAAGGAAAATGGAGATCTTCTATTAGTAAGCAAAAATCTGCAAATGCTGCACATTCGAAGAACCAAGACAAAGATGAGAAAAAATCAAAAAAGCAGAAATTGTTTTGTAAGTACTGTAAAGGGAATGATCATATCATAAAGAACTGTCCAAAACTGGCTGCAAAAGAGGCAAAGAAGAAAGAGGCTGGAATGGTTTTTGCAGAAGCCTCTTCACCAAAAACAGAGTCTACTAATCTTGTGCAGGAAGAAGAATGGGCGTTTACTACTATTTGCAATTTTGACCCATCTTCTCATGAGCAGTGCATGTTTGCAGTAGACTCAGATGTTTGGTACTTTGACAGTGGGGCGACCAAACATATTACCTTGCAGCGCAGTTTCTTCTCTTCACTTGAGCCTTCCCCTACAGGGAATACTGTTACATGCGCCAACAACTCCTCTTACCTTGTTATGGGAGTTTGTAAGATCATTTTCACTACTGTTGATGGTAGCTCTTTCACTTTGTCAGATGCTTTATTTGTGCCAGGGATCAAGAAGAACATGTTATCAGTTTGTGCATTAGCCAAGATTGGCTTGGTTGCGAAATTTGTTGATGACAGGTGTATAGTTCATAATCTATCAAATGGCAATGTGATTATTGCTTCTGGCATTTTACGTCGTGGATTGTATAAGCGCATAGACTATGAAAGATATGTAAATGATTTGGCATGTGCAGTAAATGATTCTCAGGCTATGTCAGATGCAAAGCTTTGGCATGCACGCTTTGGTCATCTGAATTTTGCTAGTTTGCTACACCTGCAGAAATTTGAAATGGTGTTCTCTTTGCCCAAACTTGAGGCACCTGGAAAACATGTTTGTGAAGGCTGTATTTTGGACAAAATGCAGTGTTCGTCCTTTCTAAAAGATGTTTCAGTTCGGGCTACTTATAAATTGCAGCTTGTACATAGTGATGTCTGTGGTCCTATGCAAACACCTTCTTTTGGGAATTACCTTTACTTCGTGACTTTTGTCGATGATTTTTCCAGGCATGCATGGGTATATCCATTGAAGGCCAAGTCCAAAGTGTTCATGTGCTTCAAACAGTTTTTGGTTTTGGTTGAAAATCTATCAGCATGTAAAATGGGCACCCTCCGTTCAGATCGAGGGAGGGAATATATGTCTTCTGATTTTAATGCATTTCTGGCTGAACGTGGGATAAAACACCAGTGTACACTGCCATATTCACCTCAACAAAATGGAGTTGCTGAAGGAAAGAACATGTCACTCATGGAGATGGCGAGGTGTATGGTCAAGAGTCAAGCTTTACCACATAGTTTCTGGCTTGAGGCTGTCATGTGTGCAACATATGTACTGAACAGGTGCCCACTAAAGTGTTACAGTCTATCACTCCATATGAGGCTTGGCATGACCGCAAGCCATCCGTTGCTCATCTGCATGTTTTTGGTTGTTTGGCATATGCATTAGTGCATGAACAACATCGCAGAAAATTGGATGATAAAGCACTAAAATGTATTCTTTTTGGGTACAGTTCTGAAAGTAAAGACTATCGTCTATATCATCCATAGACTAAACACATTTTGGTTAGCGGTGATGTTGTTTTTGTGGAAGATGTTATTCAGCCATTGCTTTCATGTACTAAGGAGACATCTGTTAGCTCCAAAGACATGTATGATACTTTGTTGGCTCTTTTTATAGGTGGATAGTCTAGTGCTGGTCCGAATGAGGCAACTTCTCAACCTTTGCAGGTTTCATGTGATGATGCAGATAATTCCATTTCTGATGCAGATGTACATGATGCACTTATTGATGAGAGAGGTGATATTGAGCAGGCAAGAACTATGCCAAATGGCTGGTGTAGACCTTGCGTGATAGTAAATTAGATGCACCTCTGTCATATCGTACTGGATCAGGCTCTCATAGTGCCTCTTTTGCATCATATTGCTATGCTATGGTTGCATCTAGTCTCTATGATGAGAATGAGCTTGTTTCGTTTGATGAAGCACAAAATTCAAAAAATTGGATGGCTGCTATGCAATCTGAATATGATGCAATAATGAAGAATGGTACTTGGTCTTTATGTGACTTGCCTCCTAGTAAGAAGGCCATTGGCAGTAAGTGGGTATACAAGCTGAAGCGTAAACCTGATGGTATAGTTGACAAGTATAAGACTAGGCTTGTTGCAAAGGGTTATGTGCAGGAAAGAGGCATTGATTTTGATGAGACCTTTGCACCTACATGTCCTATGACTACTGTTTGGAGCATTTGTGCACTTGCAACCCATCATGGTTGGAATGTACATCAGTTGGACATTAAAATAGCATTTCTGAATGGTGACTTGCATGAAGAAGTGTATGTTTTTCAGCCCCGTGGCTTTGTGCAGAAAGGGCATGAAAACTAGGTGTGCAGGTTAAAGAAGGCATTATATGGTTGAAAGCAAGCACCACGTGCTTGGTATGAGAAGATACATGCCTATCTGATTGCACATGGTTTTGAGAACAGTCCAACTAAAAGCACCTTATATGTTAAGCATGCTAATGATGTGCTTCTGATCATTGTTGTCTATGTTGACGACATGCTGCTCACTGGTCCTATTGAGAAGCATATTTCTGATTTTAAGGCTGATTTGCATGCCTCATATGAGATGTCTGATTTGGGGCATTTGCATCACTATTTGGGCATTCAGTTTATGCAAGTTGATGGTGGAATGGCTTTGTGTCAAACAAAATATATTGACACATTATTGCAGCATTTTGGCCTTTAAGACTGTAAGCCTATTGCCACTCCTATGGAGATAGGTTTACCATTGAGTCTTCATGATGCTGGAGATGCATTTGATGTTGTTCTCTATCAGTAGGCTGTTGGATGCTTGATTTACTTATGCATTACTCGGTCAGATATTCAGTTTGTTGTCTCACAAATGAGCAGGTTTATGCATTGCCCAAGAGTCAAGGATTGGCAGGCGGTTAAGCGCTACCTGAGTGGTACTCGGCTACTTGGGTTGTTTTATCCCAAGGGGGGATCACTACCGCCAGACTTGCATGCTTTTTTTGACTGTGATTAGGCTGGTTGCTATGACACTCGTGTGTCCACTAGTCGCTTTTGCTTCATGCTTGGTAGCTCATGTATATCTTGGTTGAGCAAGAAGCAGCCTACTGTGGCCACTTCCAGTTGTGAGGCTGACTATAGGGCAGCTTTCACAGCTATTGTTGAGTGTGTGTGGCTTAGACGCCTTATGGCTGATTTGGGTGTTGGTTAGTCTTCTATCACGACCATCTTCACTAAGAGTCAAAGCGCATTGGCAGTTGCGAGGAACCCTGAGTTCCATGCTTGCACTAAGCACATTGAGGTGCATTATCATTATGTCAGGGAGAGGTTCTCAGCTGGGGAGATCAGCTTGGCATATGCGCCCACGCAGGAGAACATTGTATACCTTTTCATGAAGGCTCTACCTAGGGAGAAGTTTGAAGCTTTTCGCAAAGCTTTGGGCTTACTTCCTTTTGTGGAGTGATTTCCACATAGCTTGGCACTTCCTTATACATGAGTGCCAGCTACTTGTTCACCGCATCACTCCCAGGGGGATTTGTTGAATATGTTTAGGTAGTGATGTGTGTGAACACTCTAGGACCACCGGGGCACTTTTTTCCCTCTTTAGGAGGTTTTTTCCCCCGGCTTGTGTATATGCCTATTGCCCTAATGGGCTACTTATCTTTGTAAATTCTCTATTAATACATTCAGTATTGTGTGTTGTGCTCCAAGCTTCTTCTTCTTCCTTGTGCTATTCGTGTGCTTCCACAGACGTCTAACTCCAACACTAGGAACATCATTCGAGTTGGAGTACTTTTGATCCCATTGAAACATTGAATATGTTAGAGTTGTGGGTGTGCAAAAGCACATAAAAAGGATATGGAAGAAAAAGAAGAAGCTTAGAGAACAACACAATACTGAATGTATTACCAATGAGATGTACAAAGATAAGAGATTGGTTAGGCTAATAGGCTCTATAGAAGCCGAGGGAAAAAAACCTCCTAAGGAGGGAATGAAGTGATGCGATAGTCCTAAGTGTATTTTCACACACCACTACCCAAATATATTAGCAAACCCCCTTAGGGAGAGTTGGCATCTTCTTCACATCAAGTTGGTATTGCAACCATAACTAAAGACAAAAAGCTTAGATTAACACAATTTGAAAGTTTTTCGGGTAGTCTATAGTCAGATCTATAAGTTTTAGAAATAGGAGCAAACTTTGGTTTGGAGAAAAAGGGTACCATAAAATGTAAAAAACAACAGAGCTATGTGCAAGTAGGATCAATGCCAATCTTGATAGCACATTCATTTTTTGCTCATAAATTGAGCTACAAGAATTCGATTGCAAATATTTTGAAAGAAATTTGTGGTTGATGTAGAGATGTATAAATATCATACGTGTAGATTCAGACTTTTAAATTACCAAAATTGTAGAATACACATGTAGTGGTCATTTTGATAACAATGTAGTATGATGGAGAAAATTTCAACACGAAACTGTACTTGAGATCCAAATCTTGGATTTGATGAATAGATCATTGGGAAATTTTTAAGTTTGGAAATTCAAAATGCAATATACAAACGATCAACTCTTTCCTATGAAACCCTAAAGATAGTTGAAGATTGAAATTATTTTCAAATCTCTCTGGAGTTCTTGATTTAGAGACTCATTGGTGCAAAAATAGTTGGGAAGAGTGTGTGTGAGCTCTTGTGCTTTGATCTTTGAAAGTGCTTGAAAGGAAGTGAACAAAAGTAATGTTTTTCCTTGAGTAATAAAGTTAGGTTCAACTTTCTAGTACAAAACGTGCCCTTTAACACTTGGAGAATTTGATTCACCTTATAAGCTTGAATTTAGAGAAATAAAACACCTTGTGTCCTTTGTAACATATGAACAAGTTGATGCAAAATAGACTACTCACACATGAAATAGCTGTGAAGAACTTTCTATTTTTGGATGGAATATGCAATTTAGTTAGTTGATTCTTGCTTCAAAGGATCAATTCAAAGTCCTACGTCTTCATAAATATATCAATATATATGAGAAAATACTTTATCTTGAAGTATCTTGTAAAACACATTATGTGGAAGTGTCGTACAAGATCATGTTTTTATCCTTCTTCAATTTAAAATTCTTTTTTGAAGGTTTAATTCCCTTGAGGATCCAATCGTACTTCAGTATCCATTTTAAGACTAAAAGATACTTATCATCCCACAATCGGATGTCCCATACCATCTTTCCTACATGAATCTGAGTATAAAATCTAGTGTCCCATACCACCCTATTTTATATTCACATTGATGCACGACTGATACTTATCCTAAAGTCTAAACATATATTTATATAATACCTTCTCACTAAAATTATTTAAAAGAATTTTAATGCTTTAAGACATTACCTCTAACTTGATATTCTAGGTTTTGATTCCTTCACATCATTGTTTCACAATCTTGTGATTTGCCTTGGAAACTTGAAACCATTTGAATGTGAGGTTGATTCAGAATTTGGACATGGTGAAGTTTTATAGACTTCACTTCCGATCTCAATATGAGAGAGAAAATCTCCTTCATTTCTTTATCCTTTCATCTAGTGGTTAATGTACATTACCTCAATGCACTTTCCCAAAAATGAGATAACCTAATTGTTTCTTTCTATGAATCATGAGCTCTTTTTCTTTGTGGCCATCAAAGAAAAACTCTCAAAAGGAGTTATAGGATTCCACTCTCCCATACCATTGGATACTTTATCCAATCCACAAATATACATCCTGAGTTTGGCATGATTTCTATTTATTTTAAATGCTTTCATAAACATTTGCACTGATCCTTTCTCAAATCCTTGTTGGCACCAATATTTAGAGCTAAGAGAAAGGTGTTATATTCAATTTACGCACCTACTAGATCTTTCAAAGAAATTTTAAGCCAGGCATCTAGGGTATATCTAGATCCTTTTACCTCTTTGTACCTTGATTTTGGAAATATGTTGATTCTAAAATTTTAATCCAACTAAGGATTTAATGCTTAAAGAGGTAACACTCATGAGTCATGCATGAGCATTAGTGCCAATACAAGGGCAAAGTTCATAGTAGCTCCAATTGCAAGTTCTTGGGGAAACTCTTGCTAAGTTTGATCATTTCTTGTTAGCTGTGCGACAAGAATAATGACTTATTCTTTATGTTTAAGATCTCTTAAAACTCTATAAAACTTCTTGAATTACCTACAGGATTTGTATAGATCTTTCCCTCAACTCAAGTCCAAGCATATGCTATTGCCTTTCAGGTTCCAAAGTTAAGAATCTCATCAAGATTGATACACATATGGGCTATATCAATCATTTGACTTTAAGTACCACTATCGATGGTTTGGACTTCTTGGGAACCACTTGCTATCTGACTAACTTTGAATAATTTTATTATCTCTACCAGGAAGAAAATGTTTTCTTCAATTATACTCCTAAGGAATCAAGAGCATGAGAAAAGGATTCATCTTGGAATTATTTGCACTATTTGAATGATCCTTGAAAGGAATTCTAGACTTTAAGGCAATAATCTCAAAGATTTGTTGCTTGAGTTGTGTTCATTTCCTTAGTGTTGAAATAGAAGACTAGACCATTTCATTTAATGTCTTATCTTTAGGAACTATCTCATGTCCTAAATATCATTTGTAAAGGTTTCATCTTGAATTGCAAATCTCTTAGATGAAATCCAAAGTAGCTCTCTATCCCTTCCAAGAGGAACTTCTTTCAAAGTTTCATGTTTTCTTGGCACTCGCATCATTACTATAGATGTAATCATGGAACCTAACATCCATCTATTGAACTTTAAAAGTCAAATTTATTTTTATTTCAATTACTCTTCATTGATTTCCAGTACTCCTTTGGATCGAATAAAGTTAGGGCTTTCCTTTTGAAGTGCTCATGGAGCTTTGGAAACTTTCTTAAGTTATCATCGTACTTGGATGTAGGAGAAATACATAAAAAATTGTAAAGTTTCTCTTTTCTTTATAACTCTCTAAGTATCACCTAGACTT
Organism: Ceratopteris richardii; assembly: GCA_020310875.1. NCBI lineage: Eukaryota > Viridiplantae > Streptophyta > Polypodiopsida > Polypodiales > Pteridaceae > Ceratopteris > Ceratopteris richardii. The sequence goes on along the minus strand of CM035406.1, from coordinate 203,930,393 downwards.
AGAGTCATCATAAATCTTATAAGTTTGCAAGTAATCAATTATTCTTTCCTATCAAGACAGCAAGGAAAATGAATGGTTGACTATTTGCTTGTGGCTACTTTTACTAACCAAGAAATTTAGCATACTTAATGTAACTCTTAACTAAGTATGTGATACCTAAGTATCACCTTGGTAAAGAATCTACTAGTTACGTGAGTTGGAAGGTTTTAGCTAGCATAACTTTGCAATTACCTAGGTTTCTATCTTCCCAAATGTCAACTTGAGGTAAAAAGAAAAGCTTACTATTATGAAAGTACATTAATTTATCTACTTAGAAGACAATTATACCCTTATATACACAAATGAATGTGGTTGCATGAATGCATGCGTTTGAATGCAAATGCATGCGCTTGCATGCAAATGCATATGCTTGCATGAATGTGTTGGCATATTTTTGTTCTCATGCCCAAAATTCAAGTAGTTCTCAAGCCCGGAATGCATGCACTTCATGCTTGTATGCACAAACATATTAACTTTACTTCCTATAAAAGATATTAGCATGCTAGTGCTCATGCGTGAGTGCATGAGATACCCTTTTTTTAACTATAAGGTATCTTGTGTTGTGCACTAAAGCAATTCGTTTGGAAGGATAAATGCACAAACAATCCCATGCACGAGATTTTTGACGTATGCTAGTTTTCTTGCTACTTGATGTGTTTTCCAAAATATCTATGCTCACCCATTTAGCTTTCATTCGTACAAACATTATAAAAAATGAATACCTATACCATGCTTCAATGATAATTAAATGCAATCTACATGAAAACAAGAAATAAAACAAGTATTGAAATGAAAACATCAACTTAAAAATACTTAACTTGAATAGATAACTACGTCCTTTCATTGATCCCTGAGAAGAGCCATTTGCCATCCTCATTAAAGTCATGAATCTCAAAGTATATCCTTTGCAAAACACCACAAAGAAATGATCTTGTTTCTTTGTACACCTTTGGAGCCTGAGTAGGAGTACGATGAGTCAAGACAACTCACACCTAAGTTGATCATGCAGATGGATAGGTGGACAGACTTGAGCTGTAAATAAGAGTCAAAACTTTGCCTAATCCATTCATGGCATGATGTGGTTTGCCTTCCGTGTTGCTATACAAATATTCCTTGCAACACAAGGGTGCTGATTCAAATCTCGTTAGTGAAGAAAACATCTTCACCTTTGAATTTTGTTGTGGGCGCCACGAGATTTTAGAGGTCGAGTAATCGAAGCCTTGCTAGGAAACATTCTCTTTTTTGGTACGCAAACATGATACGTTATAAATTAAAAACATAATCTAACATCAAGGTCATATGTCTTGCTAGATAGCACGGATGCCTCTGCTCCATGTGGGCACAGGAACAAGTTCCGCCGTGACCACTTCTTTGTACACAGAGATTGCAAGATTGATTCTCGTTTGAGCACCGAGCATAAAGGCAAGTTCACATAGTTTTGATTTTTACAATGCTGAAAAGGACTGATTCGTTACTTTATATCGGATCCAAGAAGAAAATTCTATGTTCACCTACAAACCAGAGCATGTAATGTAGCGGATGCATTGATCTTTGACTTGCCCAAAGTCTTGCCCAAAGTCCTGACTTCAACACTCGGATCTGTACCTACCACAAAAATCATCCCTTTTGGCAAGCATGAGTTCTATTGATGAAAGGACCACATCCTATTGATGAAAATCTCTCTCGTGAGAGAGGGAGATGGTTTACAATACACACTATGAAGAAAAATCATCCGTGAGGATTGAGAGAAAAAGGAAGGTAGAATTTATTATGAGTTATGGAGGACATGATGATGGACTATCAACTTGACCATGGAACTTCAAGAAGAAGGTGATGAGACCATCAAGGTGACCATGGAAGATCTAACCTAGGACAAAAATGTTTTCCAAGGGGGGTAAGAATATGAAAAAGTAATTATATGACATGAGGGTCCGACAGGTTCAAACACATTTGGGATAGGACATCAGTTGGTCATTCAAGTGTAGGGAAAAGGTCTTGAGAGTAGAATTAAGTAAAGGTGCTTATGCTCTCTAGACAAGAAAATGTGCTTGACCTAATGGTTAAGTCATATGGATGAGAAGGAGGAGGTCTTGGGTTCAAAACATGTCTATCTCTTTTAGAGCTTCTATTTCCTTTGTCATGGATTTCTCCCAATTAGGGTTGCCTTTGGCTTCTTCATAAGTAGAATGTCCTTCTTAAGTTGAATCTTTGGCCAAATAGATGGTATGTTTAGTTACAAATGTTGAATCATAACCATACCTTTCACGTTGTCTTTTGTCTCTCCCTTGTTGATCTTCTAGGAGTATGTTTGGAGCATTCTCCCCATTCCTACATCTTGGCATTTCCTCTAGATTTTCCAAGTTTGTAATCCTCTCTTTCTCATCTTGATCTTTGTTTGAATCACTTCCAGAGTCTTGCACTTGTGCATCATGCTTATTGTCTAATGGAAGAAAATATGTATCAAGGTCATAGGGTAGCTTTACCTTTTGCTTATCTTCTTGATACCATGGTCTGTGTTCTTCAAACACAACATTCTTCTTGTAGTGAATTTCGTTGTAGTCAGATTGTAGAATATGTAGCCCATTTTTGTTACGTCAAAGCCAATGAAAACAACCTTGGTTTCCCTTTCATCCAATTTCCTTGTCATTTGTTAAGGTGCATGTACAAATGCTACACAACCAAAGACTTTGCAATGATCTAGACTTAACTTTCTTCCAGTTCAAGCTTCATAGGGAGTCATAAATTGAAGTGATTTAGATGGTAGTCTATTGACAATATATAGTGCAGTAGATATTGCTTCTGCCCATAGATAGTGTGATAACTTATTTTCATCAAGCATAGTGCTAGCTTTCCTAACTAGGGTTTTATTTGTCCTTGCAAAAATACCATTCTCTTGAGGAGAATACCTATACTCTGGACATATTTGCCTTTACTGGGAGATTGTTCCTATTAGTATCTATATGAGCCGCTTGATGGCCACTAGATATTGTTCTATATGTTTTTTCCAATAAAACACATAGTAACGTGATCAGCCAGGAACTATAATGAAACTACTCATTTATGAAGCTTGCATACATTGAACTTATACTCTTTGTTGTCTAGTTTTGCATTTTTCTTGTAGGTCTTCATACACACATATAGAGAATGATTGCAATGCTATCAAAAAATATATTCCATGCTACTAGGATGTGAGAGGCGCCGCTTCATCTAAAGGCTAATAAATTTCCTCACTTGGACTAACACTTGATTGTCCACCTCTAAAAAGAGGTAGCAAAGTGTAGTATACATCCTTTTCAGCTAACTAATGTCTCCTTAGTACACAAAGATAAGGTTTGAATTGAATCTTCCACAAAAAATAGCATCATGGCTAGCTAGAATGCATCGAGTATGTGGATGATACAGATGATATCCTTTCCTTCGAGAATTCTACCCAAGAAAAATATATCTCATATCTTTATCAACAAATTTTCTACATGGTATACACGCACTAATGCATATGCCAGATATATAAAAACGTGGATAGGAGCAAGATATGGCTTGCAACCATGTCAGACCTCATGTGGAGTGATAGTACATAATGCTTTGGTGGGATACTTTTAAAGTGCATATCCTACACACATAAAAACCTTAAGATAGAAGTTATGTGGTAGAGCCTCGCTTTTGACCATACACCTCACCATTTCCATGAGACACCTATTCTTTCTTTTAGTAAATCGATTTTGTGAAGGTGCATATGACACTATACATTGGTGTTTTATCCCGCCCTCATCTAGACATTAAACGCAGAAGACATGTACTCCCCCCATGATCAAAATGAAAGATGTTCATTTTACATGCTTATATATCTCTAGCCATATCTAGAAACTACTTAAATCACATAAACACTTTAAACTTTGCTTTTAGTGGATAAATCGATGCATGCCTAGAAACATCATTAATGAAAGTCATGTGGTATAGGTAATTCCCAAATGAACGTGTCTGCATAGGATCAAAAACATCACTATGAATAAGTTGCAACTCATTGTGGAAATCTTACTGAACCATCTTTTTGGAAGGAAGAAAGTTATACTTTAGCCAAAATATAGCCTAAACATAGAATTTTAGAGGGTTCTTAAAGTTTGCGTAGAGAGGACATCATTTTGAATTTCTACAAGTGAAGAAAATTAGCAAAATCTAGATGCCTAAAGTGTGCATGTCAAAGGTTTGCATTTGAAATAGCCTGAGAGTCATGAACTGCAGATGCTAAATCATTCTCAAAACTTTGCATAATCTATGAGCTTATACAACCCACAACACAAAATGCCAAAAGCAATGATAACATCACCATTTGAGATATCATAGACTTTATATCTATCATCAAGAAATTTGACAACTAAGTCAATTTTGCCTAGCATTGAAATTGATAAGTAGTTTTGTTGATCCTTGGTACATATAAGGCATCTAAAAATATGAAAGAAGTACCATAAAAAAATAGACAAAATAATCTTTTGAACTCCCATGACAAGATAAGAGGAGTTGTTAGCACATGAGATAATATTCCTTGTAGGAGCAGGCTCAAGTGAAGTGAAGAAAGTCCAATAGAGTGTACCATGTTTTGTTCGAATCAAGAAATGATAGGTAGGAGATTGTTGAACCACGTTGTAAGAGGGAGGATAAGGAAGTAATCCTCAACCATGGTTTTTAGGGAAAGTGGTTAGCCCATTGTACTTGTGGGTAGGCCATTAGCTTATTTCCCATTGGATCCAACAATCAGTATCAGAGCCTAGGAAGTAGGCTTAGACAAGGTGGCTATATTTCATAAGATTCATGGGAACCCAATGGACTTTAAAAAAGGTGCTTGGGTGCTTTGTATATGAAATGTTACAAAAAGTAGTGCTCGTCACTCTAAGAAGTTAGTACAATAAAGATTAGAGTGTATCTCCCGATGTCTAGGTTGGATTCAGACATGTAAGGTACTGTTGTAAAGATTTCAGAACGAACTCTCCAATGGATTACTAGGTTGAGAATCCAAGATACGTAGCATCTTGAGAATAAAGTTCAAGAAAGTTGAGAAAAAGGGATCAAGACACCAAGGTTGCAAAAACAAAGGTTCAAGACACCAAGGTTGAGAGCAAGGGTTCAATAAACCAAGGTTGAGAACACAAAGGTTCAAGAGACTATGGAAGAGTTAGGACATGAATTCAAGGGAACACTAGGGGCTGAACATTGAGGATAACAATCTCTAGATCAGGAAGAGTGTGTTAGACTCAAGGAATGATAAGCAAGAGATGGTTAAGGCACAAGAGGGAGGATTTGAAAATCCTCAACCATGGCTTCTAAAGGAAGTGGTTAGCCCATCATACTTCTAACAAGTAGGTCACGAGTTCAATTACCCTTGGATATTATGTGTTTGGTTGCACCACTATCAAAGTACCAAAAATCAGACTCTACTAGAGAGACATACATTGCTCATGCAAAGATGGGTCATAGCTTAAAAAGAAAGTAAATACCCCTTCATCACTCTAAGCTAGATTGACAAACTTTGTTTTATGTGTAGAGTCCTCTACACCAACCATTCCAACCTCTTTCCTAATTATATCCTTTGCAATTAGTTTACAAAAAATCTTTATGACCTGATCATTTTCCTTCCACTTCTTTCCAAACTAATTGTACTTTTCTATTTTCTTGTCATCTTTGTCTTTCTCTTTGACTCTACATTAGCAATAATTTTTCTTATTACTAGATGAGATCCATTGGACTTTGACCTTTTGATGAGCTAACAAAGCTTGATCTAAAGTACATGAAAAGGATCTTGACCCAAAAGTGTGATCTGAAGAAAGGGAGAAGGTAGATCTTCTTAAGAGAAGACCACTAGTAGGCTCGGTTTAGCATCATGCATAACCAAAGGCTTATGAATGCTCTTACATGACTATCACATTAGGATAGCAGAGGGATGATCATCTAATCATCATGAGAAGTGCTAAACCACAAATGACTTGGAAAGGGAAATATTAGACATGTGCAAAAGAGTGATTCAAGTCTCTCAACAATTTCTAGAAGAGGTACCAAACCTTAATCTAAATACTAGAATATGAGAGAAATTGTTTCAATAGATGAGTCACCAAATCATTTACATAGATAAAGACACTTAGTAACTCTATAAAATACCCAATTCGATCATGATCATAATTGGAAAAATGAAGTCAACAAGGATTGGATACATTCTCCTATTGCATTTCCCAATAGGATCCTTTAGAGACCTAAGAAGGAGTGGAAAAACCAAAAGCTATTGTTGAGTTCCCTCAGGAAACCTAGCCTATGCATGAGAGTATCTCTTAGTGTTCCTCTAAGGACATGAGAAAATCACGTGTAAATATCCCATGTGTTCATACTTCTTGGTAGAAAAGGTGTGGAAGAGAGTAGAGGAAAATAAGTGGAAGAGAATGTACTTTTCTTAGCCTCCTCTCGAGGAATTGGAGATTAGAACTCCTAAATTTCAAAGCATCTTAGACCTTCATAGTGTTGGAAACATTAGTGAAGATGTTTTTTGCTTCTGAGAGCTAGAGTTTAAATACTCTCTATAAGTATTTAAGCACTTGGGAGGTCACTTCAAAATGTAATAAAACCATGTTGCTGTGATCCAAAGAATCCCAACAAGAAGTAGCATGAAATACATAAGAGGATTTGAAAAGAAACTGAGTAAGGTGTACTCTCACCTTGAAAGAGTTAATAAAATTAAAACCTTAAGATTGGAAAGAAATAGCTAAACAAGCTAATGTGGGTGATATAGTGAAGGTGGTGAAGGTAATACATGTATTCCCATTATATTTAATGGTCATATATATAGATCCATAATTGACTCTAGAGCACCATTGTCATTAACACCAAGAGTTTATGGATCAAGTGGGATAATCCAACCTTTACAACCACTAAAATGAAACTTCAGTTAGCACACAAGCATGTGGATAAACCTCTAGGTTTGCTAGAACATGTAGTACTGACGACATGTGGTGTAGGATTCAAACAAACATTGGAAATATTTGATGTTAGGAAGGCTAGTACTTATGAGTTTCTCTTAGGGAGACCTTCCTTTTGGCAACTTTGATTCGTTCAAGATTGGGTGTGTACGCGCTTCACTTGCATTATTAGGGTGTCGATACTAGATTTGATCTCATTTCAAACTCTATCAAGACATACCACCTCTTCTATGGAATGCTATTCATAACAACATCGAAGAGGATGAGAGTGATGACTCTTCTTTCATCTTGAACAATTCTGAAGAAAAGTGGATGAATGAATACATTTATATATTGTGAGGAGATGGTTGGATATACTTCAAAGATAAGACTTGAAATAATCTTGCTCTACACGTGCCAATGTGACTTCACATTACCTTAGTAGACACCTTAAGCGACTCAAAGATGCATTTGGACCCACTATGTACCTTGGAGCATCATTGCCAAATAGTTGTGCCAAAAAAAAAAACTATTAAGATGGAGGAACTTTTGAAAACTTGTTATTTTTGGATTTGAACCTCTCACAAAAATGCTTATTTCTCACTCTCTAGTAGCAATTGATCCGAGAGCTTTTAGACACATCTAATTGATGAATGTAGCTAACTATCTCAAGTTACTTCACTAATTCATTCTAAGTATATGATGAGAATTGGTATTAAGAAGTTAGGGGTATAATCCGACTTTTCTGGAGGATGTCAGCATGTAAACATAGGTAGCTTGCAAAAAACATATCTCAAGCTCTTATGATCCAAATGAAGTGAAAATTGATATGTAGCAGCTAGACGGATCATGCTACCTATCCCAAGTTAAAGCAACACAAACAATTAAGCTAGAGAACTTGATTGATCAGATTCATTGAAATAATGAAATAGGAGTAAACAACAGTAGATAGAGATTAACTTGTACTAATGACTCAAAATGTATATGATTATGAATGTATGATACAAGAGAGGTGAAGTAGACTTACGCATACACATGTGAGCTAAGTTTAAGCTTAACCATGAGGCTCAATGGCTCATTCTTCTTTATCATTCCCCACGACTAAGAATCACTCCTATTTATACTCATAAATGAATCTGAATTTTGAAACTCTTCCACCTAAAATTCTGTTGGAACATCAAGCTTACACTATGCTTGAGGTGGATTTGATCTACATCAAAAACTATTGCTTGGATTATGGCAAAAGAATATCCGTTGGAGAATTCTTTTACATATGCTCATTTATTGTATTTTTTGAGAGATTTTTGATGGTTCATTTACCGTTCTAAAAGCCTTGAGCTTTACACATGTAAAAGCAGAAATCTAGAGCCCAAATTCCACAAATTCGTCGTGGTTGAGTTGCATTCAATCAAGCAATCAATCACCTAAAAGTAGATCAAACTAGATCTTCACTTTTCCTAGATTGTAGGAAAGTGAATTGATTCCCACCTTCATTTGAATTCAAATTCCACTTGTAGAAGTCGTGCAACACTCCTACAGTCTATATAAACACTTCAAATCACTTGTACAATGCATGGAAGCAATATACATACACTTGTGACCATCATTGTCTTGCTCCTTCAATTTTCTACATCAACGTCTTCGCCAATAGTAATCTTGCAGAGGTTGTTGCTCTCTCTATAAAGGTCCAAATTGAGTGCAACATGGCTCATTACAAAGGTATTTGTGTCTAGTGTATGCCTATAAATGTTCATAGCATTTTTTCAAGTAGATTGGGAGAAATCTCAGTTTTTCTATCTCGGGGTCAATCTCTACATATTCTTGAAAAATAGGAAGTACCACTAGTGAATGTGTGATTCATTCCTATAGCATATTTTGCTTATTCCTTATAATGTTGTGCTTTCTATACACTCAACCCTATGTGTATCACTCCCATAAAAAGATTTTTTCTAATTGTAATCACGCTGGTCGCTACCGACATTTGAAGTTCATTGTCTCTTCCATAGATAGTAAGTTTTTGAGCTAGTTGACGTGCGAACCTATCTATTTTGTATCGACTTCTTCTCCTTGATGCTCCAAAGCACATAGTGCATTTCTTTGCACTTATTGCATGCCTATAAGGTCTATTTGAGTCTCCATAAGCTCAAGGGCTCTTCTTGTGCTGGTTGGCTGGACCAAACTTCATCACTTCGAAACACACTTTTCTCCCTTCTACAAGCTTCTCCAAGTTCTTTCAGTGGTATCAAAGCTAGATCAAGATGGGTGATGGCTTTCCCTCAATGATTGAGAAGCTTGATTGACACAAATACATGGCTTGGCAAATCAGAATGGAGGCCTATTTGCAAGGTAGAAATCTTTATGGATTTGTAGAAGGTGATGAAGCTGTGCCTATTCCAAGATCTAAAGGAGGACCTACACAAGAGGAGACAGATAAGCTCACACTTTGGTGTGCAAGGGATGCTCAAGCAATGTCATACATGCTAAACTCTATCTCTGAATTTCTATTACCACATATTAGAGGATGCAAGACATTTCAAGAGACTTGGGATGCCCTCAGGACTTTCTTTTTTGATAGTACCAAAGCAAGAAAGAATCATCTTTTGAACGAGTTCAACCAAATAAAGAAGACACCTAAACAAACCATCATAGAGTTTGTTACTAAGGTCAAGGAGGTTGCGGATGAGTTAGCATCCATAGGAGAGCTGATTGAAGAAGAGGCTATCATGAGGCAAATTCTCAATGGCATTCGAAGTGATAAGCAATGGCAATCCTTCACGACGGCTTATGATCTCATCATGGATGTGCAGACCCTAGACTTCCACATCTTTCTTGGACAAATCTTCAATCAAGAGGCCAACAATAGCATACAAGAAGGCAACTCCTATCATGGTAATTCAACTAGTGCTCTATATGCAGATAAGAAGTATAAGGAGCAAAAAGGGAGGAAGAAGGAAGAAGATGAAGAAGAGACTTCCCAAGCCAACTTTGCAAGCAAAAGCAAGTGGAAAGGGAAGAAGAAAGGACCAAAGCAAGACAAGGAAAAGGTCAAAATGTTCAACATTGTGCCATTTGCGATAAGACCAACCACACCACTAAGAATTGTTACTTCAATGGAAAGACGGAGAAAGGAAGTGGAAGAGGTGGATATTGCAACAATAGAGGAAGAGGTGGACACAACTTCAACAATAAAAATAGAGGCTATAATAGAAGGGACTACAAAAATTATTGAGAAGATCAACCACATGAAGACTCATTGCTTCTCATGAATCTAAGCCACAAAGAAGGTAAAGAAGAGGATTATTTGTTCTACATAGATTCAGGATGCTTGAGTCATGTTGTAGGCAACATTGCTCTTCTATCTGATTTGGAAAGTCCAAAGCATAGACATGAAGTGCAAACAAGGGATGACACAAAGCACAATGTGGAGAAGATTGGTAATGTCAAAGCTTCCAATGGAAGGACAACCATTCTAAGTAAAGTTCCCTATGTACCCACTATCACTAAAAACCTAATAAGTGTAGGCCAAATAGTTGAAAAAGGCTTGCAAGTTAGGTTCACCCAACATGGAGCTTTTGTGGAAGATCCATGTCAAGTCTTCTAGAAGATAGCCAAAGGTGAGAAGCATGGTAGGCTCTTTACTTTTGAAGTAAGAGAAACCAGGAACATAGCTCTATTCACTTTTGGGTCTCAAACCTTAAGTGAGCTTGAAGTGTCGCATAAGAGACTTGCTTATGTGAATGAAGGAACCTTGAAGGATATATGCAGGGATCAAAGTGTTCTAGGACTACCGAACATATCAAAGCAACACACCTTCTTGGACATTGCAAGGTCTTTAATTGTTTAGCTTATGTTCATGTACCACCACAAATAAGAGGTAAGTTAGATGAAAGGGCAACAAAGGCAGTGTTTATTGGATACGACTCAACTTAGATGGGTTACAGGTTCTATAATCCTTCAGCCAAACAATTCACTACAAGTAGAGATGTTGTGTTTGAAGAACAAAGGTCTTGGTATGATGAAGACAAACAAAAGGTGACTCTACCATATGATCTTGATTCAGATTCTCATCAATTAGGAAGCAAGCATGATCATAGGTCCAGATCCAAGAAGTGATACAAACGATGACCAAGATGAAAGAGAAAAGGATTACAAGCTATGGAAGTCAAGAGGCAAAGCAAAGATGCAAGAGGTTAGAGAATGCTCCAAACAGGCACTTAGAAGATCAACAAGAGAGAAGAAACAACCAGAAAGGTATGGATATGATTCCACATTTGTTACAAAGCATTCAATCTACTTGGCAAAAGACTCTATTTCAGAGGAACCCTCAACCTATGAAGAGGCAAAGGGAAACCCTAATTGGGAAAAGGCCATGAAAGAATAAATAGATGCATTGAAGGAGATGGACACTTGGGATTTGGTTTCAATGTCACCGAATCAAAAGGTAATTGATTGCAGATGGGTATATAAAGTTAAACGAAATTTAGAAAGATCAGTTTGCAGGTACAAGGCAAGATTAGTTGCCAAAGGATGCTCTCAAAACCATGGTATAGACTTTGAGGAAACATTCTCACCAGTTTCGAAGATGACTACAATCAGGACATTGATAAGTGTAGTTGTTGCAAAGAATCGGTGACTCCTCCAACTTGACGTGAAAAATACATTCTTCAATGGTTCAATAAGTGAAGAGGTATACATGTCACGAACACCAGGTTTTGAAAACCCTAATCATGCATCTTATGTTTTGAGACTTAAGAAAGCATTGTATGAATTGAAGCAAGCTCCTAGAGCTTGGAATTACAGATTGTTTACATATCTTCAAGATCAAGGGTTCAAAGATAGCAACTCAGATCCTTCTCTATTCATCAAAAGGGATCACTATGAGGTTATCTATCCATGTGTATATGTAGATGATATTGTTGTGACAAGTGATGATCTAAATGGCATTCAAAGGATCAAGAGACACATGCAAGAGGAGCTCAAAATCAGTGACCTAGGTGACCTCACATATTTCCTAGGTATGCAGGTGATATACAGAGATGTAGGAATGTATGTGACTCAAAGAAGATACATTCAGGATCTTCTTCTCAGGTTTAAAATGGAGAACACAAAACCTGCAGGTACACCTTTGGAGATGAAGAATCATAAACTTAGTGTTTATGAAGGTGAGAAAATTGAAGACATAAAAGAATATCAAAGCTTGGTAGGTAGCTTGATATATGCTACTCATACAACGGCACACATCTCATATAGTGTGGGAGTGCTTAGTCAATTCATGCACTCACCAAGAAGACCACACATGGATTCAAGTAAGAGAGTACTCAAAGGTACAAACAATGAAGGTATATTCTATCCTTACTCTTCAGATTTGGATATCAAAATCTATTCAAATGCAGGTTGGGCAGGAGCTAAGGATGATAGAAGAAGTACTTGTGGTTACTTAGCATTTGCAGGTTCAAAGATAGTGTCATGGAGTTTGAAGAAGCAACCAACAGTTGCTTTATCCTTGACGGAAGCAGAGTACAGAGGCTTGACACCTTATTTTCCATGCAAGAACCAAACACATAGAGGTTCATTACCACTTGATCAGAGAGAAGATCATGGCAAAGGAGATTGACATTTCATTTGTTCTTATTGAAAAGCAAGTAGCAGATATGATGACAAAGGCACTTGATGGAATAAAGCTTTGTAGATTCAAAGCTATGGCAAGTATTCAACCTATCAAAGAATGAATACTCAAGCATACTTTAGCTTGAGGGGGAGCTATTTGAACATCAAGCTTACACTATGCTTGAGGTGGATTTGATCTACATCAAAATCTATTGCTTGGGTTACGACAAAAGAATATCTGTTGGAGAGTTCTTTTATCTATGCTCATTTATTGTATTTTTTTGAGAGATTTTTGATGGCTCATTTACCATTGTAAAGGCCTTGAGCTTTACAGATGTAAAAGTAGAAAGATAGAACCCAAATCCCATGAATTCATGGTGGTTGAGTTGCATTCAATCAAGCAATCAATCACCTAAAAGTAGGTCAAACTAGATCTTCACTTTTCCTAGATTGTAGGAAAGTGAATTTATTCCCTCCAACAACCATTCCCGCCTTCATTTGAATTCAAATTCCACTTTAAGAAGTCTTGGAACAGTCCTAGAGTCTATATAAATACTTGAAATCACTTGTACAATACATGGAAGCAATATGCATACACTTGTGACCATCATTGTCTTGCTCCTTCAATTTTCTGCATCATCTTCTTCACCAACAGTAATCTTGCAGAGGCTGCTGCTCTCTCTACAGAGCTCCAAATTGAGTGCAAGATGGCTCATTGGAAAGGTATTACTGCTTAGTGTATGCCTGCAAATGTTCATAGTATTTGTTGGAGTAGATTGGGAGACATCTCAGTTTCTCTATCTCAGGGTCAATCTCTATGTATTCCTGAAAAATAGGAAGAACCACCGGTGAATGTTTGATTCATTCCTATAGCATATTTAAATTATTCCTTATAACTTTGTGCTTTCTATACACTCAACTCTATTTGTATGACTCCCATAAAAGGATGTTTTGTAATTGTAATCATGATGGTTGCTATGGGCATTTGAAGTTCATTGTCTCTTCCATAGATAGTAAGTTTTTGAGCTAGTCGAAACGCAAAACTATCTGTTTTGTATCGACTTCTTCTCCTTGATGCTCCAAAGTACATAGTGCATTTCTTTGCACTTATCACATGTGTATAAGGTCTATTTGAGTCTCCATAAGCTCAAGGGCTGGTCTTGTGCTCGTTGGCTGGACCAAACTTCGTCGCTTCGAAACACACTTTTCTACCTTCTACAAGCTTCTCCAAGTTCTTTCAAAGTGTTCCTAATATTTTTGTGGTGATTGATTTGATTCAAACCACTAAATAGTTGAGGTTCATGGCTTGTAATGTGAGGAGATTCCTTCAAACTTTTTCCTTTCACTTTTATCTCAAGAGTTAAGGATCAAATCTTCTACAAGAGTGTTCATGTGCATTTCACAAATGATCAAGAGTAGATATGTGAGAAGTCCTAATTATTTGGTTAAGCATCAAGGCTTGCCAAATGTATCAACAACTCCCCCTCAAGATGCTTGATTATTCAATCATTTGGCATCTCCTGCAATCCAATCATGGATTTAAACATGTTTAGCTTGCTTCCATCTAATGACTTGGTCATCATATCTACACACTGCATATTAGTAGGTACATAGGAGAGTTGTATCTCCTTAATCACAATCGTTTCCTTAACAAAATGATAATGGAATTCTATGTTCTTTTTCCTAGCATGAAAGATAGGATTAGCAGCTAAATGAAGTGAACTCATGTTATCTCCAAATATAAATGGAGTACCAATATCCAACCCTAGATTAGGGTCTTGATCCACATGGCTTCTTTTGTTGCATTTGCTAACCCTCTGTATTCAGCTTTAGTTGAGGAAAGAGTCACTATAGGTTGCTTCTTAGAAGACCAAGATATGATCTTTGTACTTGCAAAAGATAAGTATCCTGATGTGCTTCTTCTATCATCTTTTGAGATTGCTCAATCTACACTAGTGAATAGATTTACATTCAAATAAGATGTGTAGGGGTAGTATAGACCTTCATTAATTATTCTTTTCAAGTATTTCAATATCCTTTTGGTTGCATCCATTTCCTAGGGGTGTGCATGAATAAGCCTAGCATACTTACTCCATAAAAAATATCCACCCTAGTTAGGGTAGCATAGTTCAAGTTTCCAACTAGACTCTGGTAGCTTGTGATGTCTTCAATAAGTTCTCCTTCATGAGCACTTAACTTGTGGTTGACCTCCATGGGAGTGCGTGCAACCTTAGTGTCTTGCATTTTGAACTTTGCAAGCATATCTTTAATATATTTCCTTTGTGTAAGGAACATTCCTTAATCTGCATAGACTACTTCCAAGCCAAGTAAGTAAGTGAGAAATCCAAGATCACTTATCTTGAATTCTTCCTTCATTTTGGGCTTTGATCTTTCTAATTCCATGAGCATCATTACCTATAGAATGATATCATCTACATACACACAAGTATATTACTTAAGATTTTCTTTTCTTAATGAAAAGTGATTAATCAGCCTTGCTCAATTGAAATCGTTTGTCCTACAAGAATGTCACTAATCTATGGTTTTAAGCTCTTAGAGCTTATTTCAGTCCATATCAAGCTTTCTTGAGTTTACACACATAATTTGGGTGTGATTCATCTACAAATCCAAGAGGTTGTGCCATGTATACTTCCTCTGATGTGTAAAGTGTTACATAAGCCACTACTTACTCACACTATCATATATACAAATGTGAATTTACAATGTGGGAGCAAAACTCTCAACCACTCTATGTGAACAGAATCAGATGGATGACTGTCTCTATAGAATTACAAGAATATTTAGATGTAAGGACAGAAATCTGAATATGTATGAGATGTATGACCTGATAGGTTGTAGAAGAGTGTATATGAGTGATAGAAAGAGGAAAGATCAGTTTGGAACTGATATTCAACAAACCCTAATCTGAATTTAGGCTATGGAAGTCCCTAAATCAGACGTGTATGTGAAAGATCACATACTTACAGAATTAGCAAATAATGCTAACATGTTGTTGTCAGAAATCCTCATACTCATGTGAACACATCTTCTCTAATACCTTATCCGAATGCATGTAGCATACATGTACTGATTCTCCTTTAGATATGCCAAATAGGACTCCTCCTGATATGGATGCCATTGCTTCCATAAAATCCGGGTAGTACCTGTGTGCTTAAAGAGAATATGTGCGTGAATTCTTAACATAAGATGCAAATCTTATGTTAAGCTCCATCCAATGTCTTTGAAGTACACCAAAATCTTCATGCAGAAGACAATCTTCAAATACATTATGTAGATGGTTGATCCACACCACCAAGCTGCTGATGGGCAAGTCCTCTCCATAAGCAAGAGTGTGAGCACACTCTTCTCCAAGAAGAACTCCATAGCTGCTCCTCAACATGCTCCTAGAGTGTACCATGGTTGCCCCATGTGTGCTAGAGCACCACCTCTAATGAGGGACCAAAAACTGGTGTCCCCAATTGGTGTCCGATGTCCTAGAAGTGACCTAAACACTTCTTTATATAGCCTTGAGTGTCTCATGCAAAAAAACTCACAAAAAAGCGTTTTATTTTAATTACATCGCTTTTTGAATTGCTTTTGCTTTATTTTAAGTGATTTTGCTTTATTTTTAAAGTTGCTTTTAGCTAACTTTAAAAATAACTTCTTGACTTGCTTTTTAACACTTCTGACTACCTGATGAATGATCTGACAACATTTTTATGATCCTCATGCCGAGAGCTATCATATGAGGTCAAAACCCTAAATCAATAGAAAATTAGGTTTAGGGTTTTCTCCCAAATCTGATCTCTGATGACTGAATGTCATATACCATTGGAAAGCTCTCTTCAAGTTGTACAAGATAGGCTCATAAAAATTTTACCCATTTTTGTGCCAAAAATGACTAAGTACCAAAATTAGGGTTTTTGCCCTAAATGGATTTTGGACTGATGTGACATTCTTCGTCAAAACTAAATTTGAACTTCTTCAAACTTCAAAAAACTGAATTTGCTAAATGTGAACCATAATACCTGAGAAAATATGCAAACTAGATATCCAATAGTGTTAGCATACATCAAGCAATCACTGCTTGAAAACATATGTAGCATAATAACTATGAATCTGCTATCTCCTATCTACTTAAACATGTAAACATACACTAGGATCCACATATTTGCATTTACCTTACAAAAGGTTTCTCATGTACTTCTGTTGTGTCATGTAAATACACTAAATATAATCAGAAACCGAATCCTGGGACTTGTGATTGACAACTCACAACTTAGTGTATTATGAACACTAGCTAGCTGGTTCATCTCTGACTGTACTCAACTCGACTCAATTCATGAGTCTCACCAAAATTTCATATCTATGATGTCATCTTGTCTTTATCCTCCTTTTATCTTTTAGTCTTTCATACCTCTTTCCTTTAGAGTTTGGTATAAACATATATGTGTGCACATCTAACATACCTCTCTGAAATATCAAGCTTCTCTGCAATAGAACTCTGAAAATTTCTCGTGAACAGGAAAACCTAACAGGAACTTTCTCCAGAGATTCTCCTTCTTCCTTCCTCTTTCAAAGTTGGAACATAAAGAGAAACTGACAAAGGAAATATAGGAATACCTGATATGGGAATACCTGTAGGTATGACTTTGCATTCTTTCACATATGGCTGAAAATAAGTCTTCATGTTTTATCATCCCCCTGGATGATTTAACACTAGTATCCATAATTCTTCAAATTATATCAGACTTTATGAAATCTGGAACGTCTTCCTTCTTTCAATAAATCTGATCTTCAGTGATCAATACCTGTATCTGAAACAAAATTTTAGGATCCATAATCTTCTACAACATAACAAGTATCTTCTTCTTTTTCTCTACAACACAAATCTGATAGAATCTGAATCTTTGATTTACTCTTCCAATGCTAAGAACTTTTCAAACAAAGGATAGGCAACTGACTTATAAATACTCAAGATCTTCAAGATCATATAAGATCTATCAAGATCTCTCCAACAAGATACCTGTGTAGAATCTGCTCTCATCAAACTTCATGACTTAATGTGTGATTTGCTACCTGAATGTCTTTAAGTGTCCATGCTTGATAACTCCAAAAGTTGCAAGTTGATACTTCATATCTTCATATTCTTCCCGGGTGAAATGTAATAGTATCTGCTTGACTTTCTTTTGGCTAACTCCACTTCTCAATCAAGTGATAGGATTTGATGGAACACCTTTTTTTGAATACAAGCATGTATCCAAAAATCTAGACAATCATAGAAAGTAAATTCTTCAACTGACTGGTACAACACAAAAATCTAAATTTTCCTGAATTTTTTGAATTTTCTCAAAATATTAAAATTTTTGAAATTTTCATAATTTTCCTACAAATTCTAAAATTTTGAATTTTTTGAAAACACTAAAATTATGAAAATACTGATTTTTTTTAATTTTTTTCCTAAAGATCTTTGAATTTTTTGAATATACTGAATATACAGAATATGAGGTACTTTTCCAAATAAAAACCTTATTCCAAGTCTTCAACATCTGCTACAAATACTCTTTTACCTCAAGAGTTAGATCAAGAAGAAAAATACTTCTCTACAACTTGTCATATACCAAGTAGCTCTGTAGTGACACTCCAAGAATTCTTTGAGGGAACATATAGTTGCCTGCTCAAAATCTTCGACTAAAACATAACTCATACACATATGAGTTAAAACATATAAGCTCCCTTAGGTATCTGTTGCTTTTCTCTCAATGCAATTCTTTGTCAAAACCTACTAAAACATGACCAAGTATAGTGCAAAACAAGAAACTGCTTCTTCTTCACATAAGATGTTCTTGTAGACTTGTCTTTGGGTATAGACGATAAAAGTAGGAAAAGTATATGGAAAATATAAGAGAAAGGGAAGTCTTACTTTCCCTTTGGAAATGTTGGACTTTCTTCTTCTGCATCTTTCTTCCACGTGATGATGTCAACATCTTCAAACTTCTTTTTCATACCTTTTGTTCTCTTCGTTTTGAAGTAGCAAGCACTCTTAACTTCTTCAAATGAATTTTTCTCTTCCTCTAGTGCTAAGGATAAGAGACAAAACAAACATGTTATTTAAATGGAAGTGAACATAGAATCATGTTTTACCATCTCCTCATATCTCTGAATCAAAATTTTGCTTCAAATGTGACTGATATGACTGAATTCACCAACCTTTTGTCTGAATGATGAATTACCTTTCTAGTTACCTCTCTAGAAACAAAATGTGAGCAAAAACTTCCAACCAAATTACAACCCAAGATTGGCTTAAAACAAAATTGATGCTCTCCACATTTGTCTTCTTAGATGACCTTTCTTGCCATGAAAGAGATCTCTCAAAAGTCTCTAAAAAAACCTCTAGATACCTGTTTTGATGTAGCCTTTAACTTTCAAATAATAAAAGTGTATAAAAGCACTCCTTGAATCCTTCAAATCTCTTCATAACTGCAGACTTTTGTAAAATGGTGTTATCACTGAGCTAAATACCCATTTAGATGACATGAAATGCCATTAAGACCTATGATAAGGGAGAGAGCATTGGGAAAGTGGGAAATTAGTTTTTCGAGATCCTCATGGCCATGGTTCTCATGTCCAATATATGATAGTGGGACTGACTATTTAACTAAATGGGTGCATGCTAAATGCACACAATGTTTTGATGCACAAAATGACAATAAAATTCTTGATGATTTGGCCCTCCTATTGTGATTGCGGGTGGTGAGGACTACACTTCATTAATAGAACAATTACCTTCAAGATCACCCATTCTCGCTTCAAATCATATCACTAACAAGGTGATAGATGGACACAATTGTTAAATAAGGTATTATGCAATGTGTCAGACATTAGTCTGTAGAGACCACTCCATGTGTGTGTGGGACAAGGGCAAGCCATATCCAAGGTCCTGAGCTCGGGGGATATCCTAAGGTATTCAATGGTAATGGGGATGAGTGTTGCATGATGGCCACACGGTGGCACTAGACCATTCATGATGGGAGCAGAGTGGCACACACATCATTCACAAGTTTCACTATCTAACCTTCAAAGATTTTAGCTCTCACATTTGGTATCAGAGCCATTTTGGAAGACTTGGGAAATCATTTTTTTTGACAAATGATTTTGTGACTTCACTGCCTCGCAATTTGGGCCCCATCATCATCTTCATCGTGGATTTTTGCCACCATTGTGAGGCTAGCATAGAAGAGAGCTATTTCAAAGTTGGAGCTTGAGCCCCTCAAGGAGTTCCTCATGAACCAGGTACTCACATTGAGCAAGCCGCACTTGTTTGACCTGCCAGTGACCATGCTAGAGCTAATCGACAAGGAGAGAGAGAAGGAGAAGTTCTTCTCCTCTCCACCTTGTGTTGGGAGAAAAAGGACGTTTGAGCTTTATATAAGGGTACTTGTTTTTTATAGTAGCATTTGTGGGATGAAAGAACCTCCACATGCACGTTTCCAATAGCAAGAAGTTCACAAAGCATCATTTTTGAATTTTCTCCTTGGAGCCATGGCTCAAGTTAAGCTAATATAGTTTATTCCAACTAAATAGCTTCACTATTTATGCCATATCTCACTCATATCATATCCAAATTGAGTGATTTTTCTCGTTAAGGATTCCTTACTGAGAGCCCTTTTAAGTGAATGGCTAGAAGGTACCTTTTGAGCCTACTTTCAAACTCTACAAATCTTCAAACTTGGCTATTTGACATCAAGGACCCCGATTCGAGTACTTTTTCAATGCGATAATCATCATGAGACTCTTGGAGAAGTAAGAGGAGTGTGTGTTGATCATCTTCAACACCTGTACACAGCTACACATCAAGTTTTTGGACTCTAAGTTACATTTTTTTGATCAATTTTGATGCATTCTTGCTCTCTTCATGCATCATTGTGCACATAGGACAAGCATCTGGCATGGCATACATGGTATATGGTTAATTAGAAGCTTGTCCAATTATGCACCTTGTATGAATGTAGTATGTTAGCACTTGTTTTTTGCAGGTACAACCAAAAGAATATAAGAACTTGTAACATTCTTATTGTTATACCATGCTACAAGCACGAGGATTATTGCAAGGTTGTGTAGTGCCCTTTGATTTCTTTGTATATATATTGTGCTTGTCAGGACCATTTGATTGGAGAAGTGCATGTAGTGCACTTAGTTTTAGTTTTTGTATTTTCATTTTTATGCCAAAATGTTGTCGAAAGTTTCAAAATTTAGCATGCATATGCATAAAAAGTAAGCAAAGCATACTAAAAGTTTCTTTTTCTATTATTTCTTTTATGCAAAGACTTGTGATTTTTTTAGTTCTACTTCCATTTTAATCTTAGGTGTACAAAAAGCACATAAACTTAAAAGAAAACATAAAACCATAAAATCATTAAAAGGGACATACACATTATGCTAGCATGGAATCAGGACCCTCTTCACAAGTTAGGACCGATACACTCATGATTAAGCACACTTAAGACCCTACAGAGACCATGAGTGCTAGGATAGCACACTTAGAGAGTGCACTTCACAACATCTTAGAGCATGTGCATGGCTTAAAGAAAGAAGAAGTGATGCCTAAGACCGATTTTCGAGGGATGGAGGTAGATGCTCCAGGCGAGCATCAAACACTAGAGATCCGTAGAGAGAGCATACTAGTTAGAGAGGTTGGAGGGCAGCTAAAGAACATTAAGCCACCTAGATATCATAGCTTGACTAGTGCTAGGAATGTTGATGTTGTTGAGCAGTGTATCAACAAGTGGGAGCAATGCTTTCATTTATGACATTTCATGAACGAGAGGCATAGAATTGAGCATGCCACATATAATCTCATGGATGTTGCCTATAGCTGGTGGTGTAAGATAAAACAAGACAAGAAAAGGCCCATGACTTGGGAACAATTAAAAGTCTTGTTCTACAATAAATTTGTACCACTTGAGGAGAGGTCTAGAGCACTAGATTCTTTTCTACACTTCATGAGGCTCATGAGCACATTAAAAAGAGTCAAGAATGTTAGACGCATAATGAGAAATGAGTAATTAAACAATTTCATGAAAATTATTTTGTATGGTTGCAAATAATTAAAGGACATTTGAGAAATATTTCACAACATCCTAAGGTTAAACTGTTGGTGCATTAAGCCCAAGCCTACACACTTGATCACCTCACAAAAGTTTGATATATTGACATTACACATGGAAGGCTTCATATGTACAACCTCTTGTAGCTTTGCATTACAGTTACATATTGTAAAAGTGAAATAAGTCCATGAGGAGTTAGGAAGCATATAATCTCATATTTGTTGGTAGTTGAGTCAAGAGAGAATCAATCCTATACTTTAGGATAAACTTCTTGGTAGAGATTTGAATTTGAATTCAAATCTTTGGCTCCAACAAAGGCTATAAAAGAGGATATGAAATGCTTGCATGTATCTCGAGATTCAGAGATCATAGTCATCTAGTTTCATTGAGAAGAGGAGCTCACCTCATAGCTCTTTCTTTCATCACTCATTGAGCAATGATTTATTGCCAATGACATTGTAATTTTACATGGTTTTTATACATTTATAATCATTGCTTCTTACTCTCATATCTCTGTCACACTCCATCAGAGTAGTGAACTTTTTTGAGCTGGTTCTCACTTTATAGTTGAATATTTCTCTTCATTTAAAGCATGATAGCTCAAGCATACTGTCTACTTTAATCCTACAAAGTATTATTAGTAATGCTTTTCGCGATCATTAGATATCAATCAATCTTTGCTCACTGGTTTGTGACTATCAAGGCCCGTAAGAGTTGAGATAGGTGCTTAATATTCTAAACACATTTCTCTACATATAGCTGATCATTTTAGATGATTTCACTCATGATTGGTAGCTTGTTAATCTAATTGATGTTCCCTAAAAGGAATTTTATTAATTGCTACTATGCTCAAAGAATGGTGCAAAACGCTGAGTAGGTGTCTCAACCAAAATAGAAAGATTTGGACCTTAGATCATATGCCTACCTATCTATTTTGATCTTATCATTAGTGCATCATTTTCTAAGCAACATATGTGATAACTTATGCTTTTTATCTAGCTAAAGAGCACCACAACACTCTCGAGCCATCACTTATAGCAGGTTGAAGCAAGTTTAGCTACACCAACTCATCTCTTGTGATTATCCACCATCTCCTCCATCAGTGGTATCAGAGCAAGAATAATCAAGATGGGAGATGGATTTCCATCTATCATTGAAAATTGGATAGGAAGAACTAATCAGCATGGTCCATAAGGATGCAAGCATACTATCAAGGGAGAAGCTTGTATGGATACATCTTAGGAGATGAAGACATGCAATCTTGAGGAGCAAACATCAACCAACAAAGGAAGAGCTAGAGAGGCTAACCACATGGTGTGCAAAGGATGCTCTTGCCAGGTCATATCTATTAAACTCAATCTCTGATTTCTTGTTACCACATGTTATAAATTGTAAAACCTTGCAAGAGACTTGGGAAGTGCTTTCATCATACTTCTCCTCCAACATAAGAGCTAGGAAGAATTTGTTGTGGAT
Source organism: Ceratopteris richardii (assembly GCA_020310875.1). Taxonomy (NCBI): domain Eukaryota; kingdom Viridiplantae; phylum Streptophyta; class Polypodiopsida; order Polypodiales; family Pteridaceae; genus Ceratopteris; species Ceratopteris richardii. The sequence continues at coordinate 203,907,232 of CM035406.1, read as the reverse complement.
ATAATTCACAACCCTCAAGAAACAACCAAAGCAAGGAGTGGCTAATTATGTAACCAAAATGAAAGATGTTACAGACCAGCTTGCAAGCATTGGAGAAGAGATAAAGGAAGAGCACATAGTGAGGCAAATCATCAATGGAGTTAAGGCTGATGACAAGTGGGAGTCCTTCACCACAACAATGGATCTCTACATGGATATGCAAATACTTGATCTCAACACCTTGATGGGGCAACTCTTCACCCATGAGGCAAAGCTCAACAAAAGTGGTGACGACTCAAGAGGTAACCAATCTTCTACCCTTTATAGAGATAAGAATAAAACTAAGATAAAGGTAAAGGTAAGAAATAGGATGAAGAGGTTAGTACCTCTCGAGCTAATTATGTAGGAAGAGGAAGAGGTGCTAGAGGTAGGGGCAGAGGAGGAAAACCAAGTAGGGGGAGACCCTACAACAATTCACCATGCAACATATGTGGTGTCAACAACCACACTACAGAAGAATGCTACAAAAATACAAGAAACCAAAGGGGAAGAGTCTTCCACATAGTTAGCTATGGACAAGCTAGAGGCAGATACAACAATGATGCAGGCAACTACAACCATAATTACAGTCAAGGCTACAACAATAACAACTATCAAGGAGGCTTTAGAGAAAGAAGGGACTTCAACAACTATACTAAAGATCAAGAAGACTCTCTACTCATCATGAACATGACATCCAAGAAAGGTAAAGATGATGAGCATCTTTGCTACATTGACTCAGGTTGTTCCAATCATGTGCAAGGAAATATAGCTCTATTATCTGATCTTGAAGAATCCAAGGGTAAGCATGAAGTACAAACAGGTGATGACACAAAACACTCAGTCAAGCAAGTTGGAAATGTCAAAACATTTGATGGTAGTATGGATCTTTTGAGCGAAGTTTTGTATGTACCTACTGTAACCAAAAACCTAATTAGTGTTGGGCAGATTGTGGAGAAAGTTCTATAGGTCAGATTGACCAAGCATGGAGCATATGTGGAAGACCCCCAAAAAGGATTCAAAAGGATTGCCAAAGGTGAGAAGTTAGGTAGATTTTTTTCTTTTGAAATTGAAGACACAAGGAACATAGCACTATTCAGTTATAGAGATCAAATTTTATCTGAGTTGGAAATATGGCACAAGAGACTAGGGCACATAGGAGAGAGAACTCTGAAGCAAATTTTCAAGGATCAAAGTGTGCTTGGCATTCCCAATGTGACCAAGCAGCACATGATATACAAATGTGGAGCTTGCGAATTTGGCAAAGCTGATAGGCAACCATTCAACAGGAAAGGATACATCCATGAAGATTAATTGGAGCTTATACACACTAATATGTGGGGTCTTAGCAAAGATCCATCCATCTCAGGTTCAAGGTACTATGTCTCATTTATTGATGATTATAAAGCATAAGGATGAGGTATTTACTCGTTTCAAGAAATATTTGGCACTAGTTGAAAACTAAACAGGAAGGAGATTGAAGAGAATCAGGTTTGATGGAGGTGGTGAGTACTTTTCATATGAGTTTGATGTATTTTTATAGGACAAAGGCATAAAGAGGGAAGTAACAACCATGTATACTCCTAAATTGAATTGAGTGGCAAAGAGAAGGAACAAGTTAATTGTTGAAGCACCTAGGTCTATGTTAAATGAGAAAAAAATACCCAATTATTTATGGGCGGAGGCTATATCCAAAGCGACCTATTTGGTCAATAGGATTCCATCCAAGTCATTGGATGGTATGACACCACATGAAGCTTGGAATGGTAGGAGACCCTCATTGGATCATTGCAAAATATTTGGGTGCATTGCCTATGCACAGATCCCATCACAAATCAGAGGGAAGCTTGACCCTAAAGCTGAGAAATGTATATTTATTGGGTATGATCAAAATCAAAAGGGATATAGACTATACAATCCCACTAACAAGGCATTCATAGTTAGTAGGGATGTAGTATTTGATGAGAATAATCCATGGTTTGAAGATGATTGCAGGAATATCAAGTTACCATATAATTTGGAAAATGATTTTCCAACCCTAACTCAAAAAGATCAACACCAATCAGAGGACATCAACTCAGAAGATGAGGAGTAGATTGAATTCAAAGCTTGGAATTCAAGAGGCAAGCTCAAATACAAGAAATTACAGGATCTACGCGAGTCTTCCAATCAAGCTTTAAGGAGATCACAAAGAGAAAGTAAGAAGCCCATAAGGTATGTATATGATACATCCTTAGTCACAAAGCACTCTGTGTACATCACTAAATATTCTATGGTAGAGGATCCTTCTTCATTTGAAGAAGCTAAGAAGAAGAAAGAGTGGAGAGAAGCCATGCAGGAAGAAGTGGAAGCATTGCAGGAAAAGCACACTTGGGATCTAGTTCCCAAAATGTATTCTGATGCAAATTGGGTTGGCTCCAAGGATGATAGGAGGAGCTCTTCAGGGTACCTATCCTTCCCAAGTTCAAAGCTCATATCATGGTCATCCAAGAAGCAACCAACTATGGCCTTATCCTCCACAAAAGTAGAATATAAATTTTGGCTAATGCAACTCAGGAAGCTATGTGGCTTAAGCAATTGTATGCAAATTTGGAGATACATTCCTACACTCCAATTATCTTTGGAGATAACACTTGTTCACTTCATTTGGGTGCTAATCCTGTGTACCATGCCAAGACTAAGCACATTGAAGTGCACTATCATTATGTCAGGGAGAAATTGCTTAGCAAAGATATCCAATTATCATACGTATCAACTCACTTGCAATGTGCAAATATACTCACCAGTATTTTGGTAGTGAATGGAGATACATGCAACAATGCAAATGAAGTATAAATGTATTGCTAGTTCACATATGATAAAATGAGAGAGTTTGGTACTTCTCGATCTTCACAGAAATACATAGATAACTCAAAATGAGGGAGATGATCAACTCATATCAGCTCTCATACCCACACCTAAAGTGTATAGTGGATATATACATTCTTTGCTTCATGAATGTTTAAAAGTTTTATCTAAAAGTGATCCAAACTTTTAGGGAGTGATTTGATATTTTTATTCAAATGTATTCATGGCATTTGCTCTCGATAAGTCTACAAGATTCTCTCCATTTATCTCATTGACAATTGAACAAGATAAAGCTAGATATATAACCTTTGAAAGTCCTTATGCATATGCAACAATGAGTCTATATTTATGCCTCATGTATCAAGATAAATCCTAATGCATTGGTCAAGGAATTAGGCTTGTTTCATGCACCAATAGCTCCCCATCAAACTTAAGATGCTTGAGTCTTCAATCATTCAATATTTCCTAAAGTCAAATCATAGGTTTGAACCTCATTAATTTTGCTCCATCCAATGTTATGGTCATCATATTTGCACATTGTTGTTGAGTGGATACATATGAGAGTTCAATTTCCATGTTGTGATTTTCTCCCTAACATAGTGATGATGAACCTCAATGTGTTTTGTCCTTGGATGATAAATTAGATTTGATACAAGCTGAAGTGAGCTTATATTTTCTGCAAAGATGTGATGAGTAGAAGACTTGATACCCAAATCTAAGTAAAAAGTCTTGATCCACATGGTTGCCTTAGTTGCATTAGCTAGACCTCTATATTCAGCTTCTTCTAAGGCTTATGACCAAGGCGGCAACCAAGGCATAGACCTTGACATACATTGTCATCAGAGTCATCGAAGTCACCATTGGTGATGTTGGCTGAGCACAAGGGAAGATCAATGATCAAGGAAGACAGAGGTTCCCAGTACTTCCAAAGAGGTCCCCATCCCATAATTGTTCCCCTTCGAGCTAGCTTAACCATGGAAATCTCTTGCCACTAAGCTACATTCTTCTGGTGCTTGAAGAAAGGGAAAGGTGGGGTCTCCTCTATGATGTAGGTGGAAGACTTTCCCAGCCTCCCTGTAGGAGATGTATGATAGTTGTTCATAGGTTCTCGATAAGCCTAGTTGGCTTCTTTGAGGCAACTGATTATCTGTAGTGAAGTCAATGATTCACTATGCAGGTAAACATCTCAGTACTTGTAGTTCCATGAGATTTTGACACTATAATTTCCTCATTTTGTAGAGGATACTCTAGCAAAAATTTTCTAGATTTTCTGGTTTTGTCAACTATACAATGGTCGATTTACTCCTTGATACAATTATTCGTTTGAACACATTTATTCTCACATAATCCTTTTGGTTGGTCATTACTATCCATTGATTCATTTTTCTAGGAATACTCTGCTCAATGTTTCCATAATCTGACACTTGGTTATCCTTTTTTGAGTATTAGTGGTGGTTTGGACTCCTCTAGTTCCATTATCATTCTATTCAATTCTCTATCATCATGGCATTAGAGGTGTCATGCACATCATGTGGATTAGGGTCTAGTGCTAGTGTTTCGAGGAGGAGCTATAACTTGTAGGGAAAAGACCATTTTGAGATTCAAAAATTTGATGGCTCAAGCTTTTCTATATGGAAGAACGAGATTTAAGATGTGCTAATTTACAGGAGGCAATGGAAGCCAGTAAATGGAATCTCAAAGAAGCCTGCTGACATGGATGAAGATGATTGGGATGAGTTAGATGAATTGGTGCACTCTACCATTCGATTGCACCTAGCAGATAATGTTTACTTTATAGTATTGGACTATGAAAGTGTAGGGGAACTTTAGAAGAAGTTATGCAATACATATGAAAAAGAAACAATATCAAACAAATTGTATCTAATGAGAAAGTTATATGATTCTCGCATGAAGGACACAGACAGTGTTGCTGCTCATCTGAATGAGTTTGACGCTACATTGTCCCACTTGTAGGCTTAGAAAATGGACATGGATAATGAAATAAATGGAGTCTTGTTGCTATGCACCTTTTCATCATCATGGGATACATTTTGCACATCTATTAGCAATAGTGCACCTAGTGGTAAACTCCTTTATGATGAAATATGTGGAACACTCTTGAGTGAGGAGATTTGTAGAAAATCTTGGTTGGCACTCAGAATGGAGATGCATATAATGTTTGTCATTCTTATCACTGAAAGAATCAACAACGTGGTAGGAGTAAGAACAAGGAAAAAGGATGTTCATGGAAATAAGAGTAGAAGTAAATCAAGGAAGAGGGATATTCAATGCCATTATTTTCATAAGAAAGGAAACATGAAGAAATATTGTTATGTGTTAAAGAGTGCTAAAGGTAAAGGGAAAATGTTGATGGGCATGTCAATCACTTTCCTACACCATCTACTTGAACTATGAAGATTGAAGAAATCAATGCTATTTTTGATGATGCTGATGTGTTGACAATTGACAGTATTGTGCCTACTCAAGCTCTTAGAGTTGATTCTCTTTCCCATACATGGCTACTAGATTCTGGTGCTTCTTTCCATGTAAGACCACATAGAGGGTGGTTCTCTACTTATGTAGCAAACTCTCTTGGTACTGTGAGACTTGCTGATTCTTATCAGTGTGATGTTTTCGGGATTGGAGATGTGGTTGTGCAGTTCAGTGATGGTTCAAAATTTACTATGCATAATGTATGCCATGTACCTTAGTTATCATGTAGTTTGATGTGAGTTGATTAACTTGATGACCTTGGTTACAAGGTGGTCTTCTATGCTCAGTTCTTTCGTATATCAAAGGGAAATATGGTTATTGCAAAAGGAAGCAAAGTTGGATCATGTTGTCCTTTATTTGTATCATAGAAAGAACACTTGTAATTAGTTGTTACTGAACAACCTAAGGCTTGTATTTGGCATAGTCATTTGGGGCATATATCTCCTAGTGGAATGGAAAATCTTTCTCGATCTTTCTACTTACGTGTATTATCTTTCTCTGATTTTTCATTTTGTGAGCATTGTCAATATGGAAAGCAAACTAGAAATGTGCATATAACGCACATGACTCCAATTCAGCCTTTAGATCTTGCTCATACAGATGTGTGTGGCCATATGCCCACAAGGTCATTAGGTGGATCTCTTTACTTTGTCACTTTCATAGATGATGCTACTAGAAAAGTTTGGGTATATCAAATCGAAGGATGAGGTATTCCCAACTTTCAAAAATAGGCTTGCTTTAGTTGAGACTGAAAAAGGAATGAGCTCAAAGCTTTACATTCAGATAATGGGAGTGAGTATACGTCACATGAACTCAACCTTTTTTTCCAGTCCAAAGGAATTCCTAAATAATTTACAACTCCTTATGCCCTAGTACAAAATAGTGTAGCTCAAAGGATGAGTAGAACTATTCAGGATAGAGTAGTTTCTATGCTGCTTCATGCAAACCTTTCACAAGGCTTTTGGGAAGAAGCAATATTGAATGCAATTCATGTGATTAACCTTTCACCTATTACTGCCAAAGGTCTGAAAGTGGAACAAGAGCTATGGACAAGGAAGCGACCATATTATGATCATCTTTGAGTTTTTGGGTGTGAATAATATGTTCATATACCAAGAATCTTATACAAAAGTTGGACCATAAGTCAAAGAAATGCATTTTTCTTGGATATGGTCGAGAAGGACAATTTGGATATTGCTTATGGGATCCTAAAACATGGTCAATGATTAGAAGTAGTGACATCATTTTCAATGAGTGTAAGATGCATATAAACAACCGATTAAGGAGGTTGAAGTGAGAAGAGTGGTGTTTGAGGATACTTTTCCTCCAGATAGAATGCATAAAAATGCTATACATAGGGATGTTCAAGAGAATGTTCGATCAAATCAATCTACAAATGTTCCTGTTCAAGAACCATTGAGATGCTCTCCACGTGACTCACATCCACTTGATAGATATGTTCCATGTTTAGAGTTTGCTATGCTAACAGATGTCAGTGAGCCTTCTTGCTAAAAAGAGTGTATGTAGATAAAGGATCATGTTAAGTGGGAGCATGCCATGAAGAGTGATTTAGATTCTATTCGCAAGAATGGTACTCGAGATTTAGTACCTTTGCCAAAGAGCAAGAAGGCTTTACCAAGAAAATGGGAATATAAGCTAAAATTCACATCAGATAGTGCTTCTCCAAATTATAAAGAATGACTTGTTGCAAAGGGTTCTAAGCAACAACATGGTGTTGATTTCGAGGAAATCTTCTTTCGAGTGGTCAAGATGACTACCTTGTGAATTTTCCTTGGATTCGTTGCAACGAAGGACCTAGAGCTAGTCCAAATGGACGTGAAAATTACTTTCTTGCATGGAGATCTTACAGATGAGATCTATATGGAAAAATGATAGGGTTATGTAGTTCGTGGAAAAGAAAGTCTAGTTTGTAAGCTCAAGAAGATCTTATAGGCATTCAAATAGTCGCATAGAAAATGGTACCAAAAGTTTGATGCTTTTATGAAGTCTTAAGGCTATTATTGAAGCAATGAGGATCATTTTCTCTAATTAAAGAGATGCTCAGATGGTGCTTGATATGCTTGATACTTTATGTCGATGATATGTTTATTGTTGTGAAGTCCTCTTATGACTTGTCAATTCTCAAAAAGAAGTTGAGTCAAACATTTGATATGAAGAGTTTTGGGGATGCCAAACATATTCTTGGTATGTGCATTACTTGTGATAGGAGTAAAAGATGCATATACTTGTCTCAAAGTACATATCTAAAGTACTTCAGAGGTTCAATATGTAGGGTGGAAAGGCATTGAGTACACCACTACCCACATATGTGAAATTAGGCAAGGATGATTGCCCCAAATGAGATGAGGAAAAGGAATTCATGACGAAAATTCCTTATAAGTCTGCTATTGGAAGTCCATGTACTTGATTCATGATCTTACACAGTCACTTGTATACTATGTAACATGCCTATCAGGTGGGCGGTATAGTTTGTATATTTACACTCAAGTATTCTTTATCATTCTTCATTTCTCTCCCATAGTTACTTTGGTCATATTGGCTTTTAGTGGGATATTGTTACCATTAGTGTCCATGTGAGAGGCCAGATGGTCACCGGACACTTTTGTATATCTTATTTAATAAAATATATAGTGACATGGTTAGCCACAAATTGTATGTTTGATCACAAATATAACACTTGAGAACTCTTTGTTCATGCTCCCTATGTACTATATTTTTCTACATATTCTATAGCCTTTGTGTAGAGTGTACCATGTGCAGCACCTAGAGCTCTGTTTTCTACTCCAAGGATATCATCCTGGAGCTCTCGAGAAGGACACCAAACTATGGTGCATTGTCATTGAATTACTTCAATTTTATGTTGTCTAAACACATTGATTTTGTACATTATTTATAAGGGTCATCTAGTAATGCCTAAATAACAAAATGATGTGACTTTAAGGCCAAATAAGGTGTAAGGATAGAAACCCGAGAGGAGACACTCCAAAACGTTTGTAGAGGATTCTTTTGAATTTATTTAGTTAGGCCTTTTTTGGAATTACAACCATGTTTTGGATCATTTTTGGCATGTGGATTAGGCTCATGAGTGATTTAAAGTACTCAATCCAGGAAGATTTTCATGCCCATGTTGTTCTAGTACAAATGGCAAGATTGAAATATACATTACATGTACAGAGACGTCATTCTATATACTCCTATGAACAAGGTGTTTGGTGGCGTGCCTTCCTTATGGCTCCCTTATCCATAGGAGTGCATGGTTTGTACTTCTATGATATGATCACATCCATTATAATGGTGGAATCTAATCTATGCAATGATTGCGATAATCTTACTTGGTTCAATAAATAGTCTACATCATTGCCTATGTCTAGGGATTGCAAGACAAAGGCCTACCACATAGATGTGGGAGAGGGCTCTGCAAAACGTTTTGAGTCCAATATCGAGCATTTCTATGGCAAGTTTTTTTTTTCGTTTTGCTTTGTTTTTTTTGCTTTCTTAAGCAATGCAAGAACATGGATTGTCCCTCTTTGATGCTTCGCCGATGTTCAGTTGTAATTACATCATCACAAAGCAATTGGAATGTGTCTATCACTTTCCAATACATCATAGTTTCTACCCACGGGGCACATTGACATTGTATAGAACAAAATTAGCCATTCATTGATTCACAACATGAATGCTTTTCTGACATTATGTAAAAGAAAATATTCTTGTTCCTTAATACGAATCATAGGGAAAGCTTATAATTCCACCTTTGGTGTAGTCCATTCTAGCTAGGTAGAGGTGGAAGGTATGGGCACTTCCAACTTGTCACCTACACCTTGATAACCATTTCTTTTATTGTTTCTCTCTCTCTCTTGCAAAAAATTTAGGGTTTCTTTAGGTTTTTCCTTCTTAAAATCGACAAACGAGCCCATTAGAAAATGAGGGATGCCATGACGAGTAGGATATGGTTCCTCATTCACATTGAACATGGTGGTAATGAATGATATGAATTTTGCTCCCATCATATGTTTCTTATTCAATTTCCCTATGAGTAGCACCATTTCATCTAGGATGGTCTCGCAGTTTATGTACAATTCCTTGAAACACCTTCAAATGCTTTGCAAATGTATCATCACATTTGTGAATGGAGAAGGTCACAAGGGACACATCCCAATTATAATCTTAGATGTCGATGGAGTAATAAAAAACGTAGACATGCATATATTCAAGGAGCTCTCCCAAGGAATTTGAGTTGATTTGCATGGTGCGATTGAGATCATGAAGCTTATATTTGCCGTCTCCATGTGACTACTATACATCCTTGGAATTCCTGTTAAAGAACTCCCTTAACCAATCTTTTCATACCCACTTTCCTACTGAAAAGAGTAGTGTCCAATGCTATGCTTAATCATCTAAAGTAGCGAAATCTTGTGTCTTTCGAGAGCCCCTAGATGAAATTAATATATATCATGATATGCTTCATTTTTCCCCATTCTTGTGATCCCCAAAAGATCTCGTTTCGCCTCTCTTTCTCGAAAACCGATCAAATGAAACCCCACTTGTCTTTTGACTACTACCAGAAGTGGTTGATTAGCATCATATTACAAATCCATATGTTTGTTGATTTCTAGTATTGGTGAAGATGAGAAATCCAAAAAGCCAGCAAAATCTTTTCGAAATATTTTCGTATGTGAAGATTTTTGCAAAGAAGGAAAAATTGGATTAGACTTGAGGACATGAACCCACACTTCAATTTGGGGTATCATCTCTATTCTCTGAATATTAATAAGATATGTGCCTATAGCACTGTCAAGGATGGTCTCTTGATTGACCGATAGGCCCCTCACCTAAATGAACTAAAGTGGAACAATGAAAACAAATTCAAAGATAAAGAACTAACATAACTTCAATAAAAAAGGTGCATTGATTGGTCTTAGTTAAGATAGGACTCAAAATTAAAGAGTTATGACACCCCTTTTCAAAAAAAAAAGTTATTGCTAATAGGTCCATCTTGGAAGCTATCATTGACGCTTAGGAAGGCCTGCATTTTGCTAAAGATTCTGCTCAAGATGTAATCTTTATTAAGATTGACTTCGACAAATCCTATGATAGGCTTGAGTGGGACTTCATTCTCCAATCTCTGAAAGACCTTGGTTTTGGTCACAAGTTCACTAAGATGGTGTCGATGTTGTTGGGAAATGCATCGGCTCAGATAAACATCAACGACCAACTGTCTCAAGCTATTAGACTTAAATGCTCTATCAAGAAAGGATGCCCCTTGTCATAGAGTTTGAAGACCCCACATCTCTTGGATAACTAGTGTTGTATTATCTGATGTCACTTCGATAGTGACATTCACTTTGTATCCAGATTATTTGATCAATCCCTTCATGATCTGCTATTATGTATTAGGCCCTTCGGAACCCATTTCATTGAATGTATTCTTATTATCTTGTACTTGTATATGAAAGCATTGATGCATAAGGCATTTCTACTTTTAGTTTTATATTTGTACTTGCATCACATGACCATGTGCTTGGACCATGATGACCTACACCATCGATTATGTGCAAGTGTTTCACTCCCTCCTGAAGCGTAGATGGTAGGCCTATTGTTAGAATATCCCCAGGAAGGCACCCAACATGCAAATGCTACTCATCAAATAAGAGGATGGCACAGGGCCTGATCCAACCCTAGCTCATCACATTGGGACCCCCCTTCTCTCTGACAGTGTAGTTTGAGCATGCCCCTACGCAGAATACTATCACATACACTAAAAACTCCTCTTATCGAGTTGGTAAGATCATTTTGACTATTGTTGATGGTAGTTCTTTCACGTTGTCATGCTTTGTTCATGCCACAAATCAAGAAAAATTTGTGGTTAGTTTCAACATTAGACAAGATTCTTGGTTGGCAAATTTGTTGATGACAGATGTACGACTCATGATTTGTCAAATGGTGATGTTATTATTGGTTGTGTTATTTTATGTCATGGGCTGTATAAGCTCATAGAGTATGCAAAATGTACGAATGATTCAACATGTGTGGTACAAGATTCTTAATCTATCTCAAATGGAAAGCTTTGGCATGGATGCTTTGGTCATCTGAATTTTTTTAGTTTATTATGCCTACATAAATCTAAAATGGTGTCCTCTTTGCCCAAACTTAAGGCACCTTGTAAATATGTTTGTGAAGGCTATTTTTTAGGAAAAATGCAATACTTCCTTCTTCCAAAAAGATGGTTCAATTTGAGCTATTGGAAAATTACAACTTGTTCACAGTGACGTTTATGGTCCTATCCAAATACCTTCTTTTGTGGACCACCCTTAGTTCGTGACTTTTACTGATGATTTTTCTAGAGATGCATGGGTATATCCATTGAAAGCAAAGTCCAAAGTTTTTATGTGCTTCAAATAGTTTTTGGCTTAAAATCTATCAGCAAGTAAATTGGGCATCCTTCATTCTGATTGATGGGAGGAATACATGCCTTTTCATTTTAATAGATTTTTGGATGAACTTGGGATAAAACATTAGTGTAGAGCACCATATTCACCTCAACAAAATACACTTTTTGAAAGAAAGAACATGTCTCTCATGGAGATGGTAAGGTGTATGGTCAAAAGTTAGGCTTAACCACATAGTTTCAATATTAAGGTTGTTATGTGTGCAATGTATGTACTTAGCAGGTGTCCCACCGAAGTACTATAGTCTATCACTCCATATGAGCCTTGGTATGATTGCAAGCCATCTGTTGCTCATCTGTGTGTCTTTGGGTTTTTGGCATATGCATTAGTGCTTGAACAACAACATAGAAACTTGGATGACAAAGCAATGAAATGTATATTTCCTTGATATAGTTCTAAAAGCAAACATTATTGTCTGTTTAGTCCACAAACTAAATACATTTTGGGTAGCCATGATGTTGTTTTTGTGGAAGATGCAATTCATCCATTACTTTCATGTACTAAGGAGACATGAGATAGCTCCAAAGATGTGTATGACACTTTGCTAACTCTTTTTATAGGTGGAAAATCAAGTGCAAGTACAAATGAGGCAATTTCTTTGCCTTTACAAGTGTCACATGATGATGTAGATCATTCCTTTTCTAATGTAGATTTACATGATGCACTTGTTGACGAGAGGGCTGATATGGAGGAGGCAAAAACTATGGCCAAATGCCGTGTGTAGACTTTGCGAGATAGCGAATTAGATGCACCTCTATCATATCATAGTCATTCAGGCTCTCATAGTGCTCATTGCATCAAATTCCTATGCAATGGTTGCTTCTAGTCTTTGTGATAAGAATGAGCGTGTTTCTTTTGATGAAGCAATATTCAAAAAATTGGATGGCTAGTATGCAATCAGAGTATGATGCTATTATGAAGAATGATACTTGGTCTTTATGTGATTTTCCTCCACGCAAAAAGGCCATTGGCACTAAATGGGTATACAAGATGAAGCATAAGCCTCATGGAGCAATTGATAGGTATAAGGCATTGATTTTGATGAGACCTTTTCTCCAACATGTCAAATGACCACTATTCAAGTGCTTGTGCACTTTCAGCTCATCATGTTTGGAATGTACATGAGGTGGACATTAAAATTGCATTCCTGAATGGTGACTTACATGAAGAACTATCTGTATTTTAGCCCCTTAGTTTTGTGTAAAAAGGGCATGAAAAAAAGTGTGGAAGTTGAAAAAGGGTGTTCCGTTTTGACAATAACAAGGTTAGACCAAGGTTGGAAGTAAGTGTGCCCCACAAGGGACACGAAAAGGTCTCAAACCTTCTTTGTAACTCTCTCTGACATTTGTAAATTCTTTTCAGTAATTTATTTTAAAGCTTCATTATGTAAATAAAAATAATACAACCTTTGTTTATGGTTCCTCGTATACTTCTCTTTTCCGTCTTAGAAGGTATCCAGAATTTCCTATTACTTCATGTCCATATACTGTGCATTCTACAATAGCCCACGAAAATGATCTTCACCTTCATTAAAACTAAAAGAATGAAAAGTAAATAAAGAACAGTTCAATGATGATGAAATATGTGTCAAAATCATCACGTTTAACATAAAAAAACGTTATACGCCAAGCGTTGAAAATAGCCATCATTATGTCTATTCTCTTTTTAACAACAAATTTTTAAATTAAAAAGGAGGAAAATATTCGAGAGTTAGAGAGAGGTACAAGAAGCTCTTAATCCTTTAATCCCTTATATGAGCTATACGCTTGCTTCTAAACTCGTTGTTCTCAAGCATAAACACATCTACCTACGAAGCCTAGTAATTTTCTATGGACCACTTCTTGGGAGATCCTCGAAAGCTGAGCATACATCTTTAATTCCATATTTTCAACACTGCCTCAACCCTATCTCTAGTTGCATTCCACAAATATGAGGAACACCCGATCGGTTCACCCAACAATGCTTGATTCCATAGGATTCATCTCTGAAATTGCAAGATATTCTCAAGGGTATGTCAGACCAACATTGACTTGGGGCATGAGAAGAAGAGGTTCCCTAAATCCTCATTGCCACGTAAACATCTTTTGCACCATGGGGGTAACCCGTGAATTTTGTTAGCCTTTGCATTGGTCCAAATACCTCGGTAGAGGATTTGCCACATGAGCACTGACTTCTTTATCTCGATGAGTGGATGCCAAAGTGACTCAAACTTAAACTCCCATCACAAGTTCGGCCAATCAAAACACCACTTCCTATTAAGCATGATATGAAGGTCCAGATTCTTCTTGAATCTCGAATTTTTGTCAAGGCTATTGCCATTGGACCATCTAAGGCCCTCATGGTGGGGAGGGTCTTAGCCAATCAGGAGGTGAGTCCAGAAGCATTCCTAAGCAATGCATGTGCTCTACAAAAGGGTCCATTCTTCATAGTTCACTCTTATATCTTGATCAATGTCCTCAAATCTAATCCATTTGCATGTATCTCCATTCTAGAAATGTTTCCACAAATGGAAGCCTTTGTTCCAAGTTTCTTAGCTTTATGGACGTTCCATGTCTCCTTGTTGGAACATCAAGCTTACACTATGCTTGAGGTGGATTTGATCTACATTAAAGGCTATCACATCAAAAGAATATCCGTTGGAGAGTTCTTTTTCATATGCTCATTTATTGTATTTTTTTGAGAGATTTTTTATGGTTCATTTTACCATTGTAAAAGCCTTGAGCTTTACACATGTAAACATAAAAAGATAGAGCCCAAATCCCACGAATTTGTGGTGGTTGAAGTTGCATTCAATCAAGCAATCAATCACCTAAAAGTAGATCAAACTAGATCTTCACTTTTCCTACATTGTAGGAAAGTGAATTGATTCCCTCCAACAACCATTCCCACCTTCATTTGAATTCAAAATCCACTTGTAGAAGTCGTGGAACACTCCTAGAGTCTATATAAAGACTTGAAATCACTTGTACAATACATGGAAGCAATATACATACATTTGTGACCATCATTGTCTTGCTCCTTCAATTCTAAGCATCATCTTCTTCACCAATAGTAATCTTGCAGAGGCTGCTGCTCTCTCTCTCTCTCTCCAAAGCTCCAAATTGAGTGCAAGATGGCTCATTAGAAAGGTATTAGTGTCTAGTTTATGCCTATAAATTTTCATATCATTTGATTTAGTAGATGGGAGAAATCTGCGTTTTTCTTTCTTGGGATCAATCTCTGCGTATTCCTGAAAAATAGAAAGTACCACCGGTGAATGTCGCATTCATTCCTATAGCATATTTTGCTTATTCCTTATACTTTTGTGCATTCCATACACTCAACCCTATGTATATCACTTCCATAAATGGAGTTTTTCTAATTGTAAGCACGTTGGTCGCTATGGGCATTTGAAGTTCATTGTCTCTTCCATACATAGTAAGTTTTTTGAGCTAGTCAACCCGCGAACCTATCTGTTTTGTATCGACTCATTCTCCTTGATGCTCCAAAGTACATAGTCTGTTTCTTTGCACTTATTGCATGCCTATAAGGTCTATTTGAGTCTCCATAAGCTCAAGGGCTGGTCTTGTGCCGGTTGGCTTGACCAAACTTCGTCGCTTCGAAACAAACTTTTCTACCTTCTACAAGCTTCTCCAAGTTCTTTCAATGGTATCAGAGCTAGATCAAGATGGGTGACGGCTTTCCCTCAATGATCAAGAAGCTTGAACAACACAACTATGCGGCTTGGAAAATCGGAATGGAGGCCTATTTGCAAGGTAGAAATCTTTATGGAATTGTAGCAGGTGATGAAGCTATGCCTATTCCAAGATCCAAAGGAGGACCTACACAAGAGGAGCCAGATAAGCTCACACTTTGGTGCGCAAGGGATGCTCAAGCAAGTTCGTACATACTAAACTATATCTATGACTTTCTATTACCACATATTAGAGGATGCAAGACATCTCAAGAGACTTGGGATGCCCTCGAGACTTTCTTTTCTGCTAGTACCAAAGCAAGAAAGAATTATCTTTGGAACGAGTTCAATCAAATGAAGAAGACACCTAAACAAACCATCATAGAGTTTGTTACCAAGGTCAAGGAGGTTGCGGATCAGTTAGCATCCATTGGAGAGCTTATTGAAGAAGAGGTCATCACGAGTCGAATTCTCAACAGCATTCGAAGTGATAAGCAATGGCAATCCTTCACGACAGCTTATGATCTCATCATGGATGTGAAAACTCCAGACTTCAACATCTTTCTTGGACAAATCTTCAATCAAGAAGCCAACAATAGCATAAAGGAAGGTAACTCTTATCATGGTAATTCAACTAGTTCTCTATATATAGATAAGAAGGATAAGAAGCAGAAAGGCAAGAAGAAGGAAGAAGATGAAGAAGAGACTTCTCAAGCCAACTTTGCAAGCAAGAGCAAGTGGAAAGGGAAGAAGAAAGGACCAAAGCAAGACAAAGCCAAAGGTCAGAATGTTCAACCTTGTGCCATATGCGATAATACCAACCACACCACTCAAAATTGTTGGTTCAATGGGAAGACCCAGAAAGGAAGTGGAAGAGGTGGATATGGCAGCAATAGAGGCAGAGGTGGACACAACTTCAACAATAACAATAGAAGCTATAATAGAAGGACTACAACAATTATTCAGAAGATCAACCACGTGAAGACTCATTGCTTCTTATGAATCTAAGCCACAAAGAAGGTAAAGAAGATAATCATTTGTTCTACATAGATTCAAGATGCTCGAATCATGTTATAGGCAACATTGCTCTTCTATCTAATTTGGAAAGTCCAAAGCATAGACATGAAGTGCAAACAGGGGATGACACAAAGCACAATGTGGAGAAGATTGGTAATGTCAAAGCTTCCAATGGTAGGACAAACATTATGAGTAAGGTTCTTAATGTACCCACTATCACTAAAAACCTAATAAGTGTAGGCCAAATAGTTGAAAAAGGCTTGCAAGTTAGGTTCACCCAACATGGAGCTTTTGTGGAAGATCCGTGTCAAGGCTTCAAAAAGATAGCCCGAGGTGAGAAGCATGGTAGGATCTTTACTTTTGAAGTAGGAGAAACCAGGAACATAGCTCTATTCAACTTTGGGTCTCAAACCCTAAGTGAGCTTGAAGTGTGGCAAAAGATACTTGCTCATGTGAATGAAAGAACCTTGAAGGATATATGCAGGGATCAAAGTGTTATAGGACTTCCGAACATAGCAACACATGATCAACAGGTGTGATGCATGTCAGATTGGGAAGGCACAAAGACAACCTTCAACCACAAGGGCTACATCCACAACAACTTATTGGACTTAGTACATACATATGTATGGGGACCAAGTCAAGAACCTTCATTGGCAGGATCAAGGTATTATGTCTCATTTATTGACGACCATAGTAGATGGACTGTTCTATACTTTATCAAGAGTAAGAATGAAGTGTTTGATTGCTTCAAGAAGTATCTTGCACATGTGGAGAATCATACAGGTAGATCACTAAAGAAGCTCAGATCTGATGGAGGGGGAGAATACTTCTCCAAAGAGTTTGATGAGTTCTTGCAGGAAAAAGGTATTAAAAGGGAAGTGACTACTAGGTACTCTCCTCAACTAAATGGAATTGCAGAGAGGAGAAACAAGACATTGGTTGGATCAGCCCGAACAATGCTTGAAGAGAAGAAGTTGCCACATTATCTATGGGTAGAAGCTATTTCAACTGTTGTGTACCTTGTCAATAGACTACCATCCAAATCACGTCAAGGTATGACTCCTTATGAAGCATGGAATGGAAGAAAACCTAGTCTTGGACATTGCAAGGTTTTTGGTTGTTTAGCTTATGTTCATGTACCATCACAAATAAGAGGTAAGCTAGATGAAAGGGCAAAAAAGGCAGTGTTTATTGGATATGATTCAACTCAGATGGGTTACAATTTCTTCAATCCTTCAACCAAGCAATTCACTACAAGTAGAGATGTTGTGTTTGAAGAACACAGATCTTGGTATAATGAAGACAAACAAAAGGTAACACTACCATCTGATCTTGATTCTGACTCTCATCAGTTAGGAAGCAAGCATGATACACAAGCCCAGGATCCAAGAAGTGATACAGACGATGACCAAGATGAAAGAGAAAAGGATTACAAGCTATGGAAGTCAAGAGGCAAAGCAAAGATGCAAGAGGTTGGAGAATGCTCAAAATAAGCACCTAGAAGATCAGCAGGAGAGAAGAAACAACCAGAAAGGTATGGATATGATTCCACATTTGTTAGGAAAACATTCAATCTACTTTGCAAAAGACTCTATTTCAACGGAACCCTCAACCTATGAAGAGGCAAAGGGAAAACCTAATTGGGAAAAGGCCATGAACGAAGAGATAGATGCATTGAAGGAGATGGACACTTGGGATTTGGTTCCAATATTGCCGAATCAAAAGGTAATTGGTTATATATGGGTATATAAAGTTAAAAGAAATTCAGATGGATCAGTTTGCAAGTACAAGGCAAGATTAGTTGCCAAAGGATGCTCACAAAATCATGGTATAGACTATGAGGAAACATTCTCACCAGTTGCAAAGATGACTACAATCAGGACATTGATAAGTGTAGCTGCTGCAAGGCATTGGAGACTCCTCCAACTTGATGTGAAAAATGCATTCTTAAATGGTTGGATAAGTGAAGAGGTATACATGTCACAACCACTAGGTTTTGAAAACCCTAATCATCCATCTTATGTTTGCAGACTTAAGAAAGCATTGTATGGATTGAAACAAGCTCCTAGAGCTTGGAATTACAAGTTGGTTACATATCTTCAAGATCAAGGGTTCAAAGCTAGCAGCTTAGATCCTTCTCTATTCATCAAAAGGGATCACAATGAAGTTATCTATCTATGTGTATATGTAGATGATATTATTGTGACAGGTGATGATCTAAATGGCATTCAAAGGATCAAGAGACACATGCAAGAGGAGTTCAAAACGAGTGACCTAGGTGAGCTCACATATTTCCTAGGTATGCAGGTGATATATGCAGATGAAGGAATGTATTTGACTCAAAGAAGATACATTCAGGATCTTCTTCTCAAGTTCAAAATGGAGAACACTAAACGTGCAGGTACACCTTTGGAGATGAATCATAAACTAAGTGTTTATGAAGGTGAGAAAATTGAAGACATTAAAGAGTATCAAAGCTTGGTAGGTAGCTTGATATATGCTACTCATACAAGGGTAGACATCTCATATAGTGTGGGAGTGCTTAGTCAGTTCATGCACTCACCGAGAAGACCACACATGGATGCGGCTAAGAGAGTACTTAAGTATCTCAAAGGTACAATCAACAAAGGTATATTCTATCCTTACTCTTCATATTTGGATATCAAAATCTATTCAGATGTAGATTGGGCAGGAGCTAAGGATGATAGAAAAAGTACATCTGGTTACTTTAGGATTTGCAGGTTCGAAGCTAGTGTCATGGAGTTCTAAGAAGCAACCAACAGTTGCTTTATCCTCAACTGAAGCAGAGTACAGAGGCTTGACCATAGCAACTCAAGAGGCAATATGGTTAAAAGCATTGTATACAGATTTGGGACTTGTGACTTCCAAACCTCACATATTTGGAGATAATGTAAGTTCCATGCATCTAGCAACAAATCCTATTTTCCATGTGAGAACTAAGAACATAGAAGTCCATTACCACTTCATCATGGAGAAGCTCATGGCAAAGGAGATTGACATTTCTTTTGTTCCTACTCAAAAGCAAGTAGCAAATATGATGATGAAGGCACTTGATGGAATAAAGCTTTGTAGATTCAAAGCTATGGCAGGTATTCAACCTATCAAAGAATGAAGACTCAAGCATACTTTAGCTTGAGGGGGAGCTATTGGAACATCAAGCTTACACTATGCTTGAGGTGGATTTGATCTACATCAAAGGCTATCACATCGAAAGAATATCCGTTGGAGAGTTCTTTTTCATATGCTCATTTATTGTATTATTTTGAGAGATTTTTGATGGTTCATTTTACCGTTGTAAAAGCCTTGAGCTTTACACATGTAAAGCTAGAAAGATACATCCCATATCCCATGAATTTGTGGTGGTTGAAGTTGCATTCAATCAAGCAATCAATCACCTAAAATTAGATCAAACTACATCTTCACTTTTCCTAGATTGTAGGAAAGTGAATTGATTCCCTCCAACAACCATTCCCACCTTCATTTGAATTCAAAATCCACTTGTAGAAGTCGTGGAACACTCCTAGATTCTATATAAAGACTTCAAATCACTTGTACAATACATGGAAGCAATATACATACATTTGTGACCATCATTGTCTTGCTCCTTCAATTCTCAGCATCATCTTCTTCACCAACAGTAATCTTGCAGAGGCTGTTGCTCTCTCTCCAGAGCTCCAAATTGAGAGCAAGATGGTTGGAAATTTATTAGTTTCTAGTTTATGCCTATAAATTTTCAAATCATGTGGTTCAGTAGATTGGGAGAAATCTGAGAATCTCTACGTATTCCTGAAAAATTGGAAGTACCACCAGTGAATGTCGCATTCATTCCTATAGCATATTTTGCTTATTCCTTATACTTTTGTGCATTCCATACACTATACCCTATGTGTATCACTCCCATAAAAGGATTGTTTCTAATTGTAATCACGTTGGTTGCTATGGGCATTTGAAGTTCATTGTCTCTTCCAGAGATAGTAAGTTTTTTGAGCTAGTCAACCCGTGAACCTATCTGTTTTGTATCGACTCATTCTCCTTGATGCTCCAAAGTACACAGTGTGTTTCTTTGGACTTATTGAATGCCTATAAGGTCTATTTGAGTCTCCATAAGCTCAAGGGTTGGTCTTGTGCCGGTTGGCTTGACCAAACTTCTTCGCTTCGAAATGCACTTTTCTACCTTCTACAAGCTTCTCCAAGTTCTTTCACTCCTCACCTATAATACCCTAGATAGGGAACCAGATTGAATCATTTTGTCTAATACTAGCCGCCAATCACCAATCCTCACTAATCTGAACAAATTGTTTGACCTTGTTCCATCTCTTCCATAATGAGCAAGCCAAATCCAAGGCACATGAAGAAATCGAAAAAGGGGAGAAGAATAGGGTGAGGAGAGGCCAAGGTCCTTCCATCCTGGGAGGCCCATAAGCTTAAGATCACTACTATTCCTAAAAATAAGCTAGGCCCAAGAGGCTTCTCTATTTCTCCATGCTTTAATTAACCATTTTGTAGCTAACTTATTGGCCATGCCTTCGATGTCAAGAATGGCCAAACCACCTTGATCTTTTTGGCTAATGCAAGTAGTCCATTTAATTTTTGAGATTCCCCTTCTGTTGGGGTCACCTATCCATAGAAAGTTTCTGTGACCCTTTCCAGTTTAACAATCTCTTGGTCTTTCGGTCTCCAACAAGAGAGAAAGTAAATAGTTGAAGAAATCAGGGATGTGTTAATCACCATGGCCCTTCCCGCGAAGTTGATCTGCATACCTTTCTAGTAGGCCTGTTTTTTATCGAGCTTCGAGAGAACCCAATTCCATCGTTGGCCCATCGATACGTCAAATCCCATTAGAATACCTAGCAAGCAAAAGATTTGCCCACTCAAAATCAATGACAGTCTTGGTCAACAAGGAACTAGAGCGGATGTCCTGTAACCACCCTAAAAGCAATTTTAGAGTGGTTTATTTTGGATCTTGAATCCACATAGAATGTGTTTAGTCATTTGTAAAAAGTATCAATGTTGTTCATATCGTTATGTACAAAGGCATTTGTATCGTCAGCAAACAATCTCATGAGCATCTATTCTTGATTGAAAGGGAGGGAGAGGCCATGAATTTGGCTCAAGGGAGCATAATGTTTCACAAGGCAGCTAAGACCATCAGTAGCAATCACAGTACATAATTTTGAATGTAAAGTACAAAATTTGGGTAGACATGAAACCTCCACTGAAAGCAGCATATTTTGTTTCTTGAATCTCTCTGTTTCAACTGAGTTGATACCCATGCTCTTCTCGATTGGTGAAGCAACATGTGATGAGCCTGAAGATGTATCCTATTGATTATCAAAAGTAAACAGAGAGATGGAGGGCTTGCACAGTAGAGAATACACGAGATAGGGTTTGTTTTCTCTCTCTCTCTCTCTCTCTCTCTCTATCTCGCTCTTATTCTCTATGTCTTGTGCCTGCTAAGTCATGGAGTGGAGGGGAGAACATAGAGAGATAGGGGACTCTCTCACACTTTTTTCTGAGAGAAAATGCACATAAAATGAAAAGGAGCAAAAAGATTACCTGAAAAAAACATTGCAAGTTTCAATGTTCAATCTACTTTGTTTATAAAGAGATTTAAATGTTCCCTTTTCTAGAAGGATAAGATATACTTACCAACTTTAGATAACTCTTTAGAATTTTAGGACGGTTGTGAACTATCGGAGCCCCTTGTTTCTCGATCTTTAGCTCTTTAAATACTCCTTTCATCTCTCTTCTCTCGCTTGTTCCAGAGTTTAGAACAATGTCTAGGGTAATTGGCTCAAGGATCTCTCTTATTTCGGAATAGAGTTCAGAGAAGAGAGTAGATAAGTCTTGAGACAGGGGGTGAAAGTACCTTTTAAAGACCTCTCTTTAATCTCAGGTCAACTACCTAAGCAGAGTCTATTTCTAAACTCTAAGTGATTGTGAAGGCTTGATTTACTTGATTTCTCTCTTCCTTTGGTCTAACTCTAATCAACTTTAATTACTTTTGCTTGATTTCTTGGATTTGATTCTTTCTCTTGAACATGATTTCTTTCTTTGAATTTGAGCTCTATGTCTTTTTCTCTTTTTAATTTCAAACTTGATTTGCTTCTGAGTTTTTTTATTCATTTTATGATTTTCTTATTTTTAGAGTTTTTATGTTTTTTTTCTTTTTACAGAAGTTTTACTAAGCTATCACTTTTTATAGAAGTTTAATTAAGCTATGAAAGTAGTAATTTTCTAACTAAAAAACAATTGAAAAGTGGGCAAGATGAATCATTTATAGTAATGCAAGGGTGATCAAACTCATGCAAGAAAATCAATCTTTCATTTTATGTGTGTGAAAGCAATGCAAGTATTGATAGAGCTTGAAAAACAAATACGTAGATTTCTAATTTGATGCCGATGTTTTAGGTTTCTATAGTGAAAATCTAATCTTTTCATTTAGTTTCAAGAAAAACCCTACATATAAATTTTTTGAAAAGTGCACGATATGGTCTGATGACTTCTATAGGTGTGGGTGGCAGTTCGAGGTTGAGCAACCTCTAGGGAACCACTTCACTTTATGTCGGGTTGAGTTTTTTCGAAGGGAGGTCGCTATGGGACAAGTGAGGGTTGGATCGTGCACTCGGGCTTCGTCCAATTTTTCAAGCAGCATTTGCACATTGGGTGTCTTCTTGAGGATAGTCTAATGACAAGCCTGATGTTTGTACTTCAACAGGGAGGAAGACACTAGCACATAATCAATGGTGTAGGTTTTCATGATCCAAGCACGTGGTGGTGTGATGGAAGTAGAAACATAAAACTCAAAGTAGAATGGCCTTATGCACCAACACTTTCATATACAAGCACTAGATAATATGAATACAATCAATGAAAGGGTTGCTAAAGGCCTAATACATCATAGCTCATCATGAAGGGATCGATCAGATAATCTAGAAACAGCATGAATGTCACTATCCAAGTGACGTAAGATAATACAACACTAATAATAAAAAAGATGTGGGGTCTTCAAACTCTTCAATAGGCAGAGGTCTTCAATATCCATTTTTTGCGACAAGCTGAAGCTCGAGTGATCAAACTTTGTGATAGACAAAAGCTCCGATCTTCATGATGCGACTCTAGAGGCCCGATCACTTCTCTTTCTCTTTAATTCTTTTTTGTTTTCAAAAAAATTGATCAATTTTCTTTGTAAATTTCTTTAAGTTTTCTTTTTCTTTTGAGTTTTCCTTTATATTCTTATTTCATACTTATGTTTGTTTTCTTAATTTCTTTGAGTTTTTTTATTACACTTTTGTCTAATTTATTTACTTTTAATTTTCATTATTTATTATTTAAAATTTGATTTCCTTTTTTTACAATATCATTTCTTTTTCTTTCTAACTAAATATAATCACTAACTTTTTTTTTTAAATGTAAAGGAAGTTCGGCATTAGCCTACTCTCCCAGACTTGAATTAAATAAAGAAAGAAAAGTACAAGAGAAGGGGTCGAGTGCCCACGAGACCCCCCAAATCCCACAAAGCAGGGGTAGCTTTTACAGAGCTTAAATGGCATTACAAAGAAGGTTAATCACCCTCTCATCACCCTCATGAGGGGCCCACTTGGGTTTAAGCTTGTTATTGATCAAAAGGAGAACTTGATGATGCCTGAAGGGGGGGGATTTCTTACAGTTAACAATCCTTTTGCCAAGGAGGAACAACGATTTCTCAATTGACCACTCCTTGGGGGAGTCACCGAAGTTGAGAGCACATCTTTCCCGCCATATTTTCCATAGGACCTCCCCTTTGATGGCGTTCCAGAGAGTCGCGGAGCAGCCGATCGCTTCTCCCAGCAGGGCTTGCTGCCAACTGAGATGTTTCTAAAGTCTAATTTTCTTTCCAACCGTCTGCCAAAGTCTGTTGGAGTTGGAGCAGGTAAAGAAGATGTGTGAAACATCTTCGATAGACCGGTAGCAGTGTTTGCACCAGGGAGGAATCCCACAAAGTTTGCTAGCCTTAAGGTTGGTCCAGATTCCATGATGAAGAATTTGCCATAAGAGGACAGACTTTTTGATTTCTATGAGGGGGTACCAAATAGCCATGAACTTCATGTCCCACCGAAGCCGCATCCATGACAGGCACCACTTCTTGTTGAGGTTAACCTGATAATCAATCGTTTCTTTGATGTTTGGGATTTTTTATAGGCTATTCCCATTGTGCCATTTGAGACCTAGCGAACTCGATGTGTCGTGTCCCATGAGAAGGCGAGTTTTGTGTCAGTTCCAAGCGAGACATCTGCTTTGCAAAGTGTTCCATTCTTTGAACGAAATGTTGACACGAGGGTCAACATCCTCGAAGTTGATCCAGCAGTTGGTGTCTTGTTTCCAGAGATGTTTCCATTTTTTGAAGCCTTTGTTCCATAACTTCTTGGCATTTTGAATGTTCCAAGATTCCACACTCCTGATGCCATGGATCGGAAACCAGATAGAGTCGTTTTATCTGATACCGGCAGCCCACTTCCAGTCTTTACTAATTCTTGTGTAACTTTTGACTTTATTCCAGCTCTTCCATAGGGAGCACACGAGATTAGAGCCTTTTGGGAAGACGGAGATCAGGGAAAACATCAAGGTCAAGATGCCGAGATTCTTCCAATTTGGGAAACCCATGAGAGCCAACTCGTTCTTGTTTCTGAAGATCAACTTGGCCCACGAGGCCTCTCCATTGCACCAAGCCTTAATCATCCATTTGGCAGCCAGTTTGTTAGCCATGCACCCAATGTCCAGGATACCAAGACCCCCACTATATCTATAGCTCGTGCAGATGGACCATTTGATTTTAGGCACCCCCCTTTTATTGTGATCGCCCGTCCAAAGGAAGTTTCTACAAATACTATCCAGTTTGGATAGATCTTGCTCTTTCGGTCTCCAACAAGAAAGGGAATAAATGGTAGAAGAAAGGAGGAACGTGTTGATAACCATAGCACGACCAGCAAGATTGATTTGCATACCTCTCCAATAGTTAAGCTTGTTTTCGAGTTTGGCCAGCACCCAGTTCCACCGTTGTTCCATAGAGATGCCAAACCCCAAGGGGATCCCAAGAAGCCGAAAGATTTGGCCCTACGGAATGATTTGACAGCCATGATCAATGAGAAGGCCGGGCTGAGACCCCACAATAGCTCTAAAGGCGGTCTTAGAGTGGTTGATTATAGATCCCGAGGCTTCACAAAAAGTATCAAGACACCTCCAGAACATCTCTAGGCTGGTACTATCATTGTGAACAAACGCGTTCATATCATCGGCAAAAAGTCTCATGGTGATCTGGCTGTGGTCGTGAGGCAAACGGAGGCCTTTGATATTACCAACTTCCACCTGGTGCGCCACAAGCCTGCTAAGCCCCTCCGTGGCGATAGCAAAGAGAAGGGGAGCCAGTGGGCATCCTTGTCTGATAGATCTTCTAAGTTTGATCACCTTCGAAAGTTTTCTATTAATGTTAATTTGGGTCGATGCGTTTCCGAGAAGGGTCGCGATCATCTTGGTGAATTTCTGACTACATCCAAGACCTTGGAGCGACTGCAGAATATAGTCCCATTCTAGCCTGTCGTAGGCTTTATCGAAGTCAATCTTGAGAAAGACCACATCTTGTTTAGACTCATTTGCAAATTCAAGACCTTCCCAAATATCTATAATGGTTTCCAAAATTGACCTGCCTTTGATGAAACCTTTTTGGTCCTTGCTTAACCACGCTCTCAAGTGGCAAGAGATTCTGTTGGCAATGACTTTGGCGATGATCTTGTATCTTGTTTGGAGCATCGTAATAGGATGCCAGTTCTCTATTCTGTTCTTTTCCCCTTTTTGTGTATTAACTTGATAATACCATTGTTGAGACAAGAAGGGAGTGCGCCAAACTTGAGCACCTCTTGCCAAACCAGACGAAGAGGGGTGGCAACCACCAACTTGAAGGATTTAAAGAATTCATTAGTGAGCTTGTCGGGACCCGGGCTTTTACGGGGAGGGAGGGCATCAATGACCTCAATGATTTCTGCTTCAGAGATAGGGGCATGTAGCAGGGAGTGAAGGTTGAGTGGTATCCTATGGGGGGAAACCCTAGATATGGCTGCCATACAGTCCCTTCTATGGTGGGAGAGGGGATTCGAGGTTCCCAGGAGTCTCGTGAAGTGCCCTTTAATGATCCCAAAATTATCTTCTTCCGTATTGCATAAATTGCCATTTAAGTCTAGCAGTAAGGGGATCGATTCTCTGTTATGTTTCCTTTTAAGGATACGACACATCTCTTTGGTGGGTTTGTCGGCTTTGCCAGCCCACCACTCCTTGAAGAAAATTTGCAAATTTTTCCTTTGTATTTCTTCCTCGTATCTCAACAACGCTCTGATTTTTCGAAGACCTTTCTGTGCTAGAGATTTTCCTTTGTTCACTTCCTCCTCGAGCCTCCAGAGTCTGTGGTAAAGAGCTTCTCTACGAGCCCGCCGCACAGTCTCGAGCATCTTCCTTGATCTAATCATGATCTGTTGAGACTTATCGACCGCACTTCTCCAGCACTTGGCTGGGGACAAGCCGGGGGCGAACGCCTCCTTCCACACATCAGCAATTTCTTGATGGACGGAGGGGAGAGAGAAGGTGGGCGCACTAGCATGGAACCAAGGAGCCTTACGGATCTTGTTGGAAGGTTGGAAAGTGATAACGATCGGGTAGTGATCAGAGATGGTGAGGTCGATGCGTTGCACAAGGGACGGGTGGCCCCACTGATGAGTAAAACTCTGAGAGATGTAGCATCTATCAAGTCTAGCTTTCCTCAGGTCCCCGCCCGCTTGGAGATTTGACCAAGAAAAGCCATTGGAGTCTTTGAATTCGACCAAATCCAAGTGAAGTTTGGTTTTGTCCCACGTTTCTTTCTCCCGACTATCGATGACCCTGCCCTTGCACATCCATCTGTCCATAGGGTCCTCCACCATGTTGAAGTCACCACAAATAAGCACGTTGTGGGGGAGCGAGTCCAAGGAGGCCCATGTGTTCAGTCTCTCTAATTCCCCGTTAGGGGCGTACAAAGAAACCAGAGTAAAACAAAGAGGAGCACCAAAAGAAGCAGCAATCCATTGATGGCTTTCATCTTCAATGGAGTTCTCAAGCTTTTCAAACCAGAGTTGATTAATACCGATCACCGTTCCATCGGACCCCCGCTGATGCGCCGTTGAAATCCAAACGTGGGTCGAGGAGACCTGTCTAAGCCGTTTGTGGAGGTCTTCTCCGTCAATTTTAATCTCTTGAATACATATAAATTCTGGGTTTAGGCTAATGTCGCAAAGCCATTGACCAATGATGGTCGCTCTTGAGGGGTCGGTTAGCCCTCTAGCATTTAACGAGATGATGATCATTGTCGTAGTGAGCCCTCTTTGCGGGAGGGAGCTTTGTCCTTTCTTTTTTTGGATTCATCTTTCTTTTTCGTTGGGATCGGATCCCGAATTAGCAATAGGTTCTTGTGGGAGCTTTTCTAGGGTAACTCGATAGGTTGTTTTCTTTTGCGGGATGCCTCCTGCTGGGAAGACCTGGGCACCGTTTTCGACACCGTTTTCAGAATAGTCGATCCGATGATGGAACTTTCACTATCCATGTTATCTTCGTTACTAGTGGTAAAGCCGTCTTCTTTGCTTGTAGTGTAGCCCTTCTGGGAGGTTTCTTTATTGTCAGGGATCTCTAGGGCTTTGTCATTGGTGTCCGTCTCAAGTTGGTTCCCACCTGGGTAGTCAAACTCATTGATCTCCTTTTCCAAATTGCAATACAAATTGCTAGAGGGGGTAACTGACATGTTGTTTCGCTCAAAAGTCGCCCTAGGGCTTCTTTTCCTTCTTCTTCTGACTTCGATGAACCCGTCTGCGTCAGCTTCCGGATTAAGGGGGCCCTTGCCTTCCTCTTCCTTCGTCGAGTGGGTCAAAGCACCTTTGTTGTCTTGCGCATTTTTGGAGGCATCTTGATTTCGCTTGCTTTTTTGTCTCAAAGGGAAATCTTTAATCCGGTGACCTTGTTGGCCACAACGAAAGCACGCATTGGGAAGGTTTTTATAATTGATGTCTTGCTCCCATACATCCCCTTCGCCCAAGTCCACTTTGATCTTCGATGGAAGCGGCATGCTGAGGTCGGCCTCGACACAGATTTGAGGGTGCCACCGAGTGTTGAACGAGTGTCTTGCACCTTCATAAATGAGATCACCAATGTCCTCGCATGAGGCCAACGGCTTGCCGATAGGAGAAACAATGTCCCACACGAAGTTGTACAAGAAGTAAGGAAGGTTAGGGAGCTCAACCCAGAGAGGGTACCGAAGGGATTTAGATTTGTCGGGAGTAAAATCAGGGGACCATCTGAATAGGCACAGGGTCGCTCGGTCGAGCTGCCAGGTGCCGACGCTTAGGGCTCGAAACGCCATATCTTCATTTTCAAAGACTAGCAACATATGGCTTGCCGGTAAGAACTGACACTTACAAATAATTAGTCCATAGGGGAACCACTCGTTTCGAAGCCACTGTCGCACAGTTTCGAGGGGGGGCCTAGGGCCAAACAATTGGCCGACGAGCAACTTTCTTGAGCTCCTCCTGAGTTGACAGAATTGCAGATCTACTGAGGGAGACCACGGGGGGTTCTACACTCTCGGAGTCCCCAGGGGCGGCACAAGACCCCTCCTCCAACAGAGAGGCCAGGTAACCGGTCTCCCCCGGAGGAGGGGCGAGGTTACTTCTCACAAAAGAGGGGGTCGCCAAATCCAAACACATGACCAAATTCGAAATAAAGTTTCTTCTTTATTCAAGATCTAAGCAAGCCTTTTGGAAACCCACTGAAAACCTGCATTGAGGTGCCTTTTGGA
This sequence comes from Ceratopteris richardii, assembly GCA_020310875.1. Lineage (NCBI taxonomy): Eukaryota > Viridiplantae > Streptophyta > Polypodiopsida > Polypodiales > Pteridaceae > Ceratopteris > Ceratopteris richardii. Next base: position 203,877,843 of record CM035406.1, on the reverse strand, counting down.
ACCCACTTTAAAGCCACCCACTTTCTCGAAAACGGACAAGATCGAGAAATAACCTACCCCTCTACACTGACCCCCCCTTTTTTTCTCTTTTTCTCTTTTTTCTTTTTACTTTTTTTTTCTTTTAAAACTTTCTTGTCTCTTTTTTTTTAAAACCTTTCTATCCGCCAGAAGCTACCACGTGGGCGATTAGCCTTTTAAGCGATGATGATAGAAATATTGTCCATGGGCGGCAAACCGAGAAGACTGTGAATTGATATAAGCTTCTTTTAATGAGGTTCAAGCCCCACCGGAAGAGTTTGAACCACGAAACCAGTACCGTATCAATTAGAGTCTGACAGGCGGTGGCTGGAGAGGGACGGAAAACACCAGTCTTGAAATCGAATATCACCTCATTGAATTCAGCGTTGGAAGAACAATTACTCTCGAAGGAAGGGGAGGAGGGGCGGCCAATTACGCATGCTAAAAAGTCTCCGACAAGTGCAGGCTGTCCAAGAGAGAGAAAGACGTCGATCGGATGTCCTCCGCGATGGATGGTATTGTCCCGCGATTGAAGGTATGGCGGTATCTCCCTTTGAAGGAAGGTTTCCTACCCGCGATGGACGGGAACCTGGATTCTCCCCCGCGATTAATGGTATTTCGCCCACGATGGATGGTTTTCTGCCCGCGATTGACGGTACCCCCCCCGATGGATGGTTTTGCCCTTGCGATTGACGGTATCTCCTGCCCCGCGATGGATGGTTAGTCCGATGGACGGAATCCGGGATTGGCTACCCCGCGAAGGACGGTGACAGAAAGTCTGCCCTTCGACTCTTCTGACTCCGACAACTACCGCTCGACGCTTCCGACTCCGACTCACAGCTAATGCCCACGATTCAGAGCACGTTGCCTCAGTAATAGTCAGCAGATTTAATGTCGGTTGGTGAAGTCAGGTGATGCACACAGTTCTCCATCCGTTTCAAATCCACTGTTGCAAATCCTCTGCAACTGCCTATGAATAACGAGACATCCGGACTAGTGCGCAAAGCTCGTCATCTCCAAAGCTCGTCATCTCCATAGACTGCTGGACTAGTGCGCAAAGCTCGTCATCTGCCAAACTAGCACCACATGCTTGGTATGTCTAGAGAGTCCTTTGATATGGCCATTGACCTGGGCATCAAAGCACAGTAGACTTGTCTATTGACTTTTTCAAATATCGATCTGAGACTCGCAGACTCTTTTTTACATGCATAAAACGTGTTTCTCCTGAGAACTGCTACCCACTCCGTCATCGCTGAGTTCTGGGTTGGACTCCAACTACGCCATATCACCTCTGTGTATGTTGAGGCTCTTATTTGGACTTACTCGAGCCGACCAAGAGGCTCTACCACAGGACATCGATCACGACCTCTTTTCTCCTCCATTCCCCGCTTTCGTTAGTTCTTTTCTACGTTTTTATTTAGAATTTTTCTTTTTATGTAATTTTTATGCCCGTTCATTTTGTTTGTTCTTTTTATTTATTAAATTCTTAAATAAATCATAACTTAATTAATAATTTGAAGTAATAAATCGAAAAAAAACAAACTAACAAATAAAATCCATTTGAACGTCTCTCTCTCTTTCTCTCTTAGAGCCTATGCATCCACAATTCAGCTAACCGACTCTCTCTCTCTCTCTTTCTCTCTCTGTCTCTCACACACATCCACCACATCAGCATAATTCTTTGCCATCTCTCTCTCTCTTTCTCTCTCTTGCAGATCTTTCTCTCTCTCTCTCTTTCTCTCTCTTGTAGATCTTTCTCTCTCTCTCTTTCTCTCTCTCTCTTTCTCTCTCTCTTTCTCTTGCAGATACCACGAGGAGCGCCATTTCCATCTCCAGAATCCAGATCCCTCTATATATCGGAGCTCCTCGTGGTATCTGCAAGAGTGAAATTTGACCGTAGCCACCCAGCCACCCAAGCAACGTCTCTCTCTCTCTAAGACTGATCTGTAGCATAGCTAGTCCCCATCTTTCTCTCTCTCGTTCCTCCACTGCTTCTCTTCTTTGACTTCATTCCAATCAGAGTTTTTCTGTATGATATCCTATAAATTTTTCTCTTTAGTGTTAGAATTTCTATTGCAATATAAAATACTCAAAATCCCTCCTATGTATCAACTGTTGACTCTCGTCCATCAACTGTAGACTCTCGTGCATGATTTTGAATGTGACATACAAGATTCATGCACACCATGCGTAGACATGAAACCTCCGTTGAAAAAAACATATTTTCTTTCTTTAATTCTCCCTCTGTTTCAACTGAGTTGACACACGTGCTCTTCTCGAACCGTGAAGCAAGAGGTGATGAGCGTGAGGACGTATCTTGTTCATCATCAAAATTAAATGGAGAAATCGGGCACTTGCATAGCTCTTCGCCGTAGCATATCTACAATCAAATGTTTTGCACCGTGCCTGAAGTAGTCATCTGAAAATTCCCATCTATGTGGCACTATCTTCTTGAAACCCTAGCCATGGAAAACTGTCTCCCTAGCCGATCTCCCTCTCTCTCTCTCTGCATACAAACACTCCTTTCTCTGTTGCCGACGCAACAATAGAATAAAATACCAAAAATCAAATTCCTCCCTTTTGCCTATTGTATGTACGGATAGATGTGATGTCATAAAGAAGAGAGGTGGAGGAAGAGAGATAGGGTTTTCTCTCTCTCTTCTATTCTCTATCTCTGTTGCCTACTAAATCGTGGAGGGTAAAAACAAGAAAAAAAATTGGATGGCACACATTCCAAGATTGGTATTAAAAATTACGAGTTTCTATGGTTTGATGGTCGTAAGGATGGCTATTTAGTTCTTTCATGGTTGTCACAGTTTGATAATTTTTATACTGATGAAACATATACTGAAAGTGAAAATTTTGAATTTGCCATAACTATTTAGTAGTAAAAGCTCGTCTATGGTGTCTGCACCATAGTATAGATCGTCCAACAACATGGAAGGCTTTTCAAGATAAAGTGAAGGATGTTTTTCTTCCTCCTCAATTCCATCTTCATGTTTGACGTGCATGGACAACCTTTGCATGCAAGGGGGGTGACATGATCACTACCTAAACAGAGCAGTTCTGGCAAAATTTATTATTGGTTTGAATGCTTGAAGATGTACCGGAGGATAGCTTGAAGCAAAAATATGAAGATGGTTTTGAGGTGGGAATCCAAGCTAAGCTTCACACCCTATGCCTACATACCTCAACGAGGCTATCTCTTTTGCCTATGATGCAGAGAAGGAATTCCAGTCCATAACCAAGTCGATCCATCTACAACAACCACTTTTTATTAAACCCACGTTTCCTATGAAGCGTAATTTTAATGCCCAATCTTACTCTAGTTTTCCTCATCCTCCACAGTCCAATTACTCAACTCCACCTGTTGCTTCATCTCTCCAACCTACCAAACCACCTACCATACAAACTTCAGCGGTGGATGCCCAACAGAAGCGACCACATATCACCTGCTAGAATTGTGGTAAACCTAGACATACAAAAATGAAATGTTATTGCGACCTCTTCACATGAAATCAGTTGTAGTTCAATTTCATAACATGGAGGCCCATAATGAAGAAATTCCTCCTATTTGGATAGAGGAAGCATTGGAGAGGGACTTAAGGACCTTGGGTAACAATATCTCAATTCATTCTTTACTTTGCATGTAGAGTATCAATAACAAGCTAGTTAATATTTTACATGATGATGGTAGTTCACATGATTTCATTTCACATTTATTAGTACGAGAATTTAGATTCTTGTATAAAGTGAAAGTTGCATTTCAAGGTAGTGGTTATATTGTAACACGAGAAGCGCAAGATGTTACGATTACATAGGCCCATATGTAGATGCACAAACATTTTTAATTGCACCTTTGCAATCTTACGATGTTATACTCGATATGCCTTTTTTTATCATTATAAACCAAACATTGACTACCATACACTTACCTTTAACTTTGAATTTAAAGGTCAAATCATTACTTTGTCTACACGGCATGATTTCCAACCATTTCCATTGATCAGTCATACTCAAGTAAAATGTGCATTTAGAAAAGGATTCAATTCATGCATTACATTTTTCAACTACCACCATCTTGAGGATCCTTTGACCATAGCATAGACTTAATTCCTGGTAGTTATCCTCCTCATAAAGCACCCTATAGGCATGGCCCACTACATTCTCCTCGCATTTCTTTTTTTTTTGTGTGTTTTCAGCATCCATAACCTCTATCCCTGCGTGAGCAAGATCTTGATAACAATAATAATTCTTCCTCTCACTTACACGTTTCTACTAGTACCTTCGAATGTCCTACTTTGTATTTATCTTAAGTTTTTTAGAACTTAAAATTGCATGTATTACACTCATCTAGATGGAATTGCATAAATTCAAAGGTAAAAAGTATCGGTTATCTCAATGACTTTATATGTACTAGAATTTCTTATGAGTGGGAACGTTTCAAACATAAGTTGAAGCTTCCAAGATCTTATGGAATAGAAGAGGCAATAACTTAAGTTTGAGCCTATAGCCTCTTATGGAGTAGAAGAAGATCAAAATTAAGTTCAAGATTTTCTTACTCAAATTTTAGTTTGATCCTTTAATCTACATAAGACGAAAAGAGAGGCTCAAATTTAGGTTGGAGTCTATATCCAGTTTTATAGCAAAAGAGGCTCAAAATCAAGTTTGAACCTCTAGGTTTGTGCCAATGAGGCTTAGACTAGATTCAAGATTCTTGCATTTTTAGGTTTATGCATTTTAAGGAGAGAGAAAAAAGGTTTTAATTTCAAGCTCCACCTTCTCCTAATTGATTTTGAGGCGTTAGGATGCATAAGAGAAATAGAAAGAATTGAGCTTAAGTTCTACCCTCTAACCTCTTATAGAGCAAGAGATTTGAATGCAAGTGCAAACCTCTATTCAAAGCGTATGAGGCTCCAACTATGTTGAAGTTTCTCCATTGTTTAAGCTCAAAACTTTTCAGGACCAAGAGGGGCTTGAACTTAATCTTACGGGCTTGAGATGGTTGACCTTAAGGTCACACCCTTTGCTTAATATGATTGCGAGAGGCTCGACAATGAATTCAAGGCATTCTTGTCTTATGGAGTGGAAGTGACTTGAAAAGCATTTTATTCAGTGCTATAGGATTGAACTTAACATCAAGCCTTTTCAAGAAAAAAAATATAGATCCAAAAAAGGATTTTGATGAGGCTCAATATTTTGCATGTTATACAAGTGTCTCAAAAGTTACGTTGGAGTCAAATGCTTGAGCTTGAGTCTGAAAATTTAGCCTCTTATGGAATGAGAGAGACTCCAACTCATCTTTCAGCCTTTAGCAATAGCGAAAGAGTCTGGAATTTAAGCTTAAGCCTCTAGCCTTCTATGTAGAGTGAA
>CM035406.1:203854952-203867452 GCA_020310875.1 Ceratopteris richardii | reverse complement strand
AGGGTTCGCGCATAGCCAACAAAACCAAAGGGAACCAAAGTGAACCAAGAGAACCATGAGTGCTAGAGAAGCTAAGGATGCCAAAGTTATGCCATAGGTCTATGCCTTAGTGGACGTGAGCACAGTGAGTACAGCAAGCACCCTGAGTACAGTGAGCACAATGAGCATAGTGTCACAATGCCATAGTGAGCATAGTGTAACAAGAGCAAAGTAACAGGTCCAAAAAACGTTCAAAAAAGGCACCAATGAATGAAAAAAGAAAACATGAATTGACAAATATGCAAACCTGGACGGAAGGAGAATTAATGAACCAAAATGGATGCCAAATCACAAAAAGATGCCACAAATCATGAATGGATACTGAGAAGTACACCTCCACAGATGCACCCAAACTTTAATACCACTATTGATTGGATCTTGTAGACGCATCTATGTAGAGACAACATAGTAATGAAATCTCACAAAAGCATACAAAGAACAGAGAGAGATAAGAGACTGAACACAAGATTAGGTACAATCTCCCCCCCACATACTCTGATGGATGAGTCTATGAGAGAATGTGTACTTATAGGTAATTTTCATTACACCCCAAATAGAAGATACATGAGGGCAACACTTCAAAAAGTGCACCTTTATGAAAAATTTGCTTTATTTACAAATCATTACTTTCTAAACGATCTACTATTTTTACAAAAATGTTGCTTTCTAAGCGATCTACTATTTTTATAAAAAATATATAAAATACTATTTTTTTAATATCTTAAAAAATATTTGAATAAATCCACATGTGTTCATGCCTTCATGATTCTTCACCTGCTAGATCAAAAAATAATCACATTAAATACCTCAAGATATTAAAGTGCATATAACATTCCATTATTCCATAAAGTATAACAAGTTCAACCTTTGCCTAGGGGAAAAAAATTCTAGTTTTGATCCCTTCTCTAAGTGCTACGACATCCAATATAGGTTGTGGATGGGTTGAGAGCAATTTCTCCTTTGAGGGACCTTTCTAGAGCACACACACCACCTCATGATGACTAAGTTGGTTCATGATGAAAGTAAGACGAGGATTCATGTCATGAGGATGTCACAAATGGGGAGTATTTTCATAGCAAGCCAAGATGCACTTAGCTAGATACTTTGAGGTGCATACATATGATGAGCCAAAACACCTCTAGAGGTAGAACAAGACCCCCAAGGAACATTTCAAGGTTTGATACTCACACTTCGAGCATCTCCATCTAAGAGACTTTCTTGGACATGTGTATAAATGCAGATGTAGAAGGTACTGCCTCAAACCAAAATATCTCTCGAGAGGTTGAAGTACTTTGCCATTACAAGGAAGAGCTCGTTGAGGATATAGAAGACAATATCCTTGCATTGATTCAGCTTGGAAAATAGAGTTATCAGCCAAAACCCATGAGGCTTAGTTCCCTATAAAAGAACCAATTGAAATAAAAAAGTATCATATCTTTACATAAAAAGAAATAACGCACTAACCCTTTCTTCACTTCTAGTTCTCACTTAGTTTCTATTTTTCTCTCTTCACATCTCTCCTCTTCTCTTCCCTACTCTTCCTCCAGTCCTATCCTTTCTCTCACTTCTCCTTCTCCTTCTCTCATATCTTAGCTTGAGCTTTAGACCTTCTTTTCTCCTTTTTCTTCTTTCTCTCATTGTCTCCTTTTCTTGCTATTCTCTTCTCTTCACCTCTCTTTAACATTCTTCTTTACAAGAAAGAGTAACCTTCCAAAAGGGGTTTGCACATGCTTCAAAAAACTTTAATAAATATCCAAACTCAACCTTGATCTAATCCAATCAACAAAATGGTTAAAAATAATAAAAGTAATCACTTAAATAAACTAGATATGTGGAAAGTAATCTTCAAGATAAATGTCATGATATATGACACATAGCATTTCGAGAAGATTATGAGGGTAAAAACTCTCTCATTTTTGTATTCAAGGTCAAATATTTTTTCTTGTAATATCAAATCCATCTTGCACAAGTCAAGATCATATATCTTTCATAACAATTACCATCTACTCAAATATAAGCGAATCAAGAGTAGTTGCAAAAGAACTTGAAAACACTAAAAACATATGCACCAAAAATTTAAAAGAAAGTAGCTTATTTATTCTTTTTTTTGTGGTTCTTTATTTGTTGGAACCAAATTTTCATATAATGACTACAATTGTTGGCACTATTAATGAGTTCCCTGAAAGCAAGACTAGAGCTTTCTACGAGGAGGTCTTCTTCAACCTTGCAAGAGTCTAGTTAGGGTATTTTTATCTTAAACAAAGAGGACAACATCTAGGGTTGTGTGTTCTTCATCCATCTGTGGAAGGGCAAAAGCTTGAGTCTTATCTAAACTTGGAGGACATCATCCTCATGTTATGGAGACTATGAAGTTATGAAGAAGGGTAGAAAAAAGTGCATTCTTCATGCATATTCATATACTTCTTTGCAATTTTCATGTACTTCATATTTGTAATGTATGGCAAATATATGGAGCTATGCTCCTTTATCTCTCTCATTATCGTGTCTCTTCTGAATCTTCTATCAATTTTCTTTATGTCTCTATATTGAATGTGGACCTCAAAACTAGCATCCTCCTCTCTTTCCCTCTTTGTTATTTCCCTTTTAAGATTTCACTTTAGCCTGTCTTTTCTCCCTTCTCTTCTTTCTCTCACCCTTTCCTTCTCTTCCTACTCTTTCTTTTGTCTGTTTCCATCCTCATTTCTCCCTTCCCTTCCTCTTCCTTCACTTCTCTCCTCCTCTTTGTTCATCACTTTCTCTTTCCTCCTTTCTTGTCCTCCTCTCCTTCACTCTACTATTTTTCCATTGCTCTCTTTGCCTCCTTTTTCTCTCCTCACTTTTTGTTTTTTTATCCTTTCTCTTATGATCTTTCCCTTCTACCCTTCTTTTCTCCCTTCCCTTCTTTCTGTCAAGCTTTCTTTCACTTCATACTCTCTTTTCTTCCCCTCTCACCATCCTTCTAGTCTTCCCTTTCTTTTTTCTTTGCCTTCTCTTTTCTCCTTTCTCTTCATCTTCCTTCACTTGTATTCTCGTTCTCCTTCAGCCCTTTATCATTTCTCCTTTCCCTTCTCTTTTCTTCTTTATTTTCCCTTTCTCTCTAGCTGCATATATTCCCTTAATTTTGACTATATGAAGTTTTCTACACACATATATGTTCCTTCACAATCTCTTACATATGTCAAAAATCCATTCAACATAGTACCTCTCTCACTTATGTCCATATTGCTATCAACAATGGATGGATGCAATTATTGTTTTTCCCTTAATCTTGATTGGTGAAATCTATCCTTAAGATCTTGTATCCATGTAAAATTCACAAATGTAATCAAGAAATTGTAGTTTGTTTCTATTATAACTTGATTAGGTTGTCAAGAATCCTTAGGTGATGCATCCTCTTCTTGAATGCTTTAAGGCTTACCAGCTTTCCTAACAAGTTCATGGAATCATGATGTAAGATTTTGTGTATCTATAATACTTAGGGCTTTCTTGTATGGACAGTTTTGGGCAACTTGTTTTCGTACATATTCAAATGTTGCTTTTATAGATCACCACATGGGTAGCTTTGTCATGTTCTTTGAATGTAGATTCATATTTTATTCCTGCTTGATACACTTCAAGAAGAACTTGTAAGTCTTCGAACATTGAATTATCTAGAATTGAACATATTCTTTTCATGTAATGGGCTTTCAGTTTCTTTAAACTTCTTGATGCATGAATTTCCATTCTTCCTCCTCTTGGGAAGAATATGGTGGCTTCAAGTTAGGATCGTTCCTAGCTTCTTTCAATTTTTCCTCTACCTCAAAAATGTTGTTTGTCCACCGATATTTAGTTCTTTCTCTCTTAATATTCCAAATATGCATTCCCTATTTTATCTTCCTCTTGGGCATGATAGAGATAAGCAATGCCCCTCCCCTTGACACACAAAGATTAAAAAACAAATCTTTTCTTCATCTAGTGTCGAATTGTTTCCAATATGTATGTATCTACTCTTTGTCATGTTCAAATTTTAATACTGCTTCCTTGTTGCATTCCTTGTTTCCATATTGAAAATAATAATTACTCCTCTCATTTAGGCCTTTCCAATACTACCTTCCAATGTCTTTGTATTTCTTAAAGTTTTCAAGAACCTAAAATTGCATGTTTTACACTCATGCTAATGGAATTGCATAACTCTAAATGTATAAAGTATCGCTTGTCTCAATGAATTTATATGTACTAGAATGCCTTATGAGTGGGAAAGTTTCAAACTTAGGTTGGAGCTTCAAAACTCCTATGGAGTAGAAGAGGCACAAACTTAAGTTAGACACTATAGCATGTTATGGAGTGAAAGAGGCTGAAACATAAGTTGGAGACTCTCTTTCTCCAACTTAAGTTTGATCCTTTAACCTATATAAGAGGAAGAGAGAGTCTCAAACGTAGGTTTGAGTCTCCCATATTATAGTCAACATCAAGTTCAGACCTCTAGATTTGCACAAATAATGCTCAACCTAAATCAAAGTTTCTTTCCTTCTTAGGTTTAAGCATTTTTAGGAGAGAAAGAGGCTTTAATTTCAAGCCCCTCCTTATCCTATTTGAGTTTGAATTGTTAGGATGCATAAGAGAAATACAGAGTCTCAAGCTTAAGTTGTAGCCTCTAGACTCTTATAGAGAAAGAGAGACTTAAAGTCAAGTTCAAACCTCTACTCAAAGCATACGAGGTTCCAAATAAGTTCAAGTTTCTCCATTCTTTAAGTTCAAGAATTTTTAGGACGAAGAGGGGCTTGAGCTTAAGTTCGAACCCATAGCCTATTATGTTCTTGAGAGGTTCGAGCTTAAGTTCACACCTTTATCTTTAATATAAGTGGGAGAGGCTCAAAAATAAATTCAAGACACTCTTCTCTTATGCATTGGAAGTGGCTTGAAAAGATTTCTATAGGCTTCAAATAACATTGTTATGCAGCCTCATAATTGAGAGGTGAGAACCTCCTCTTATGATGGATAAGCAAGATAATTACATGATTGCCAAATGGCACTCATATGTGTAGTGTGAAGCTTGCCCTTTATGGGTAGAGAGAGAGGGAGAATTAATATAGAGCTACCACGGGGCTGGGCGGACAGAGAAGTATCGATCTCCGTGTCGAAGGACTGCGTGCACGTACTCTGAGAGAGTTCTTCGTTATATATGCAAAGCCTCCTAAAAAATGAGGGGAGTCATTGGAAGATGACATATAATACATTGGTATGAGAGCTAGAGGCATTGGCGTTCAGCAGCCAGCTATGCGCCCACGATTAGAGAGAGAATACTCGACCGTCAGCTGCCGCCCATGATCGGAGAGGGAACTCCCTCTTCTTTTCCTCCTCCCCTCCTCATGGATGAAATATCCAGTGAATAGCCTTATCTATATCCTTGCCTTTTGGCTTGACTAAAGCACATGTGGGATAATCAACCTCCTCCACCATCAATTCATTCTTGTTCGGATTTCCAACGACTTCAAGCTCAAGGTTAGGAAATATTCAAAATTTTTCTTGACTTTGGGGGAGAGAATTTAGGCTATGGATCAAGATTTGGGGGGAAATTATGATGCACCTATGTATAATGGGCTGTGGACAAGGGCTATGGGTCATGGGTTTTTCTTGAAAAGCTTTAGTTCCTCAGTTTTGAGCTTCTCAAAGTCACTACTCCAAGAAGATTAGTATTTTCACTTCCTACTCTTGACCTACCCGGCTTCTCCGCACCATAGCTTGCTCATACAATATCGGATTTCAAAAATTTTAGTCATGTTACGAAGCTCCTAAGCTTCACTCAGAAACCATTAGTGTTGGATTTGGATGAGATTTGGCCAAACAAAATCTCTCTGCAGCACTTTAGCAGGAACTAGCCAGCCACTCCCGGGCCTAGTTTTTCATCATCCGGTGTCCAAATTCACTTTTTTCACTTGGCATAGTCTCAAGATTTGACTGACGAGGACTGTAAAATCTCAAAAGTTACTCAATTTTACTCAATTTGCCTGATGGGGCTATTCCCATGTGGTTTTGGCATTGTTTTGGATGGTTTTTGGTGTTTAGAACCTCCCTAGACCAATCAGACATTTCCAATTTTTGTTTGGGCCTGGCGAGGATTCAAAATCAGCGACCTAAAGCTTCAAGAATCATTTGGATTTCGCTTTTGTAGCTTTACTTTGTAATAGGGAAGTGCTCTTGTGATATATTTCTCTTCTTCTTGCATATTTAAGCTTTACTTCCATTCATTTTCATATACTCTAGTTAACAAATGGGGGAAGGGAATTAAAACATGGAATCTAAAGGTAAACAAGTAGTTGAGCATACTTCTCCATCTGAAGAGCAACTAGAGGACCCTGATTCTAGAATGGAAGAAGTAGAATTAAGGCAAGAAGTAGAAGAAGACATAGAAGAGAAAGAGCCTTCACAGGAAGAGTATACTTATGAGGAACTGTTAGATGAGTTTGTCACTCGTGACCATAGACTTGAAAGAACAAACCCTTAAATTAGAGAAAGATCTTGGTAGCATCACATCTCTTATACAATAGCTTAAGTCTCAAATGATCTCACTTGAGACTAGTGTCACCTCTTTCCTAGCTAGGAAGGAAAGAGAGACCCCTCCTATTCCTCTGGAGCTCACTAGGAAAGATACTTCTTTTCCTAGTAAGCACAAAGGAGAGAGGTCTAGGGAAGCTCCCCTCTTGAAAGACTTGAAGCCACCTACTTTTATGGGGGATGACTGAGATAGGAACAAGGATGCAATCTACACTATTTTTTACAAAAGTGGCATGATTTGCATCAATTGAAGGGCACCCCACCAGAGTACCATGTGCTAGAGGTGAGTCTCTACCTCGGCCCGCATGCTTATAAGTTGTAGATGAGTCTTAAGGAGGTGAACTCTATCCCTACTGACTGGACTCAGTTTGAGACTCTTTTTCTTAAAGAGTTTCTTCCTGAGAATGAGGAGGAGAAGAATTGGGATGAGTGGGATAGGATTACACAGAGAGGTAGGCCTCTTACGGTCTATCTATCCCACTATAGAGAGATCATTTTGAAACTTAAGGGCTTAGATGATTTCCAGAAGACCTGAGGGTTTGTTAGGGGCTTAGATAAAGCCATAAAGAGGGAAGTCAGAACGAATACGCCTAAGACGTTTGAGGAGGTGATCCAATATGCACAGATCTATGAGGACCATAACCGTCCTCAGTATACTCCTATGGAGACAGATCAGCCCCTCAAGCCTCTTAGTACGAATAAATTCAAAAACAAGCTGCCTTTTGGGAAAAACAAAGTTTTTATTAAAAAACAAAGATCACAAGGGCCTAGGTTATCCACATATCAGTTTGAGAGGGCCAAAAGAGAGAACCTGTGCTTTAGGTGCTTGTCTCCTAGCCATTCATAGTGGAACTATCCATTCAAGAAGGGGGAAGAAAAGAAGAAGGGACCAGAGTCTAGTACGGCCCTTGAAAAGGGCAAAAAGGTGGTCCACCTAGTGCAGACCCTTCCTATTCATGGCATCTCTAGCTGCAAGGGAGTGGAGGTGATGCACGAGGATATAGAGCACACCTGTTGTTTGACGCAGTCATTGTGGTCACAACAGTTTGGACCACATGACCTAGTCAAATTGCATGGTAGTGTGCACGAGACCAGGGTGCAGGTCATGATAGATGACTCTGCCACTCATAGTTTTATAAGCTATGCTTTGGTCAAGAAATTAAAGATTCCCCATCAGCCTAGTGCACATAAATACATTGTATCTATGATGCAAGGGCAAGATAAGAGGATATGGGATACTATGGTATCCAATTTGGAAGTCAAGATGCAAGACTATACAGATTACATGGACTTCCAAATTATGAATATGGAGAGGACAGATCTAGTCTTAGGAACAGAGTGGCTATGGGGGTTGGGAGACACACTTAAACGCAGCTATCAAAACAACACACTTGAATTTGAAAAGAATGGAAGTAAAGTTTGTATTCAGGGAGAGAGAGATGTACCTAGTGCACCTCTCATTTCATCACTAGAGTTGTATAGTCTTTGTTATTCTCAGCATGTATAGGACATGTTTTTATTGTATAGTCATGATATGGAGCATTGTACAGACAGCTCATCTGATTTATATTTTCATGCTAGGAATGTTAATATGGACAGGACTTTCTACAATTCTTTTTTGCAAGAGTGTGTGGTTAAAAGTTTTAACGATCTTATGTTTGAGTATAGAGATGTTTTTCCCATTGACTCACCTAGAGGGCTACCCCTTGAGAGAGGGCACATTGACCATGCCATTGAGGTTGTTACTAACACTAACCCTATTTGTAGGCCACCTTATAGGCTTAGTGTTTCTCAGCATGAGGAGGTTGAGAGGCAATTGTAGGATTACTTAGATAAGGGCTTCATTAAACCTAGTAACTCACCTTGGGCATCACCAATGCTCCTAGTTAAAAAGAAAGATGGCTCTATGAGATTATGTATAGGCTATAGAGCACTTAATAAGGTAACTATCAAAAATAGGTTTCCAATGCCTAGATTGGAAGATCCATTTGATCCGTTACATCAAGCTAGGTATTTTACCAAGCTTGAACTTAGATCAGGATATCATCAGATCAGGATTAGGGCAGAGGATGTCCCTAAGACTGCATTTAGGACTAGATATGGGCACTATGAGTTTTTGGTGATGCCTTTTGGTCTCACCAATGCTCCTGCCACTTTCATGAAGCTCATGAATAGTGTTTTACGGCCTTATCTAGGACATTTTGTAGTAGACTTTTTGGATGACATTCTAATCTATAGTGCATCAAAAGAGGAGCACTTGGAACACTTGAGGAAAGTATTTCAAGTGCTAAGGGAAAATTCACTCTTTGCTAAGGAGTCAAAGTGTGAATTTTTCAAGACAGAGGTTAGATACCTTGGGCATATAGTCTCCCAGGATGGAATCCAGATGGATCATGAAAAAGTAAGGGCTATTATGGAATGGCCACACCCAAGGAACCTGGAAGAGCTGCAGATCTTCCTAGTTTATCAGGTTTCTATCAAAGATTCATTAAGAACTATGCCAAGATTGTTGTCTCGATGACGGAATAGCTTAAAGGGAAAGGGAAAGCCTTTCATTGGGGAGACAAACAGAAGCAAAGTATGGAGAAGTTGAAAGTAGCAATTGCTACTGGTCCATTTTTTACATATAGCAGATCCCAACAAACCATTTGTTGTTGAGACTGACGCGAGTGATTTTGCCATAGGAGCAGTTTTAGTACAGGATGGTCGACCAGTAGCTTTTGAGAGTAAGAAACTAGAACTAGCTTAGAAGAATTGCTCTGTCTATGAGAAGGAGTTGTATGCAATTGTCCATGCTTTGAAGAAGTGGCGTCATTATTTATATGGTGCCAAAGTCACGATAGTGTTTGATCAAGAGAGCATTAAGTGTCTCTCTAATCAAACATACCTTAAAACTCATAAGGCCCGATGGGCAGAGACCCTTCAGGAATTTGATTATGAGCTTAGGTATAGGAAGGGAAAGTTTAATGTAGTGGCTGATTCACTTAGCCGCATGCCTATGCTCAATGGACTTAGTTTTACTCAGATCACTAGTGAGCTACTTTAGTCCATTAGAGGAAAATGTAGGCTTGATCCTGCATATTCGGAGATTTGGGAAGCCATTGAGAATGGGGATCGTGATATACGGGTTTCCAGTGAGGATGGAGTATCGACGGATACTCAAGAAGGATTCAAGTGGAAGAATTACAGTGTCCATGATGGATATCTGTTATACAAAGGTAAGGTGTGTGTCCCTAGAGATATTGAAATGAGACGACATATTTTGTATGAGTGTCATGACACACCTAGTGCGGGACACCCAGGAGTTAACAAGACTTATGATTTTTTTAAGAGGCAGTTTTATTGGCCTCGACTTCATAAGGACGTCCTAGAGTATGTGCTTAAGTGCACTAAATGCCAGGTCAACAAAGCTGAGAGGCTGAGGATTGGAGGACTGCTCCACCCATTGGATATTCCTAATGGGAAGTGGGAGAGTATCTCCATGGACTTTATAGTCGGATTACCTAAGACACAGAGAAGGCACGACTCGGTCTGGGTAATTGTGGATAGGTTAACCAAAATGTCTAGGTTTATTCCCACACGTACTACAATGAAGAAACCAGAGTTGGCTAGACTTTTTGTGGAGAACCTATACCAGTTATATGGTCTTCCTTTAGACATAGTTTCTGATCAAGATAGGAAGTTTACTAGCCACTTTTGGAGAGCGGTCTTCAAAAGGTTGGATACGAAACTTAGCATGAGTACGACCGAGTATCCACAGTCAGATGGGCAAATAGAAAGGGTTAACCAAATCCTAGAGGATATGCTTCGAGCATATGTGAATGAAAGGGAAACTAATTGGGAAGAGTACTTACCTATAGTAGAGTTTGCATATAATAGTGCCAAGCACTCTTCTAGTGGGCATAGTCCATTTATGCTTATGCATGGGTTTCAACCAAGAGCTCCTTATGCAGTAGGCTTGCAGAATGAAAAGGTTCAAGCTACAAAGGACTTCTTGGAAGAGATGAACGATATGCTTAGACTTGCTAAGGACATCATTAGGAGATCTCAGGATAGAGCTAGAGCCTATGCTGACCCTCAAAGGGGAGATATCAACTTTGAGGTAGGAGAGCACATCTATCTTAGAGTTCCATACAGGTCTGAAACCATGAAGGCAGGACCTTGTCCAAAACTATCTCCTAGGTATTGTGGACCTTTCCAAATACTTAAGAGAATAGGAATTATGGCTTACCAGCTCCAACTTCTAGAGAATAGTCAAGTCCATCCAGTTTTTCATGTTAGTCGGCTCAAGAAAAGGTTGGGTGAATCTGACAACCTCATTCCAGGTAGTGAGGTAGTAGAGCCTATTTCTGTCCAATCTATTCCACATGAGCCAAAGAGCATGCTACGCACTCGAGAGAAACTGACGAGAAGTCACTTGTATAAAGAGTTTCTAGTAAAGTGGAAAGATAGTTCAGAAGATAGTGCCACATGGGAGCGGGTTAGCACCCTTCAGAGATGGTTTCCCAACTTTAGATTACCTTCCCAAGAGTCTTCTTAAGGAGAAGGATATGGGGAAACAACACGGAGATATGACCATGTATTGCTATACATGGGGATATAGTGGGAGTGGTAGTTCTGATATTTCTCTCTTTTTATTAGACCTTCCAATACCATTTTTGAGGAAAAAAATGGAACTAAGGGGAAGGAAATGTTATGGAGCCTCATAATTGAGAGGTGAGAACCTCCTCTTATGATGGATCAACAAGATAATTATATGATTGCCAAGTGGCACTCATATGTGTAGTGTGAAGCTTGCCCTTTATGGGTAGAGAGAGAGAGGGAGAATTAATATAGATCTACCACACGGCTAGGCGGATAGAGAAGTATCGATCTCCGTGTCGAAGGACTGCATGCACGTACTCTGAGAGAGTTCTTCGTTATTTGTGCAAAACCTCCTCAAAAATGAGGGGAGTCATTGGAAGATGACAGATAATACAAACATCAAGCCTTTTCAAGAAAGAAATGTAGATCCACAACAGGATTTCGATGAGGATCACTATTTCTCGTATTCTACAAGTGTCTCAAAGTTAACTTTGGGTGAAATGCTTGAACTTAAGTTCCAGAATCCAGCCTCTTATGGAGCAAGAGAGAGTCCAAATCCCCTTTTCACCTCTATCCATAGCAAAAGAGGTTGAAATTTAAGCTCAAGCCTCTAGCCTTCTATGGAGAGTGATCAAATGTTCTATGGAGCGAGAGAGGCTTGAACTTAAGTTCAAGCCACTAACATCTTAGATGATTGATAGAGGCTCAAACTCAAGTTCGAGCCTCTTTTAAAAGCAAAAGAGGATCTAGCATAAGCTAGATATTATCCTTTAATCAATTATAAGCGGCTAAAACTCAAGTTTGAGCAAATTTTCATAGCAAGAGAGGCTCACACATAAGCTCGATCCTCTTACAAGCTCTTATGAGCATGAGAGGATCAAACTTAAGTATGATCTTTTATATTCTAATGCAGAAGAATGAGCTTGATATTAAGCCTCTTATGTAACTAATAAGAGATATAAAAGAGCATAGCTCCACATATTTATCATACATTCCAAACATGAAGTACATGAAAATTGCAAAGAATCATATGAATATGCATGAAAATGCTCTTTCTACTACCCTTATTCATAACTTCATAATCTCCATAACATGAGGATGACCTCCTCCAAGTTTAGATAAGCTTCAAGCTTTTTCCCTTCTTGAGATGGATGAAGAACACAGAATCCTAGTTGTTGTCCTCCTTGTTGAAGATGAAGGAATCCTGATTAGACTCCTACAAGGGTGAAGAAGATCTCTTCCTAGAAAGCTCTAGTTTTTCTCTCCTAGAGCTGATGAAAAGTTCTAAAAATCGTAGTCCTAATACAACAATTTTCTTCCAACTAAAAAAACCACAAAAAGCA
>CM035406.1:203847452-203849952 GCA_020310875.1 Ceratopteris richardii | reverse complement strand
GAAAGAACCTTGAAGGATATATGCAGGGATCAAAGTGTTCTAGGACTGCCGAACATATCAAAGCAACACATGATCAACAGGTGTGATGCATGTCAGATTGGGAAGGCACAAAGACAACCATTCAACCACAAAGGCTACATCCACAACAACTTATTGGACTTAGTACATACAGATGTATGGGGACCAAGTCAAGAACCTTCATTGGCAGGATCAAGGTACTATGTCTCATTTATTGACGACCATAGTAGGTGGACTATTCTATACTTTATCAAGAGTAAGAATGAAGTGTTTGATTGCTTCAAGAAGTATCTTGCACATGTGGAGAATCATACAGGTAGATCACTAAAGAAGCTCAGATCTGATGGAGGGGGAGAATACTTCTCCAAAGATTTTGATGAGTTCTTGCAGGATAAAGGTATCAAAAGGGAAGTGACTACCAGGTACTCTCCTCAACTAAATGGAATTGCAGAGAGGAGAAACAAGACATTGGTTGGATCAGCCCGAACAATGCTTGAAGAGAAGAAGTTGCCACATTATCTATGGGCAAAAGCTATTTCAACTGCAGTGTACCTTGTCAATCGACTACCATCCAAATCACTTCAAGGTATGACTCCTTATGAAGCATGGCATGGAAGAAAACCTAGTCTTGGACATTGCAAGGTTTTTGGTTGTTTAGCTTATGTTCATGTACCATCACAAATAAGAGGTAAGCTAAATGAAAGGGCAACAAAGGCAGTGTTTATTGGATATGATTCAACTCAGATGGGTTACAGGTTCTTCAATCCTTCAACCAAGCAATTCACTACAAGTAGAGATGTTGTGTTTGAAGAACACAGGTCTTGGTATGATGAAGACAAACAAAAGGTAACACTACCATATGATCTTGATTCTGACTCTCATCAATTAGGAAGGAAGCATGATACACAGGTCCAGGATCCAAGAAGTGATACAGACGATGACCAAGATGAAAGAGAAAGGGATTACAAGCTATGGAAGTCAAGAGGCAAAGCAAAGATGCAAGAGGTTGGAGAATGCTCCAAACAAGCACCTAGAAGATCAGCAAGAGAGAAGAAACAACCAGAAAGGTATGGTTATGATTCCACATTTGTTACAAAGCATTCAATCTACTTGGCAAAAGACTCTATTTCAGAGGAACCCTCAACCTATGAAGAGGCAAAGGGAAACCCTAATTGGGAAAAGGCCATGAACGAAGAGATAGATGCATTGAAGGAAATGGACACTTGGGATTTGGTTCCAATGTCACCGAATCAAAAGGTAATTGGTTGCAGATGGGTATACAAAGTTAAAAGAAATTCAGATGGATCAGTTTGCAGGTACAAGGCAAGATTAGTTGCCAAAGGATGCTCACAAACTCATGGTATAGACTATGAGGAAACATTCTCACCAGTTGCAAAGATGACTACAATCAGGACATTGATAAGTGTAGCTGCTGCAAGGAATTGGAGACTCCTCCAACTTGATGTGAAAAATGCATTCTTAAATGGTTGGATAAGTGAAGAGGTATACATGTCACAACCACCAGGTTTTGAAAACCCTAATCATCCATCTTATGTTTGCAGACTTAAGAAAGCATTGTATGGATTGAAACAAGCTCCAAGAGCTTGGAATTACAGGTTGGTTACATATCTTCAAGACCAAGGGTTCAAAGCTAGCAGCTCCGATCCTTCTCTATTCATCAAAAGGGATCACAATGAGGTTATCTATCTATGTGTATATGTAGATGATATTATTGTGACAGGTGATGATCTAAATGGCATTCAAAGGATCAAGAGACACATGCAAGAGGAGTTCAAAATCAGTGACCTAGGTGAGCTCACATATTTCCTAGGTATGCAGGTGATATACACAGATGAAGGAATGTATTTGACTCAAAGAAGATACATTCAGGATCTTCTTCTCAAGTTCAAAATGGAGAACACTAAACCTGCAGGTACACCTTTGGAGATGAATCATAAACTTAGTGTTTATGAAGGTGAGAAAATTGAAGACATAAAAGAGTATCAAAGCTTGGTAGGTAGCTTGATATATGCTACTCACACAAGGGCAGACATCTCATATAGTGTGGGAGTGCTTAGTCAGTTCATGCACTCACCGAGAAGACCACACATGGATGCGGCTAAGAGAGTACTTAAGTATCTCAAAGGTACAATCAACGAAGGTATATTCTATCCTTACTCTTCCGATTTGGATATCAAAATCTACTCAGATGCAGATTGGGCAGGAGCTAAGGATGATAGAAAAAGTACATCTGGTTACTTAGCATTTGCAGGTTCGAAGCTAGTGTCATGGAGTTCCAAGAAGCAACCAACAGTTGCTTTATCCTCAACTGAAGCAGAGTATAGAGGCTTGACCATAGCAACTCAAGAGGCAATATGGTTAAAAGCATTGTATACAGATTTGGGACTTGTGAGTTCCAAACCTCACATATTTGGAGATAATGTAAGTTCCATGCATCTAGCGGCAAATCCTATTTTTCATG
>CM035406.1:203837452-203839952 GCA_020310875.1 Ceratopteris richardii | reverse complement strand
GCAACAAGCCTAGCCTTATACCTGTCAACTGTACCATCAGGTTTATGCTTTAGCTTGTATACCCACTTAGTGCCAATGGCCTTCTTGCCAGGAGGCAAGTCACATAAAGACCATGTACCATTCTTCATTATAGCATCATATTCAGATTGCATAGCAGCCATCCAATTTTCTGAATTCTGTGCTTCATCAAAAGAAACAACCTCATTCTCATCATAGAGACTAGATGCAGCCATAGCATAGCAATTTGTTGCAAAGGAGGCACTATGAGAGCCTGAACGAGTACGATATTACAAAAGTGCATCTAATTTGCTGTCACGCAAAGTCTGCACCAACCATGTTGGCATAGTTCTTGCCTGCTCAATATCAGCTCTCTCATCAGCAAGTGCATCATGTAAATCTGCATCAGAAATGGAATGATCTCCATCATCATATGAAACCTGTAAAGGCTGAGAAGTTGCCTCATTAGGACCAGCACTAGACTGTCCACCTGTAAAAAGAGGCATCAAAGTATCATACATGTCTTTGGAGCTAACAGATGTCTCCTTAGTACATGAAAGCAATGGCTGAATAGCATCTTCCACAAATACAACATCACAGCTAACCAGAATGTGTTTATCTGTGGATGATACAGGCGATAGCCTTTACTTTCAGAACTGTATCCAACAAAAATACATTTAATTGCTTTATCATCCAATTTTCTACGATGTTGTTCAGGCACTAATGCATATGCCAAACAACCAAAAACACGCAGATGAGCAACAGATGGCTTGCGGTCATGCCAAGCCTCATATGGAGTGATAGATTGCAGTGCTTTAGTGGGACACCTGTTCAGTACATATGCTGCACACATGACAGCCTCAAGCCAGAAACTATGAGGTAAAGCCTGACTCTTGACCATACACCTCGCCATCTCCATGAGAGACCTGTTCGTCCGTTCAGCAACTCCATTCTGTTGAGGTGTATACGGCACTATACATTGGTGTTTTATCCCACGTTCAGCCAAAAATGCATTAAAATCTGAAGACATATATTCCCCCCCTCGATCAGAACGGAGGGTGCCCATTTTACATGCTTACAGATTTTCAGCCAAAACCAAAAACTGTTTGAAGCACATGAACGCTTCGGACTTTGCTTTGAGTGGATATACCTATGCATGCCTGGAAAAATCATCAATGAAAGTCACAAAGTAAAGGTAATTTCCAAAAGAGGGTGTCTGCATAGGACCACAGACATCACTATGTACAAGCTATAATTTCTACGTAGCCCAAACTGAACCATCTTTTGGAAAGGAAGAACGCTGCATTTTGCCCAAAATACAGCCTTCACAAACATGTTTTCCAGGTGCCTCAAGTTTGGGCAAAGAGGACACCATTTCAGATTTCTACAGGCGTAGCAAACTAGCAAAATTCAGATGACCAAAGCGTGCATGCCAAAGCTTTGCATCTGACATAGCCTGAGAATCTTGAACTGCACATGCTGAATCATTCATAGATCTTTCATAGTCTATGAGTTTATACAGCCCATGACATAAAATGCCAGAAGCAATAATCACATCGCCATTTGAGAGATCATGAACTGTACACCTGCCATCAACAAATTTCACAACCAAGCCAATCTTGGCTAATGCAGAAACTGATAACATGTTCTTTTTGATCCCTGGCACAAATAAAGCATCTGACAAAGTGAAAGAACTACCATCAGCAGTAGTCAAAATGATCTTACCAACTCCCATAACAGGATAAGAGGAGTTGTTGGCGCATGTAACAGTATTCCCTGTAGGGGCAAGCTCGAGTGAAGAGAAGAAACTGTGCTGCGAGGTAATATGTTTGGTCGCCCCACTGTCAAAGTACCAAACATCTGAGTCTACTGCAGACATGCACTGATCATGAGAAGATGGGTCAAAACTGCAGACAGTAGTAAACGCCTATTCTTCTTCCTGCACAAGATTTGCAGACTCTGTTTTTGGTGTAGAGGCCTCTGCAACAACCATTCCAGCCTCTTTCTTCTTTGCCTCTTTAGCAGCCAGTTTTGGACAGTTCTTTATGATATGATCATTGCCTTTACAGTACTTACAAAACAATTTCTGCTTTTCTTATTTTTTCTCATCTTTGTCTTGGTTCTTTGAATGTGCAGCATTTGCAGATTTCTGCTTACTAGTAAAAGAGCTCCATTTTCCTTTGCCCTTCTGACTAGGCAGGAAAGCTTGATCTCCAACTCGCATAATGGACCTGTTCTGCCTGGACTGATCTTCCTGCAACAGAACAGAGACTAACTCCTCAAATGATAAGGCATTCGGATTGCCTTTCATCATCAACCGAAGAGTAGAAGCAAAACTCTGATATGAGTCAGGAAGACCATTCAGAACGGTTTGCACAAGTGAGCTATCTGGTATAACCTCATCAGCAGAAATCAACTATTCCTTCAAATCTTTGATCTTCGTTAGGAAACTGTCCATAGAATCACCTTCATTCATGTGCTCACTCTCCAACTGTTTTCGGAG
>CM035406.1:203817452-203832452 GCA_020310875.1 Ceratopteris richardii | reverse complement strand
GATGCTCAAACTTAAGATTGATCCCCTTTCTAACTCTTTTGTAGGATTAAGGCACAAGCTCAAGTTGGAGCAAGAGAGGCCAGATATTAAGTTTGAGGCTCTTTCGATCCATAAGAGGCTAGCGGATCTAATTTAAGTTTCAGCCTCTTTTGCTCAATAAGGTTCTAGAGCATCAAAATTAATTTTGAGACCCTCCAACTCATAAGAGGTTCAAGCCTCTACCATTAGACAAGAGACTAGATGCTTGAACTTAAGATCGAGCCTCTTGTGGAGTGTGAGAGTTTTTTAATTTTATTTGGATCCTAGTTTGGTTTGAATTTTTTGTTTTTCTAAGAAAGGTTCAAGCTTTACTTCAAGCCTTTGGTTCTTGATAAGAGGCTAAGGTTCAAGTCTCTCATACTAATAAGAGGCTTAAGTTTGAGCGCTGCGTGCTTATCATATGATAAAGGATTGAATTAATTTTTAAGCCTCTCCCATTCTAAAAGACACTTAAACTTGGGACCCATTTCATTCTCGTTGGAGACCTTACCTTGTTACTGATACATAATAGGTCAGATGTTCAAAATTAAGTTCCTGCATATCTCACTCCACAAAACACTCAATGGCAAAAGATTCAAACCTTAGTTTGAGGTTTTCATACACATAAAGATATAGGCTCTAACTTAATTTCAAGCTCATCTGACTTGATGGATATGGAATCAAACTTAAGCTTCAGCCTTTTGTGCTCATAAGCTTAGAGGCTTCAACTTAGGTTCAAGCCTCTTGCATTGCACAAGAGGCCATATGATCAAATTAAACATCAAGATGGATTGGTAGAGGTTGGAACTTGAGTTCCAACTTGCATCACTACAAGGAATACGGGCGCATAGTGACGGTTAAGGCGACACAATTTCATCGCTATAAAATTGCAAAATGCATCACAATGAGCGTCAAGCACGGACCGTCGATTAAACAACGAGCCAAATGATGTTTTTTTCGACGTGTGGCACGATGCGGTGTGCGACGCTCACATAGAGCATCGCTAATGTGAAGGTTTAAAAAAGCGTCACATAAGCGATGCTTTTCACGTCGCATAAGCGATGCTAAAAAATATCTCTTATGCGATGCCGATTCCAATGGTTTTTATGACGTGTTACCATTGCTTACACGACGATCTGTTGACGGAAAAAAATTAAAACATTGGAGACTCTTCGATCGGCATTTTCATGCATCTGATTGAAGAGCTCCCCAATGTTCGCAATTGCGTTGCGCTTACGAGCCAAAACAAGTATATGCAAAATTGTTGTTTTGCCTAAGCTCTATCGTATTGTCTCTCTCTGTCTCTGTTTCTCTCTTTCTACATCTTTCTCTCTTTGAATTCTCCCTCTCTCTCTCTCTCTCTTCTCTCTCTTGATTGCAGGTTATTCAAGAAGCTAACCAAGCAAAAAGTATGGCTAACTATTGTAAGTACAATTTCTATTCTTTGTATATCATTTGAATTGTGTTATTTTCATTAGATAGCATACTCACACTTATTGATATGCACATATACACTTATACATGATGAAGATGCACGTTCACACATATACACATATACACATGCACATACACACACACATATACACATAGATACATGTGCACATGCACTTAGACATACACATGCATATGCACAAACATTTCTACAACCACATAAAAAGACTTACATGCATGCATTATTGCATATATATATATATATATATATATATATATATATATATATATATATATATATATATATATATATATATATATATATATATATATATATATATATATATATATATATATATATATATATATATATATATATATATATATATATATATATACACATTAACATAAACTTAAATACATGTATATGCACATCCACATGCATGCACATGGATGCAAATGGAAATGCATCCACATACACATGCATGTTTCATACATATACACATGCATATACATATATTATACACATATATACACATATATATGCACATACACATATACACATGCACACACACATGCACATACATACATATACACATATACATGCACATACACACATATACACATAGAGTTACACATATACATGCACATACATATACACACACATACACATGCACATGCACATACTCATATACACACATATACACTGACACATGCACATGCACATACATACATATACACACACACATGCACATACATACATATACACACACATACATATACACTTACGTACACACATATGAATTAATTATATAATTAAAGTATTAAAACACATGCTTAACATAAACAATAATAACAATCAATAGAACAAAACTCTTCATTACTTAATACCATACACACAATTCAAAACATAACTGAAATGAAAAATATATAGATAAATATATATATATATATATATATATATATATATATATATATATATATATATATATATATATATATATATATATATATATATATATATATATATATATATATATCAATATATATTTATGACATTGGATTATATGTATTTACATTGATATATATATATATATATATATATATATATATCAATGTAAATACATATAATCCAATTTCATAATCAAGAATCCTAATCATCATCATCAACAGCATCATGATCATCCTGATCATCCTCATCCTCATCATCATGATCACCCTGTGACGATCGAGTTCGTCCCTCTTGTGTCCGTCTCTCCACCTCATCCATATCTTCCTCTCCATAATACTCTTGTATTACATATAACAAACACAAAGAAGTAAAACAATTAAACCATTCATAAAAATAAAATAATTATATAAAATTTAATAATACTCACAAAGGCATCCGGATGATCTCGCATATACTCGCTCAAACACCGATATCCAAAATGTGTAGCATACTCAATCACATGTTTCGTAGGATATTGGCCATAATCCTTTTGCTGCATTGAAACAAATAAAAAAGATTAGTTTCTTGCATTTTAACTAAAATAAAAAATATACTCACAATAACACATATACTTACAAATGTAGCTACAAAACCATGATGGCCCATTTGGCCTAGGGACGATGTGTGGCCCGACTCAACTCTCTTCTTTGCAGCAGCCTGTTTATTTAAGAAAAAATAAATACGTAAATTAAATGTAAAAAATTACTAAAATATATGAAAATTATAAATATAAACTATTAATTTGTATACCTTCTACTGAGGAAATGACTCCTGAAGACGTAGCTGTCTACAAAAAAACTCCCACATCTCAGGTAGTATGTTGGATCGCCTCTTATTTTTTTCCACCATACAATATCTCCTGTTAATTTAATCTCAAACAAAAAAAAAATCAGAATACATACACATATATACACACACATACACATACACATATACATGCAAACATATACGCATACATATATGCATACATATACATATATACACACATATAACATAAACACATATATACATATCCACATATATACGTACACACACATGCATGCATATACACTCATTCATAGAAAATACATGCATTTATCCCATAATAATGTGTATTTGTGTATATGTGAATATGTGTGTATGTGTAAATGTGTATATTCATGTGTGTATGTGTAAATATGTATATGTGAATTTTTTGTGTATGTAAATAATCAGATTATTAATATCAAATACCATTATTTGTAGATTCCGATCAATCAGATGGAACTCCACCACCGTCTCCTCATCGTGCAATGACTATATACTGTAAGTATATCAAACATTTAATTTTAAATATGTTTGATGGATACATAACTTATATATTTTTTGTTTCTTATTATAATCAGATTCTGATCAATCAGAGGGTACTCCACCACCTCCTACCCATGCAACGATTTCACATGTGTCCTCCGATAGGAATTATGATGAATTTTACTATCAAAAGCATATTATATGTTGCTGTAACTCTTCTTATGGCACGTATCGAAGACCACGATTGGAATGTATTGAACATGAGGCAGAATATGGTACTTTTGAGCATGCACCATCACCTAACCAACATGATAATGCTTGGGTATATATTTTTTATATAAATTAATGTCATTATTTTATTTAAAAACCATATACAAAATCAAATTACTGTTGATATACAGGAATACTTGCTCGATGATGATGATGATGATGATAATTTTTCTCATAATGTTAATATACCTCGTACATGTCATGTACTTGCTGTTCATCAATTACAAGCAGAGGTTTCGAGAAATCCTCTACCTCCTGGTTTAGAGACTGAAACTATTGGAGATTATCCATTGCCAGCTCGTGATCGTTCTCTAGGACAAACATATGATAGAAAAAGATATGGAGGATGGAATAGAGGACCACTTCCTTTAGATGGAGAGGTTTTCAACTTTTGGGGTAATCGCTATATGATTGCTCCATCCACTATTACTAATGCTGGTCGTGGTCTCTTTGTTGTAGAGGATTTGTATGTGCCTCCAAACTCTGAAGTCACTCTTATGTCATTTTGTGGTCCTATATATGGATGGGGAGATTGGCATCGACTTTCACGTTATGTTCAAAGCATGAGTACTTATGGAATATGCTTGAACGCAGCATCTCTTACTAGTAGAAGGATTTTACATGCAGAAAATGAAAGATTATATATTGATGGAAGACCTTACACACATGGAAATATAGCAGGTTTAATAAATAGTAGTCGAGGGTTACATAATAGTTCAAGGACTAATTGCACATTTGAAGAGCATGAAAATAGTCATGAATCACCATACATGAGTAGAGATGTATCAAGATACGTAGTTGTCAATGCTATTACTACATTACATGTTGGTGATGAACTATTAGTGAATTATGGATGGCGTAGACCTCCAACACCTTTTAGCTAGAGAGAATAAAAATTTTCTATCCATATTTAATAACTTATATATTTAATTTTATGTTTAAAGTTTACTTTTTATTCATTTATGGAATACTAATGAGTTTTATTTATATGTGTAGATTCCAATGTATGCTGTTGATGATATTCTTCCACACCATTCACAGTTGCGAGTAAGACCTCATTTATCAGAAGCTTCTATGAGGAGGCTACGCAAAAGTGATCTTGTGGAATATTGAAGGTTGAAAGATCTATATTCAAAAGAAGATAAAGTACAAGATTTGTGTGACAATGATGAAGATGATGGCATGGCAGATTTTATTGAGGATTGGTATCAAAATGACAGTGAGAGCATTGATATTTCTAAAAATGAGAAATATCTTCGAGAGGAATGTCTAAAACATGTATATGAAGGAAGTCGTTTGACTGGACTAAGTGTGAGCTTACTTATTCTCAATCCTCAAAATCGTTTTGGATGGAGTGATGTATCTGTTCGACACTATTAAGGTATAATTTTCAATTTTCTATCTATCTATCTATATATATATATATATATATATATATATATATATATATATATATATATATATATATATATATATATATATATATATATATATATATATATATATATATATATATATATATATATATATATATATATATATATATATAGATAGATAGATAGATAGATACATGCATATATAAACATACACATAAAATACATGAATGTATACACACATATAAGCATACACATACATATACACACATACACATGTTATGAGAGTAAGGTCAAATTATACATACCTGTATCAAATGAAGATGTTTTGTCCATCTAGCCTTTAGAATTGTCCACCCAACCTTTAGAATCTTCTTGACACATATGTTTCTCCTATTTTACTCGACCTAATACCTGTGTTGCTAACTCTTTTGAATACAAATATTAAGTATCAGTTACCAATGAAGGTATTAAGTCATATGTAAAATGGGAGGAGCAAATTAATCTTGAAGATTTTGAAGGATGGAAAAATAATTTTAAAGGATGGGCAGACAAAAACTGTCCATTCAATGTAGGTTTTTATTCTTACTTTAGATAAGGTAAGAACAAGAACTTGAATTGAATGGACACTTTTTTTCCGCCCATCTTTTAAAACTATTAATGCATCTTTCAAAATATTCGTGAAAAATTTCATCCTCCCATTTTACATATGACTTAATACTTTCATAGGTAACTGATACTTAATATCTGTAAACAACTTAGCAAGACAGGTAATATATTGACTATAAAATGGGAAACCGCTAGACGATTCAATGGTTACAAGAAAAAATTAAGAATGAAATCAAATATACATAGCTACGCATGCATACGTACATATACATACATATATACACATTCATACATATATACACATTCATACATACACAAACATACATACATACATACATACATATATACATACATACATACATACATACACATGTATACACACATACATATACATATATGCATATATATACACATACATATATATACATACATATACACTTATAAAATACATATACATACATATATACATATACACATACACATATGTATATGCATGCACATGCATATACACATCCACATACACATACACATAAGCATACACATATGTAAAATTATATGCATATATATATGTATATTTATTTATTTACTTTTTTTAATATATCTTTTTTTGATGAACTTACATGTTATTATCTGAAAAGGTTTTACCAAGTAAGAAGAATAATCTTCCTACCTCACATGATGAAATGAAGAAAATGAACAATCTTGGTATAGATTATCAATGTATACATGCGTGTCCTAACAGTTGTATTTTATATAGAGGTGAATATGCAGGCTCTTTGACATGTCCCAAATGTCAATCTCCTCGATATAAGGGTAAACAAGGTAAAATCCCAGAAAAAGGTATTGAGACATTTTCCATTGGCTCCACGGATTAGAAATATGTTTCAAAGCCCCGAATTATCAAAGCTTTTGACATGGGGACATGATCATAAAAGTACTGATGGAATAATCAAAATTCCTCATGATAGTGTTGCTTTTCAGCATATTGATTCTACATGGCCTGAATTTGCACAATATCCACAGAATCTAAAGTTAGGAGTTGCATTAGATGGGGTTAATACATACTCCATGAAATCCAATAAATGGTCAACATGGCCAGTGGTACTCATAAACTACAATCTTCTGCCATATCTTAGCATTAAAAAGGAACATTAATGCTTTCACTTTTAATCCCAGACAAAAGACAAGTTAAAGTTATGAATAAATATCTTGCTCCTCTCATTGACATTCTCCAAGAGTTATGGAGAGGTATTAATGTCATTGATGTATCGAAAAGCATCAATGAAAGACATATTACGGTTCGTGGTATTGTGACTTTGACTATTCACGATTTTCCAGGATATGGTGTTTGTTCAGGTATTGATGTAATTTTTTTATTCAATATGCATATCAATAAATATGATTTAATCTAATTATATTTTTATCATTTTCATGATGTAGGAATATCTACTAAGGGTTATAAAGCTTGTCCATATTGTGGTGATTGGTTGAGATCAATCTATAGTAAGAATCTCAACAAAAATACTTATCTTTGACATCGACGATTCTTGCCTGATGATCATCCATTAAGATCTAAAAGAGAAGCGATACATTTTAATGGAAAGCTTGAAACAGGTCAGTGTCCAAAACCTATGACGCCTATGGATTGGTATAAAAAATGGACAGATGGACCTCTAATAGATCCAAAATAAAAAATCTTCAGTGATGATGAAGATAATGAGTATGTGAAGAGAGGTAAAGGAAAATTGGCACTCGCAGAGAACATATGAATATGGTATTCTTTGGAGTATTGGAAAGAGTTAAAAGTATGTCATATTCTTGATCCTATGCATATATTCAAGAATATTGGTTATTCACTATGGCAACATCTTCTTTGACTAAAAGGTACCATAGCATCAAGGAATGATTTGAAAGATCAAAAATAAAAAACAAAGCTATGGCCAGTTTTTTATAGACATCGATAGGAAATGACTTATGCACCCGCTCCTTGGGTACTTACAACAAAAGAGATACAAACTATCAACAATAGAATTCAATTGATTAAGACTCCTACAGGATATGGAGCATCTTTTCAAAACATGTTTACTATGGATGATAAGAGCTTATCTGGGTTAAAGACCCATGACTGGCATAACTTTTTGAAACATATTTTACCTTTGGTTATCAATCGATGTACAAGTTACTGAACTCATATAATATCAAAAACCATTGTTTCCAATTTAGTCTCATATTTTTGCATGGTCAAATTTTCCTTGGTTTGAAAACATATCTATTTATGATGTTTTGATTTTGTGCATTAAATAATTAGAACAAGGTAAAGTAATACTTGATGATGTCATTGAAAAATTAAGAGAATCTAGAATGAAGAACAAGCTTTATTTTAACAAAACCCATTGATTGCATCATAAACCGATTGAAGTAGGAGATTGGGTGCCAATTTATGATAGTACATTTGACTCTCAATGTGATGCATGCAAAAAAAATTCACTCAACGGTGGTTTGGTCCTTACATTGTATCAAAAGTCAACAACAATGGTATGTATGCTCTTTGTGAGTTAAATGATGTTGCATTAAAAACTTTGATTGCAGGTGAAAGGATAAATCTATTCAAGAAACATGATAATGAAGAGTACATTTTAGATGATAAAATTAAAAAAGATGAGAACAATGAGGCCGATTCATAAACAAGAGTATCCATTGAAAAAAAAAAACATTTCTTTTTGAAGTTCATGTTGCTTTGTTTCTTCATTTTCATTCCAACTTTTTTTCCAGTTCTTGCTTGTTGCCCATTTCATTTCATGCATGTTTCTTCTAGTCTTTGCATTGGATTGTATATCCATATCACTTGAGTCAAAAGGGCAAATGATGATTTCTATACTTATGTAAAATTGTATCTTAAGTAATAATTTATCTACTAAGAAATCGGTTATAATCTAGGATTATGGAAAGATAGAGCATATAGATTTTGAGGTTTATTTTGGTAACATGATTTTCATATATAAACATGCATATATATCCTGTATCTAAAGCATACTTGTTGAAGTCCTAACTCTTTCTACTCCATGTTTCCAAATCCTTCGTCCACTTTAGAGCACTTGTATCATTGTTTAATCTTTCTTGACATCAAAAAAGATAAGCTACCATCTATTACCAAGAAGTTTCCACTTTCTTCCACCCCAAAAAAGTGAATGTTAATCATAAGGTCATTGAATCATGAAAAAAAAGGCAAGTCAAAGGAAGCTAAGCAAGCATAGAAGAATGAAGCATAGGTTATACAGGAAGATTTTTGCATTAGTGGAGTTTAGTTAGATTTCCTTGCATGTAATTAGAGAAAGATCATATTCATATTTATGTAGGAAAGAAGTTGATCTAAAATAAGCTAAAGATGAAAGATGTCTCTTGAAAATTTTAAATATTTGTTTATAATTGTATTTGTCTCTTGCAATTGATGCCTAAAATGACTCAATACATTCACTTCCACTTCATATTGATACTTGTTTTTTTCTTTATGTTTTGTCAATGTTTCCTATTCATTTTCATGTATGTTGCCTATTTGTTCATGCATATTCATGTTGCTTGGTTCAATTCTTTCTTTCATGCAAATTTTGCTTCATATCATGTTGCCTACTCATTCATGCATATGACCAATTTTTTCTTCTATGTTTCTTATGTTTCATATAAAAGAATTTGATGTTTGGAACTTTGTGTTTTTCAGAGACACTAGAGTGGCACTTCTGGAGGAATCATAGGTTTAGTGGGGGTGAATGACATCAAGATTTTATATCCTCTTTCACTTATGAAGGCCTACAGAAATCGCATCCGGTGAAGGTAGCCAAAATTTGCTGAGAAGTCCAAGACATGTCAAGGATGTCAAAGGGAGTTCACATGCAAAGTTTGAAAGAAATCAAGCAAATCTAGGGTAGCGATCAAAACTAGTCAAATTTTAAAAATTAGAGAAAAAATCACTATCATCAATTAATATACTTGTAAAACTTATCGAAGGCAATCTATAGCCTGAATTCCACATGCAAATCAATTTTCTAGCACATCCATATCCCATGTGCATTTTGTAAAGATGTAATTTTTCCACTTAGATCTTATTAAATCTTGTATAGGAATTTTGTTAGCCATATGGTCTGGCATGTATAAAGTAGTCTTAGACTTCTTTAGATAGATGTAATGCTCCTAGAAAGACACAGGGTCAATGAAGTGGAACCTATCCTCTCATGTGAAACATTGAGTTGAATTGTCATGTGGGAGGATCATGTGAACCACCTTTGACCATTATATTCCCTAGCTTGATGTATCAGAACGCTCATGTACATGTATTTCATTATAGTCTCTTTTAATTCAAGTCTCTTGCCTCTTGCCTCTTGTCTCTTGTCTCTTATGTTCTTTTACATGTCTCCTTTTAACTATTTCTATGTATGAGAAGGCTCCACAATCTTGCATTGAACCAGTTAGGATTATCTATTGAGGTTGTGAGGATACGTTTTTATATATTCATAAATCATGCCCTACATGCATGCATACTATCCACAAACACCCATGCATATGTTTCAATTTTGAAAGTGAATAAAGAGCTCCTTTTTTGGAGCATTTTTCGTTTATAAATTGATTCATGTGTATGGTTTTCTTTTGTTCTCATCATGCATATATACCATCCACAAGCAGCCATGCATATGAATTAAATTTTGAAAGTCTATAAGAAGATCCTTTTTTGGACCATTCTTCCTTTCAAAATCAATTTACGTGTTCTCATCATTCATGTTCATGGATTTATCTTGCATTCATACATTCCCCTTGCCATATTCAAATCATCACATCTCTCCTCTCCATACCCAACTTCACCTTCACCTTCACATTTTTTATCACATAAACCTTCCAAATCTTAGTAGCTTTATACACTCTATGTGTGCTGCAACTAGACCTGATCCATCCGAATTGGGATCACCTCCACACCACTCCTCATCTGCCAGATGCTAGAGGATGGGGGTGATGAAGACACAACAAACCTTAGTCAAGATTGAACAGAATCTTCAAAAAATACATGAAGTTAGAAGGGAAAATCTTTATCAAAGGCTTAGGCATCTTGAGGAAGAAGTAAACATGGGCCACTCTCAATACCAAACTAGGGAGGCATGTTACAATATAAAGAAGAAATTAAAAAAAAGAATCTATAGGTATACTATAGATATTGGTGGGCAAGAAAGTTGGACAAACCTATTAATGAGATATGTGGACTCCTCAAGAAGAAGCAATCCCTTTCATGATGGAGATCAATGGGTTGAGTGCAAGATGAACAAAATAACATGTTGATTCTCAATCCTTTTCGTGCTCTACCCAAATGTTCTCAATGAAGGTGTTATCAAGCTTATTCATGAAAAAGGCAAAAAAAATATGATTGAATATTGACATCCAATTACAATGTTACAAACCACTACAACATATCGGTCGTATACCGAGGCTTTTACCAAGGAAATTGAATGGGCGCATATTTTCCCCAATGTCGGTGTAAATGTTGGTATACATGTCGAAACAATAGCACCTGTATAGGCGTCGGTATAGTCATCCGTATAAGCGTCCGTGTGGGCATCGGTATAAGCATCAAAAATACAAATGCTCATACCGATGCCCATACCGGCACTTATACCGGTGCCCGTTGGGTGTACCGTCGCTTATACGGGTGACCATCTTGGGTGTACCGACGCTTATATTGGCGATCATATCTATAGAATTCTTTTTTGGGCAGAGTGTGTTGTCTTTTGCTACAACAACATTACCATGATGTTGTTTAGCAAAAGACATTACACTCTGCCCAAAAAAAAACCTAGTACATGTGATGTGTACTCTAATGGAAACCGAAATATGATTTCATAAAGCAAAATACTATTGGACAAAAAAGAGATAATCAGAATGAACCATGAACCATGAACCATGTACAAAAAAATCTGTATATTTCATAAATGAAGCATGTACAAGAGTGTGGCAAACCATTGTCATATATGAGGCAAATACAAAATATGGTAAAGCACTGCCATATAAGAATCAAATACAAAATTCTGGTGCACCACTGCCCTATATGAGCCAAATAAAAAATTGTGGCACACCACTATCATACACATGAACAGGATGATTGAAACATCCATATCACCAATCCTGCAACAACGAACATTCATGAAATGAGATAAATTCACATGAGATTTACAAACAAAAATTAAAAAACAAGTTTCATCGCAGATGCTCCCATGAAACAATCGTACCACATCCCTCCAAGTCCTACAATAGTGCAACCAATCCATGAAGATATCCGTAAGCCTCCTCCGTTCGTGTTGGAGGACGACCCATTGCCAGCTCCTGCAACAAACATACAAAACATTAGAGGAACATACATGAAATGCTTAACACAAACAAATTCAATAAACCAAATGGTACTTACAAATTTGTGCCGTATAATGTCATATCCGCCGTTGCCCAAATGTAACGGTCCAACCGTATCTAAACGTGTGGCTGTGGCATCTCATTGTTGGTGATATCAGTCAAGGGTCTGCTGCTACTCATCATGAATCATATCCCACTCTTGAGCATCTAACCATACATGCTTTGGTAACCCTGCTCTGAAAGCATCACGAGCCTCAGATTGTCGATGGGATATAACTTCACGTGCGGTGTGCAAAATCCACTCTGAACTGACAAGAGGATGCCCATGTGCTGGCGAGAACTCCGGATAGATTATCTCTATGATATAATTTTTTCGATCTTTATTTTGTTCACTCCATTTCAACATGATAGAGTGTCCAAACTCTATGGAGCAAAGTTGTCATATACGTGCACGCGTGGCCTTTCCGGCCACATCCATCACCGGAGCTCCATCACGGATACTATACACCTTGGAATCATCGTGGTCATGAGCACCCCAAGGTGTATGTGGTGTTCCACATGGTCTACCACGTGGCGTACCTACATCCGAGGTACTTGCTGTAGGAGTAGAAGTGGGGAACACGTCCATTGCACTGTCTCCACAACAGCCGGCTCCTCTAGACCTACTTGTAGAACCACTCGTAGAACCTCCTGCTCCAGAGTGTGACCTCGACCTACGAGACGGGCCAACACCTATATCGTGCGGAGGTGTCGAACACATACGTCTACTACTAGAGCCACTAGGGGATGGCTAAGAAATATACCTATAGTGGGAGTAGCACCGCCCACATGAGTGACGCTGATAGGAGTGACATTGGCAGGAGTGAGGCTGGCAGGAGTGAGGCCAGCAGGAGTGAGGCCGGAAGGAGTTAGGCCGGGAGGAGTGCTACCATGAGCAATCCAGCACTATGATGTAGTGGCCATATACATGGGAGGTACTTGAGATATGAACTCTAAGAATTGCTCCTCTATCATGGAATGTGGAGTGACTGGAGGACTATCTTCCATCGTGCTCTCTAATAAAAGAACTCAAATAATTATAATATGATAATAAAGGTAATATAGAGAAATGGTAGTGTACAAAGAACATAGAAAAAAATAAATAAAAATTAGTACATACAAGTGTTTGATCCAAAACTCCTCTATTCTAGCATCCTTTTAAAGATCTGATGCACAGAGAATATCTATCTCTATATTGGCAACTTCTAAATCACTTGGTATGCTAGCTTCTTCTAGATCATCATCTATTGCTTCATCTTGTATCTCGTCTTCTTCAAGGAACTCTTCTTCTCAGAATGATCTCTTCCTCCTCGACTATCGAATAAATCTCAGAGTCCACTACAGATGGACTTTCTTCTACATCTATGTTATCATAAATTTTTCTACTACATGGGAAGACTTGTAAAACAAATAGTCACTCTAGTTCTTTCGAATCTGGTATAAAAACAACTTGCTCATAGTGTTCGAGAAGTACAAATGTATCTCTTTCATTCGTCCATAATTTTGTGGATTTGACTTGAAGCAAACCACTTTTATCCCGCCTCACTATTGCGTTTCTTCTAGAGATGACTACTTTGAACCATTTAACATAAAAAACAAAGTAATCAAACCTCCTAAACAATAGCGTCAAGATATCTTGACTCACTCCATAATAATCTAGTTGGCCTTCTTGAGCATTATCATCTCTTGCACTCGCTCTACTTTTCTGCAAAAGGTTCACCATCACCCCACTATCAAAAGTAGACCTATTTTTATCGATTCGTGCGATATGCAGGTGTCATCCATGAGACCATAGTGCACCGTATTTAGAATACTCCCAATCACATCCTTTTTTTAGTTCTTCTTCTTCTTCACAGATATCTTCACCCACTATCTTTGCTTGTGAAATCGTTGTATCTAGCCATCTGCTTCTTGGAAAGGGTGGAAGAGGTTGAAGACTTTTTGGAAGGGGCAAAAACCGAGTGGAATGATTCCTTCGAAAGTAAGGTCTTTCCTTTGTGTTTGTCTCCTTGGCAACCTCATACTTTTCTAACCACTTCTACATAGGCTTAAAGTTAACGATGCAAAACTTCATTACCTTCTCTCTGAAAGCTGCATCCATTTTTCTTTGCAACCCTTTACCTTGTGGTTCATCGCCTATGAGATGAACATCTTCATCATCACTCCATAAGTGAGGCATTTTTGGATCCGACATACATAGAAACTCAGTTATGAATATAAGAGACTCTTATACGAGCCATCCCTCTACCATGCTACCCTGTGGACATGCTTTCTGTCGAACAAACCCTTTTAATGTCTTTATAAAATGCTCTAAGAAGAACATCTATCGACTATGGACAATTCCTGCGATTGCAACTTCATCTACCACATGAACCAGTAAATGAAGTTGAATAGTGAGAATACTTGTGGAAAAGTATTTCTCTACCATACAAACAACCTGGATAGCATTGAGTTTCGCACTCTCTATGCTATCTCTATTTATCTCTTAAGAAGAGATCCACCATACCAACGAACTAATTTTATAAATGGTTGTTCACACATCCTCCAAAAGACAATCTTTTAAAGCTACATAGAGCACAAACTGTAAAAACTTGTGTCAATCATGAGACTTGAGCCCTC
>CM035406.1:203789952-203812452 GCA_020310875.1 Ceratopteris richardii | reverse complement strand
AATCGTGGCTCTAACTACCTAAAACCATGAAAGCTACGGGAATATTTCCTAACTTTGGGGATTATTTTTAGGTGGATCCATTCGAATTCGAATTCAAAATTCCCTCCAAAAGTAGCTATAAAAAGAGCAAGAAGGAAGTGGTGATTAGCAAGCCGTGTAGGTGACCACTTCATGTCATTTTGTAGAGATTGAAGAGCTTACTCCATAGCTCTATCATTCTACTCTCATTGTGCAAATATTCATTGCCAATGTCATTGTAATCATATGTGAATCTATACATTCTTCATTCTTTACTTCTTTGTTTTGTTCTCTGTTATAGTCACTCAGAGCAGTAACTTCAGAAGTTCATATCTTGAGACCTATGCAAATTTTTTGTAGTGTTTTAAGATACCTTGGATTGTCTCTGAGTCTTGTTTGTGCATACAAATTTTCATGCTCATTAGATTTATAGTTTGGGAGAAATCTGCATTTTACTGCTCACTGGTCTATCTCTGCAGAGCCTCGAGAATGGCGGGATGTTCCCGAATTCGATGAAACTTGTTCTCACTCCTCGGTTAATGAATTGAAGTATATTTGATATTTCCAAAAGGAACTTTTCTCATTCCTACCATGTTGAGAGCACTATTCCTTTTTTCCAGTAGGTGTATGTTCAAAAATAGCAAGTTTTGGGAGCTAGTTATTTTGCAACTAGTCTGTCTTGACGTAAACTTTTGAGATACATGTTCCAAAGTACTTGGCTGATATTTTGGTGGATTTAGGAATCTCAAAGGGTCTCCTAATCAACTCCGAAGTCTTAGTTGGCTGGTGTGAAGCCGATTGTAGGAGCACCAACTCATCTTTGGATTGCATCCACCATCTCTCTTCACAGTGGTATCAGAGCATAATCAAGCAACATGGGAGATGGATTTCCATCAACAATTGACAAATTGGATTGAAACACTTACCTAGCATGGTCTCCAAGGATGGAGGCTTACCATCAAGGGAGGAATCTATATGGATTCATATGTAGAGGTGAAGCAATGCAAACCATGAGGAACAAAGGGCAACCATCACATGAAGTGGAAGGACTTTCAAATTGGTGTTCGAAGGATGCACTTGCAAAGTCCTATATTCTAAAATCAATCTCTTATTTTGTTTTACCTCATATCAAGGGATGCAAGACATCAAGAGAGACCTGGAATGGACTTGCTTCTTTCTTCTCCTCCAACACTCAAGCAAGGAAGAACCAATTGTGGATGGAGTTCACAACAATGAAGAAAGCCTGAAGCAAAGTGTGACTGATTATGTCACAAAGATGAAGGAGATTTCCGAACAACTTGGAAGCATTGGAGAGGTAATTGAAGAGGAGCAAATCGTTAGACAAATCATAAATGGAATCAAAGTAGATGACAAGTGGGAGTCATTCACAACAGCCATGGATTTATACATGGATATGCATGTACCCGACCTCAACACACTCCATGGCCAACTCTTCACTCATCAAGCAAAGATTAGCAAAGGTGGTGAGTCCTCAAGAGGTAATCAAACTTATACCTTATATTTTCATAAAGCTAAGGTCAAGGACAAGTTAAAAAATAAGAAGAATGAAGATGAAGGTAGCTCTTTCGAAGAAAAGGGCTTGAGGAAGAGGTAGAGGTGGAAAGCAAGGAAGGGGGAGATTCCAATCATTTCAACCTTGCAATATATGTGTCTTATCTAATCATACTACCAAAGAATGTTTCAGGAACCCGAGGAACTCAAGAAGAAGAGGATTCAATAGAGGTGGCTATGGATCAAATAGAGGCAGATACAATGGAGGCTACAACAACAACTACTACAACAACAATTACAACAACAACTATCAAAGTGGCCATAGAGGAAGAAGAGACTACAATAACTATGCAGAGGACCAAAGTCAAGAAGATTCATTATTGATTATGAATCTATCAGTGAAGAAGGGTAAGGATGATGATCACATCTTTTACATTGATTCGGGATGCTCAAATCATGTAGCAAGAAATGTGGCTTTACTTTCTGATTTGGAGGATCCTCATAACAAGCATGAAGTGCAAACAGGAGATGACACAAAGCACTCAGTGGAGAAGCTACGTAATGTTGAAAACATCAGATGGGAATATGAACCTCTTAAGCAAAGTCTTGTATGTCCTTACAATTACCAAAAATTTAATAAGTGTTGGACATATTGTTGAAAAAGGATTGCAGGTTAGATTCAACAGATTTGGATCATATGTTGAAGACCCAAGGCAAGGCTTTAGAAGGATTGCCAAAGTAGAAAAGATAGGAAGGCTTTTTCACTTTTGAAGTGGAAGATACAAAGAACATAGCTTTGTTTAGCTATGGATCTCAAACTCTCACAGAGTTGAAGAAAGACAACACATGATTTATAAGTGTGAAGCTTGTCAACTTGGAAAGGTGCATAGACAACCTTTCAATGAGAAGGGATATGTGTATCAAAATCCTTTGGATATAGTGCACATGGATGTGTGGGGTCCACGTAAGGAGCCATCTATATCAGGCTCAAGATATTATGTGTCTTTCATAGATGATTGTAGTAGGTGGACCATTCTGTTTTTCATGAAGCACAAGGATGAAGTTTTTAATTGCTTTAAGGAGTATGTTGCTCTTGTTGAAAACCAAACAGGCAGGTCTTTGAAAAGACTCAGATCAGATGGTGGAGGAGAATACTTCTCTTCTGAATTTGATGCCTTCTTGCATGAAAGAGGCATTAAAAGGGAAGTCACTACAAGGTATACACCCAAACTCAATGGTGTAGCAGAGAGGAGAAATAGAGCTATAGTTGAAGCTGCAAGGTCCATGCTCAATGAAAAGGGATTGCCAAACTACCTATGGGCAGAGGCTTTGTCTATAGCCACATATCTCATAAAAAGACTTCCATATAAGTCACTAGATGGAACCACTCCATATGAAGTGTGGAATGGAAGAAGGCCTAGTCTAGAGCATTGTAAAATCTTTGGATGCTTAGCCTACGCTCACATTCCTTCTCACGTAAGAGGGAAATTGGATCCCAAGGCAGAGAAGTGCATATTTATTGGTTATGATCAAAACCAAAAAGGATATAGATTGTACAACCCAACCAATAAAGGATTTTCCATGAGTAGAGATGTTATTTTTTATGAAAACAAATCATGGCTTGATGATGAAAGGAAAGTGAAGCTGCCTTATGACTTGGATGAAGATTTTCCATCACTTCAACCAAAGGAGCCAAAGCGAATTGAAGAAAGTGATTCGGAGATTGACCTAGAAGACTTGGAAAGACTAAAACTATGGAAGAACAAAGGTAAAGCAAAGATGCAGGATGCTACATATGGACCCGAGGGCTCACATCAACGACTTAGAAGGTCTTCAAGGGAGAAGAAGAAACCAGAGAGGTTTGTTTACGATACTTTTTTGTTCACCAAGCACTCAATCTACATTGCAAAGGAATCAACCAATGAAGAACCTACCACATTCAAAGAAGCAAAAAGCAAGAAAGCTTGGAGAGATGCAATGGATGAAGAAATGGAAACCTTGAAGGAGAATGACACTTGGGAGCTTGTACCTAACAAGCCTTTTATGAAGGTAATTGGATCTCGATGGATATACAAAATCAAGAGGAATCTAGATCGAAGTA
Source organism: Ceratopteris richardii (assembly GCA_020310875.1). Taxonomy (NCBI): domain Eukaryota; kingdom Viridiplantae; phylum Streptophyta; class Polypodiopsida; order Polypodiales; family Pteridaceae; genus Ceratopteris; species Ceratopteris richardii. The sequence continues at coordinate 203,808,821 of CM035406.1, read as the reverse complement.
TAAATAGACATAAAGCAAGGTTAATTGCTAAAGGGTTTGCTCAAACCCACGGTATTGATTATGAGGAGACTTTCTCTCCTATTGAAAAAATGCCTACAATTTGGGTTCTCATTAGTCTTGCTGCATCTAGAAATTGGAAGCTCTATCAACTTGATGTAAAGAATGCTTTCTTAAATGGATGGATTTCTCAGGAAGTGTATATGGCACAACCTCCTGGATATGAGGATGCACATCATCCTAACTATGTATGCAAATTAAAGAAAGCCTTGTATGGATTGTAGCAACCTCCAAGAGCTTGGAATTTTAGATTGGTGACTTATTTGTAGGACCAAGGATTCAAAGATAGCAAGGCGGATACCTCTTTCCTCATAAAGAGGAATGGATCTGAAGTGATCTATCTATGTGTGTATGTTGATGATATTATTATCACAGACAATGATCTTGAAGGAATCAAATAGGTAAAGACTCAAATGAAGGAGGAGTTCAACATAAGTGACCCTAGACCACTCACTTATTTTCTTGGATTGGAGTTAATCTACACAGATTCAAGTATATACATAACACAAAGGAAGTATGTGCATGACATGCTCGTCAAGTTCAAGATGGAAAATACCAAGTGTGTAGGTACACCTATGGAGCAAAATCATAAGCTTAGTGCTTATGAAGGAGAGCCAATTGAAGACATCACAAGCTATCAAAGCTTGGTTGGAAGTTTGAACTATGCAACACTCACAAGGGTGGATATATGCTATAGTCTTAGCATATTGAGTCAGTTTATGCATAAGCCGAGAAGGCCACATATGGATGCGGCCAAGAGAGTCCTCAAGTACCTAAAGGGGACTATGAATGAAGGTTTGTTTTATCCATTTACTTCAGATATTGGGCTAAAGGTCTACTCAGATGTAGATTGGGCCAGATCTAGAGATGGTAGAAGAAGCACATCCAGGTATGTATCATTTGCAGGTTCAAAAATCATTTCTTGGTCATCCAAGAAGCAACCAACCATGGCATTATCTTCCGCTAAAGCTGAATATTGAGATTTGGCTATTGTAACTCAAAATATCATGTGGTCAAAGTTGTTGTACACAGATCTTGGACTTCATTCTTCAACACCTCACATTTTTGGTGACAACACAAGCTCACTACATCTTGGAGCTAATCCGGTATACCATGCTAGAACTAAGCATATTGAAGTCCACTACCATTATTTAAGGGAGAAGCTAATGACCAAGGATAGTCAACTATCCTATGTCTCTACAGATATGCAATGTGCAGACATGTTGACTAAAGCTCTTGATGGTACAAAGTTAAGTAGATTCAAGTTGATGAATGGCTTGCAAGAAATCAAGGACAATTGAAGATATATTTGGAAGCCAATTATGTTAGGCTTGAGGGGGAGATGTTCGTGCATTTTACCCAAGCCTACATGCTTGACATTATTTGATTTATGTTCATTTGTAGTCATATGTGTAGTCATGTGAACACCTCTTGTAAAAGAGTACATTTTATGTCTTGTAATTGTGAAAAAGAAAAAAAGAAAAAGAATGGCTTAACTCATACATGATGTAAAAAGCAAACTCCTGGCTCTAACTACCTAAAACCACAAATTAGTGAGCTGAACGATTATTTCCTAACTTTGGGGATCACATTTAGGTGGAGCCATTCAAATTCGAATTCAAAACTCCCTCCAACAGTAGCTATAAAAAGAGCAAGAAGGAAGTGGTGATTAGCAAGCCTTGTATGTGACCACTTCATGTCATTTTGTAGAGATTAAAGAGCTTACTCCATAGTTGTATCATTCTACTCCCATTGCGCAAATATTCATTACCAATGTGGTTGTAATCATATGTGAATCTATACATTCATCATTCTCTACTTCTCTGTTTTGTTCTCTGCTATACTCACTTAGAGCAGTAACTTCAGAAGCTCATGTCTCGAGCTCTACGCAACCTTTTTCAGTGTTTTAATAGGTGTTGGATTGCTCTCTAAGTCTAATTTTAGCATACACAATTTCATGATCATTGGATATAAGGAGAAATTTGTATTTTACTGCTCACTCATCTATCTCTAGAGAGCCCTAAGAATGGCGGGATGTTCTAGAATTTGATAAAACTTGTTCTCATTGTTCAGTTCATGAACTAAAATGTTTTAACTTGGATTGGGAAGCTTGCTAAATCTCTTTGCTATGTCCAAAGGAATTTTTCTAATTCCTACCAAGTTGAGAGCACTATTCATTTTTTCCAGCACGTGTACGTTAAAAAATAGCAAGTTTTGGGAGCTAGTCATTTTGCAACTAGTCTATCTTGACTTAAACTTTCGAGATACACGTTCCAAAGTACTTGGCTTATATTCTGGTGGATTTAGGAAGCTCAAAGGCTGTGCTAATCAACTCTGAAGTCTCAGTTGGCTGGTGTGAAGCCGGTTGTAGCAGCACCAACTCATCTTCGGATTGCATCCACCATCTCTCTTCACATGTGTGTGTATGTTATTCTATAACTGTCTCTCTATCTCCCTCTATTTATCTCTCTCTTTATCTTTATTTTTTCATCTCTCTCTATTTTTCTTTCTTTCATCTCTCTTTATTTCTTTCTCTATCTTCCTCTCTTTCATCTCTCTTTATCTCTCTCTCTCTCTGTCTTTTTCTCGCTGTATCACTCTCTCTCTCTCTCTTTATCAATAGAGAACAAAACAATCACTTAGAGGTATGTCCCTCTTTTGGACCGTTGTCAAAACATAATGTATGTTGTCTATCCTTGAATTCCAAAGAATCGATGCCAAAAAACTTCTGTAAATTCAAAGAGAAGAAAAATTATTAAACATAAAGCATAGAGAAAGACAAAGGGTAAGAGTATGCACACCACTTACCAAGATGCAAGACCTAGAGAGAGACAGAGTGTGTGTATGTGTAGAGAGAAAGATCTGTGTGTGTGTGCACAAAACAATGAAGGTCACAATTCGGTTTGTGCACACAAGTTCATAGAAGCAAGCAGTACTCAATATAACAAATGCACAAAATGTTGAGTTTTTTTCTAGGGTTCCCGGCATGTTTAAAACACGGTCTCGGTATAGGCGTTGGTATAAGCATCGATAATTTACTAGAAATTACCGATGCTTATACGGACGTATACGCGGGCGATCGTGATACATCTCGACGATGGGTTTTAAACAGTCATACCGATGGTTAAGTGACCGTCGGTATGCTTAAGTGCATTTTTTCAACATTTATACCGACACCAAGGGTGACCATCGGTAAAGGCAGCATTGGTATGCCCCTCATATGTGGTAGTGAACGGGCTACAAGTTCATTGCAAAGGTTATTCCTAATCAAATCACATGTCACTTATAAAATTGGATGAGTGAGGATAAAAAAGGGTTCAAAGAAGGGAGGTCCATCCATGAGGCTTTCATTGATGCTTGGGTAGATCTAGTATTTATTGAAGAGTCTGCTCAATATATCCTCTTCCTTAGATTGAATTTGACAAAGCTTATGATAGGGTTAAGTGGGACTTCGTTATCCAACGTGATCTGAAAGACTTGGGCTATGACTAGAATCTCATTAAGATGATCTCAACATTGCTGGGAAATATGTCAGTGTAGATAAACATCAATGGAAGACTTACACAAGCTATTTGATTAAACATTCACAAGCTATTTGATTAAACTTTTATATTAGGCAAAGATGCCCCTTCGCTCCTCTTCTTTTCGCAATAGTTTTTTTTTTAATGTAAAGGAAGTTCGGCAATAGCCTACTCTCCCGGACTTGAATTAAATAAAGAAAAGTACAAAAGAAGGGGACTAGTGCCCACGGGACCCCCCAAATCCCACAAAGCAGGGGAAGCTTTTACAGAGCTTAGATGACATTACAAAGAAGGTTAATTACCCTCTCATCACCCTCATGTGGGGCCCACTTGGGTTTAAGCTTGTTATCGATCAAAAGGAGTACTTGATGATGCCTAAAGGGGGGGGATTTTTTACAGTTGACAATCCTTTTGCCAAGGAGGAAGAGCGATTTCTCAATTGACCACTCCTTGGGGGAGTCACCGAAGTTGAAAGCACATCTTTCCTGCCAGATTTTCCATAGAACCTCCCCTCTGATGGCGTTCCAGAGAGTCGCGGAGCAGCCGATCGCTTCTCCCAGCAGGGCTTGCTGCCAACTGAGACGTTTTTGAAGTCTAATTCTCTTTCCAACCACCTGCCAGAGTCTGTTGGAGTTGGGGCAGGTAAAGAAGATGTGTGAAACATCTTCGATAGACCGGTGGCAGCGTTTGCACCAGGGAGGGATCCCACAAATTTTGCTAGCCTTAAGGTTGGTCCAGATTCTGTGATGAAGAATTTGCCATAAGAGGACAGACTTTTTGATTTCTATGAGGGGGTGCCAGATAGCCATGAACTTCATGTCCCACCGAAGCCGCGTCCATGACAGGCACCACTTTTTGTTGAGGTTAACCTGATAGTCGATCGTTTCTTTGATGTTCGGGATTTTTGATAGACTAATCCCATTGTGCCATTTGAGACCAAGCGAGCTTGGCATGTCATGTCCCATGAGAAGGCGAACTTTGTGTCGGTCCTAGGCGAGAAATATGCTTTGCAAAGTGTTCCATTCTTCATGCGAAATGTTGATGCTAGGGTCAATATCCTCAAAGTTGATCCAGCGGTTGGTGTCTTGTTTCTAGAGATGTTTCCATTTTTTGAAGCCTTTGTTCCATAGCGTCTTGGCGTTTTGAATGTTCCAAGATTCCACACTCCGGATGCCATGGATCGAAAACCAGATAGAGTCGTTTTGTCTGATACCGGAGCCCACTTCCAGTCTTCACTTATTCTTGTGAAGCTTTTGACTTTATTCCAACTCTTCCAAAGGGAGCACACCAGATTAGAGCCTTTCGGGGAGATGGGGATCGGGGAAAACAGCAAGGTCAAGATGTCAAGATTCCTCCAATTTGGGAAACCCATGAGCGCCAACTCATTCTTGTTTCTGAAGATCAGCTTGGCCCACGAGGCCTCCCCGTTGCACCAAGCCTTAGTCATCCATTTGGCCGACAGTTTGTTAGCCATGCACCCAATGTCCGATACCAAGTCCCCCACTATCTCTATGGCTGGTGCAGATGGACCATTTGATTTTAGGCACCCCCCTCCTATTGTGGTCGCCCGTCCAAAGGAAGTTTCTACAAATACTATCCAGTTTGGACAGATCTTGCTCTTTCGGTCTCCAACAAGAAAGGAAATAAATGATAGATGATAAGAGGAACGTGTTGATGACCATAGCACGACCAGCAAGATTGATTTGCATACCTCTCCAATAGTTAAGCTTGTTTTCGAGTTTGGCAAGCACCCAGTTCCACCGCTGTTCCATAGAGACGCCAAACCCCAAGGGAATCCCCAAAAGCCGAAAAATTTGGCCCTGCGGGATGATTTTACAGCCATGATCAATGAGAAGGTCAGGCTGTGACCCACCAATAGCTCTAAAGGCGGTCTTAGAGTGGTTGATTATGGATCCAGAGGCTTCACAAAAAGTAGCAAGACACTTCCAGAACGTCTCAAGGCTGGTACTATCATTGTGCACAAAAGCGTTCATATCATCGGCAAAAAGTCTCATGGTGATCTGATTGTGGTCATGCGGCAGACGAAGGCCTTTAATGTTACCAGCTTCCACCTGATGCTCCACCAGCCTGCTAAGACCTTCCGTGGCAATGGCAAAGAGAAGGGGAGCCAATGGGCACCCTTGTCTAATAGATCTTCTAAGTTTGATCACCTTTGAAAGATTTCCATTAATGTTAATTTGGGTCGATGCGTTTCCGAGAAGGGTCGCGATCATCTTGGTGAATTTCTTACTACATCCAAGATCCTGTAGCGACTGAAAAATATAGTCCCATTCTAGCCTGTCGTAGGCTTTATCAAAGTCGATCTTGAGGAAAACCACTTCTTGTTTAGACTCATTTGCAAATTCAAGACCTTCCCAGATATCTATTATGGTTTCCAAAATTGACCTGCCTTTGATGAAACCTTTTTGGTCCTCGCTTAACCACGCTCTCAAGTGGCAAGAGATTCTGTTGGCAATGACTTTGGCGATGATCTTGTATCCTGTTTGGAGCATTGTAATGGGACACCAATTCTCTATTCTGTTCTTTTCCCCTTTTTTGTGTACTAGCTTGATAATGCCATTGTTGAGGCAAGAAGGAAGCGCGCCAAACTTGAGTGCCTCTTGCCAAACCAAACGGAGAGGGGTGGCAACCACCAACTTGAAGGATTTAAAGAACTCATTAGTGAGCCCGTCGGGGCCCGGGCTTTTACCTGAGGGGAGGGCATCGATGACCTCAATGATTTCGGCTTCAGAGATAGAGGCATGAAGCAGAGAGTGAAGGTTGGGTGGTATCCTGTGGGGGGAAACCCTAGATATGGCTGCCATACAGTCCCTTCTATGGTGGGAGAGGGGGTTTGAGGTCCCCAGGAGTCTCGTGAAGTGCCCTTCAATGATCCCAAAATTATCTTCTTCCATATTGCATACATTGCCATTTGCGTCTAGCAATAAGGGGATCGATTCTCTGTTGTGTTTCCTTTTGAGGATACGGCACATCTCTTTGGTGGGTTTGTCGGCTTTGCCAGCCCACCACTTCTTGAAGAAAATTTGCAAATTTTTCCTTTGTATCTCTTCCTCATATCTCAGCAGCGCTCTGATTTTTCGAAGTCCTTTCTGGGCTTGAGATTTTCCTTTGTTCACTTCCTCCTCGAGCCGCCAGAGTCTATGATATAGAGCTTCTCTACGAGCCCGTCGCACAGTCTCTAGCATCTTCCTGGATCTAATCATGACCTGTCGTGACTTATCGACCGCACTTCTCCAACACTTGGCTGGGGACAAGCCAGAGGCAAATGCCTCCTTCCACACATCAGAAATTTCTTGATGGACGGAGGGGAGAGAGAAGGAGGGCACACTGGCATGGAACCACGGAGCCTTACGAATCTTGGTGGGGGGTTGAAAAGTGATGACGATCAGGTAGTGATCAAAGATGGTGAGGTCGGTGCGTTGCGAGAGGGAAGGGTGGCCCCACTGATGAGTAAAACTATGGGAGATGTAGCATCTATCAAGTCTAGCTTTCCTCAGGTCCTCGCCTGCTTGGAGATTTGACCAAGAAAAGCCCTTCGAGTCTTTGAATTCGACCAAATCCAAGTGTAGTTTAGTTTTGTCCCACGTTTCTTTCTCCCGACTGTCGATGACCCTACCCTTGCCCATCCATCTGTCCGTAGGGTCCTCAACCATGTTGAAGTCACCACAAATAAGCACGTTGTGGGGGAGCGAGTCCAAGGAGGCCCAAGTGTTAAGTCTCTCTAACTCCCCATTGGGGGCATACAAAGAAACTAAAGTTAAACAAAAGGGAGCACCGAAAGAAATAGCAATCCATCGATGGCATTCATCTTCAAAGGAGTTCTCGAGCTTTTCAAACCAGAGTTGATTGATACCGATTACCGTTCCGCCGGATCCCCGCTGATGCGTCGTTGAAATCCAAACATGGGTCGAGGAGACATGTCTAAGCCGTTTCTGGAGGTCTTCTCCGTCAATTTTAATCTCTTGGATACATATAAAATCTGGGTTTAGGCTAATGTCGCGAAGCCATTGACCAATGATGGTCGCTCTTGAGGGGTCGGTTAGCCCTCTAGCATTTAACGAGATGATGATCATTGTCGTAGTAATCCCTCTTTGCGGGAGGGAGCTTTGTCCTTTCTTTTCTTGGGTTCATCTTTCTTTCATCTTCCTTCTTAACATCACACATGTTTAGATCTTATTCAAGGCATATTTCTTCCTCTTAATCAAGACCATATGTTCATGAGAGTCTTTCTCAAGGACATGAATGCTTTTGTTCATAATAGGCTGGCCAACATTGATACCTTTTGGTGTTTCCTTAATACATTGCTTATATTAGGCTCAAATGAGACTTCCTTATCCAATATGATCTAAAAGACTTTGGCTATGACAAGAAGCTGATTAAGATGATCTCAACATTTCCAAGAAATATATCAGTGCAGATAAACAACAATTACCAACTTTCACAAGCTATTTGATTAAAATGTTCTATCAGGCAAAGATGCCCCTTGGTTGCTCTTCTTTTTGCAATCGTTGATGATGGTTTGAGCTTCCTTGTTAAACATCACACTTGTTTAGATCTTATTCAAGGCCTATTTCGTCCTCTCAATCAAGACCATATGGTCATGAGAGTCTTTGTTAATGACATGAATGCTTTTGTTCATAATAGTGTGTCCAACATTGATACCTTTTGGTGTTTCCTTATTGCATTGTTGTTGTGAAACAAACCACTAAAGACTAACTACCTAGCAAAACCACCTCACTAAGAGAGAGCACGTCTCCACCCATCCAACTCCACCCATATACATACCTCTAGCCTAAGGGGGTGCATGTCCTTGAGATTGGCCAAGTGTCTAGCCAAGTTTCCTTCATGTGAACACTTTCCCAAGGGTGATCACATGCCTTCTAATTTCCCAAGGTCTATCACATGCCTTCTAAATCAAATGAGGATTCTTCTCTCACGTACACATAAGGTGGCTCCTAGAGAAGCTTATTCCAAGACTAAGGTTCCCACACCTTAGGATAAATCAAGCCTAAGGTTCTAACCATTCAATTGGGAGCCCATATGAATAAATACCTCAAGGGTTAAAACCAAGGGTTTCACCCAAAGGTTCAATGCATGTACCAAGGGTAATTCAAGGGTTAGACCAAAGCAAACATACATCATACTCTAACCTTTAGAATCCATATGTTTAACCTTATGAACCCATGAATTATACAACATTCTTCCCCCCTTTAACATTTTCGTCCTCGAAAATGTGTGTAGGTATAATATGAGAAGTATTCCCCCGTGCACCATGATCTATACTCTGACCATGGTCATCTCTCTCTTTAGATTCATTTCGAGTAATCAGATAAGGGCTAATCCCTACCTTATTCTAAAAAGAAATGAATCAAAATCCCTACCCAAATCACTTTCTCTTAGTCCTCCTCAATGTACATGCATGCCTTGTACCTATGGATGAGTGAAAAGGGTGGATTTCTTTGGTGGTCTTTTTCTTTTGGCACTTTCGCAAACCTTGAGCTCCATAAAATAACATATTTCAGTACACTTTGTACTTCCCTAGAAATTTATATTTTTAGGAGTCTATGATAGATATCCGATTTCTATCTTGAAAGGGTCAGATACTAGATTCATCTTCCACTTTCAACAGAAAGGAGAGGAATCTTCAGATGTTCTAAACTTAAATTATTCTTTTATAGTCCTTTTCAAATACAAATATACTTTATTTGTATTTTATAGGACTTACCTAAAGATAAGAACTTTGGAAAGTGGGTCTAGTGAGTCCCTACCAAAACATGCTCAATAAAATGAAGAGAAATACTATCTTCTCATTCCTTGGCAACTTAGGTGGACTTATTTCAATCATCCAGGTTTTCTTGAAATATAAAGCTCAAGTATTCCAAATGATAATATAACCAATCTATAAGTTCATGTCTACAAGTGGATCCTTATCTTGATCATCTTTGATTTTATCTAGATTAATTCTCAGAGTAGATTTCAATCCCTTTGGAAAATCTATGATCTTCAAGACTTTATTGATCCAATGACTAAAATAATTTCTTTTAGGAATCAAAATTAGTTGGTAGACCTTTCTTCTCTGTCTCTACCCAGTTCTTTGTTCCACTTAGCTTTGCAATTTCTTCCAACTCTTTGTTCCACTTAGCTTTGCAATTTCTTCCAACGAGAGTCAGTATTAACTATCTTGAACTGACATTGGTTCATACCTCAGATAGTTATATACTAACCTCAAAGGTCACCAAAGCTTTTGCAAAGAGAAACAAAGCTTACTAAACCAATTCCTTCAAATCTTAAAAATAATCAAGCCGTCAAGATACCTTCTAACTCTTCTATCTATTTGGATGAAGTTAAATGATTCAAGTTTTGCTTTTAGTTCCAAGATCTTGCAAAAAAGATGCCTCTTTCTAGGCATCATATCCAAGATCTTGCTAGGAACTAACATTCTTGAATCATTTGTTACTAAAGATTCAAAAGATGATCTTTTATAGATCATCCTTTTATTCAAGGTTATTATACTTGAATAGGCTTGATTTTTCTTTTGGAGTTTAACTTGGTAAACTTCCAAAATTTGTTACCTTCTTATTTATCCAAATTTATTGTACTATATAAAATTTGGCTATGCATTTAAGAAAAATGCATCTACTTAAAAAGATAGCCTTTTCTAGGGTAAATGTCATGTTTGTTCTATTTACCCTTTTGTTCATACAATCAGGTGTATTAAATTGGTTAAAGGAGGTACATTTCTCCACCTCATAATGAATCTAAGACCTTAATCTAAATGGTCTTATCTTTAAGGCTTATCCCGATGTTTCCTAATGGATCTTGAGTCTATTTTCTCCCTGGCCATCAGAGAAAACTCTCAATGGAAGTTAGTTCTCACTGTCCCATACCAGGGAGTTCTTCCTCCAATCCATAGAACTACATCCTTAACCTTTCCACATTCTTTTCCCTTATCTTTTCAATGCTCTCTGATCATTTACCATGATCATGAATTCCATCTTGGAATTCCTTGTCATCATAATCATGAGAGCAAAAACTAAGGTTTCTTAGGTCAATTAATTCAAAGGTCTATTTAGGTTGACCTTTGAACTTTACTTGGTATCGAGCTATAAAAGGGTTTGATCTTTTTGACCAATGTAGGCCTCTTGGATTATCCAATCATAAAGGTTTGGATATAATTGACCAAGTTAGCTTACTTGGCTTTCTCAAAATTCCTCTAGCTAATTTAACATGAGATAAGATCAAGTCTTTTCTCCTTTAGATCCCTTTTTTCAATGATATTTACCCATGGGATTTTCTTGGGATCTTCAACTCATACCTTCATGAGTTGATATCCTAGCTTAAGTCTTCAACATCATATTTGATGTTCTTCAAACCATTTACTATTCTCCTTTTAGGGATCAAGGATTATATGTCACCCTTTTGACTTAAGCAAGTTGTCATGCTTAGTGATCCAAACTTTGGATCCATCTTTATCCATTCTCAAATACCCTGCTCTAAATATGCTTCAAGTCTTTGGCTAGCTTACCTTAGTTTACTTGCCAAAATGGAATTCTTTAATGAATTCCCTTCTTACATATTTGGTTCTTACTTTGTTTGAGATTTAATTCAAACATACTTGGGTACTTATGGACATCCAACGTACTCCTTAACTTTCATAAAAGAGTTAAGGAATATCTTTTGCTTAGAAGTATCATATTGATGATACTTTTCTTCCCCCCTTTAAAGAGTTTTCCTCCTCGAAAACTATAGGAAATTGATGATCTTTTAATTTCCTATCCAAATGGGAGGTTCATTTATGCTAAATCCTTCATTAAAAAAGCTCTCCAATATCCTTGAGCTTAAGGTTTCATTATCCTTAAGTTCAGTGTCCCATACCACTGAACTCACTTAAGTGACATTGTAAACCTAGATGTCCCATACCATCTGATTTACAATCCCACTTTAGTGTAGAGAACTTTAGCTCTTACTCAAGGATTAAACTCCATTCGTTTTAGTCTTATCAAATATAATCAAAATCTTTGTAAGTTACATTCTTATAGAGTCTTGATTTGTTCTTTGAAAAGACTTTGAGCTTTCATTGAACTATTTCCTTGATTAGATGCAATCAAAGTTATCTTTGTTTATGTCATTTGATAATAGAGCTAGTATTCTCATACTAGGTATCATCTATTGACATAAGTAGGCATCTGTATCAAAGGATATAGTCAATCATAAGCTTTGCTAAATGGTCATCTTGATAAATTTTTTCTTACTCATAGAGCACATTTTGGAGTAGAATTGTTAAGGGTTTCTTTCAACCCTTTAATCTTCCTCTTCTCTAGATGTGCTTAATGAGTTACAATTCTTCATTCTTGAAGCAATTTTCTCAAAGCTCCAAATGGATCCTACCTCTTGTCAATGGATGAAGAAGCTTATTGGGGAAGAAATGAATGCTAAAAAGGGTAAAATGGTTCAACCATTTTTTCCCTAATATGTCTTTTGAGGACATTCTCTTCCCCCTCTTTGTGTGATCATTGTCCTCAATGATTAGATGTTGAAGTTCCTCTGAACTTCTTAACATCGTTCACAAAGAAAAAGTATCCCATGTGTGTAGGGTCTCGTATAAACTTCTAGTTTATCCTTTGGATTTTTCAATCCAATTTCTTATTACTACCATTTATGGTTTAATAAGAAGAGAAACTTGTTGGTTTTGAAGCTTTAAGTGCTTGGCCTTGCTGATCAGGCATGCCATGGGTATTATGGAACTTGGGGGTCCATAAGTAGGACTCGAAGTTTAAAGTTCCTCTTCCTAAGTTAAATTTTGTTGGCTTTTGAATTAAGCCAACATATAAAAAGCATAAAGGATAATGGCTATTGAGTATTCCATTAAACTTTTATGCTTCTGACTTCAGAGTTAGAAGTCATTTCCTATCTTAACCTTAAACTTTATTGACTTAATTTCTCTCTCATGTACCATGAGCCCATGCATACATGATCTCATCAATTCATGCATATATGATTGAATTTGTGTATACCAAAGACATTCTCATCTTTTCTTGAAGATGTTTAGCATGCATAAGGTCCAAAAATTGAACCCCTCTTTAAAGCATGCATGGCCTCTTTAAAGCATGCATGGAATTCACATATCGAACTCCATTTAAATGCAAAAGATCTATATTGATTGCATGCTTCCATTTGAGTTCATTTCATGCTATGATGGACATTCAATTTCCATTCTTTGACAACCTTCATGTGGTGAATCCATTTCATGCTAATGAAAGATCTTTTTCTATTCAACTATGCCTCTAATGCATCATTTCAATGTGCATTAGGACCTCACCGAGTTCATTTGAAATGCATTCTTAAATGCATCAACCTTGCATGGCAAAACAAATATGAAAGTAAAACTTACCTCCATCAAAGCTACGTCCTTCCTTTGACCCGTGCATAATGAGGCATATTCTTTTGGGTACGTCATACTTGAAGTTGCAAGCTTGAGCCATCATGAATTTCCAATCTCAAGTATCTTTCTAAAGGCATCTTAATACTTACTTGTATGCCCTCATATGCATTTAACCTTACAAAAAAAATCTAAGGTTACTCTAACACATGCTTGCCTTTATTTATGGAATCCATGCGTACTTGTATTTATACATGAATCCTTTTTCTACTTGTCACTTCACCTATACACTGAGTTACATGCTTATAGTGCCTTCTAATACGTAATTAAACACTTTTCCAAATCAGGGATGATCCAAGTAATCCAATAATTATAAATCATGCATCCTTCATATCACATGTGCATTAAGTGCATGATAAATTCCAAAATATGCAAAAGAAAAAGAGAGTATATAACTTCAACTAATACTTTCCTTTTGTTATGCTTGGAAGTGAGGACATCCCAGCCTTCTTCAATCTTCCTTCTTCCTTCAAAAGGGTTATAATGTTCTTCTATGGATGGGCAAAATATAAAACATGTAAGCATCGATCATAAGGTAACGACGTGCTTCACGAGCTGCTATAGAAGATCTCAGTTCGGAGCTTCTCGAGAAGGGAGATAGCAACCCCGTATGCTGAAGAATTGGGAGTTTTAATCCCATATACAAGAAAAAGGAATCCATCACCTAACTATATAGTGACAAACTGGTGCATTCCACTTTCAATAAGCGGGGGAAGTAGAAACTCTGTGAGGCGCACTGTCGCATAGAGTTTACATTCAGCAGAGTGCTTGGACGGGTGGTACTTAGCTGGACGGGCGTGGGAAGGTGTGTTTAGTTTTGTCTTCGAACGTGGGCAGGTGGGCCTGGTTCATATACGTAGTGCCTCCTGAATCCTCCCTCATAGATGGGGTTCACACGAACTCTTTTGCTCTAAGAGAAGGACAGAGAAGGTCGTTGCACGGCTGTACTGGTCAGAAGCTTACGAGTCAGGATGTCCTCACGGACGTGCTCAGAGTCATGGCTTTCATATAATGAAAGGAAATAACTTGGCTATGATACTAATGTTGTGAAACAAACCACTGAAGACTAACTACCTAGCAAAACCAGCTCACTAAGAGAGAGCACGTCTCCACCCATCCAACTCCACCCATATATATACCTCTAGCCTAAGGGGGTGCATGTCCTTGAGATTGGCCAAGTGTCCAGCCAAGTGTCCTTCATGTGAACACTTTCCCAAGGGTGATCACATGCCTTCTAATTTCCCAAGGTCTATCACATGCCTTCTAAATCAAATGAGGATTCTTCTCTCATGTACACATAAGGTGGCTCCTAGATAAGCTTCTCCCAAGACTAAGGTTCCCACATCTTAGGATAAATCAAGCCTAAGGTTCTAATCATTCAATTGGGAGCCCATATGAATAAATACCTCAAGAGTTAAAACCAGGGGTTTCACCCAAAGGTTCAATGCATGTTCCAAGGGTAATTCAAGGGTTAGACCAAAGCAAACATACATCATATTCTAACCTTTAGAATCCATATGTTTAACCTTATGAACCCATGAATTATACAACAATTGCTTATGTGAGGCTCAAGTGGGACTTCGTTATCCGATCTGATATAAAAGACTTGGGCTACGACTAGAAGCTCGTTAAGATGATCTCAACTTTGCTAGGAAATATGTGAGTGCAAATAAACATCAATGGCCTACTTTGACAAGCTATTGGATTAAAATGTTCTGTCAGGCAAAGACGCCCCTTAGCTCCTCTTGTTTTTGCAATCATTGATGATGGTCTCAGCTTCCTTGTTAAACATCACACATGTTTAGATTTTATTCAAGGCCTATTTCTTCCTCTCATTTAAGACCATATGGTCATGAGAGTCTTTGTCAATGACGTGATTGCTTTTGTGCATAATAGTCTGGCCACCATTGATACCTTTTGGTGTTTCCTTGATACATTGCTTATGTCATGCTCATGTGGGACTTTGTTATCCAATCTGATATGAAAGACTTGGACTATGGCTAGAAGCTCATTAAGATGATCTCAACATTGTTGGGATATATGTAAGTGTAGATAAACACCAATGGCCAACTTTCACAAGCTATTCGATTAAAGTGTTCTATCAGGCAAAGATGCCCCTTGGCTCCTCTTCTTTTTGGATCCTTTCTAATGGTCTCAACTTCCTTGTTAGACATCACATGTGTTTAGATCTTATTCAAGGCCTATTTCTTCCTCTCAATCAAGACCATATGATCAGGAGAGTCTTTGTCGATGACATGAATGCTTTTGTGCATAACATTGTGGCTAGCATTGGTACCCTTTGGTGTTTCCTTAATACATTTTGTCTGGCATCGGGCTCCAAAAATCATTATTGCGCATGTACATTTGTGAGTTTTTTCCTTTGCTAACATTAAGAGGGATATTCAATTTACCTTTAGTTTCTCCATAGTAGACAGTTAGTTGGTAGAGATCATCGATCTTGAAGCGATTAAATTACTTTTTTATGTGCGAAAGAAATATCTAGAGTAAAATTATATTCAAATTAAAAAATTTCCCAAAGGCATAGTCATTATCTGAGATGTTGGAAGTTATCCATCATAACTACAATGTATGTTGTAGTATGCTTTGTAATTTTGTGAACGATCCAATCAATTTAGGAATCTATTAAGTAGACATAAAGGGAGGTTAAGATCGCCTTGACAAAGAGGTCATCAGGCCCAGTTGTTATTTCGAATCCTAGATGCCTCCCATCCTTAACCATGAAAGAGTATGCGTAACCTTCAAATGAGGACAACTGCTATGCATTCATGATGTATTTTGAGGCCAAAATATTGTTAGTTATAGAGTAGGCTCCATGAAAGAAAGATATGAGAAGAAGCGGTGGAATCATAGTGATGTTACATTTAAAATTGTGTTCACATCCAGGAGGATTAAATGAGGTACAGTATCACCGTGGTGTAGAAAATCCAGAGCGCAGAAATATTGGGTGAAACTTCTTATTTTCCCAATGCAAAATTAGAGAACCTGAACGCCGTTTACGTCTACTACACTTGTACTGCCTTGTTTCTTCATATCGATGAGTCACTGAACATTGTAATACCTCTCTCTCTCTCTCTCTCTCTCTCTCACACACACACACACACACACACACAAGAGCACTAATCGTACAAAGGGAATGTAATTTTGCATTTACTTCAAATGAGAGAAAAATTATGTTAGTTTTGACGGAGATGAGTGATTACAAAACATATGGGTCAAGCACAAGGAACATCTATAGTTGACGCAACAATCATATGAGCGTCAACAAGGACTTTTTCTCAAATATGCAGGTACCAATACCCTAAGCGCATGTGAGGACAGGTGAAGATACCCAAAAGGCATGTGAAGATACCCAAAGGGCATGTGGAAACAGATGTTATGTTGGACGCTTGTGATAAGGTTAGGTGCTTGAAAAATGCTCCTCATGTTCCCGTAATCACAAAGAAGATTGTCTCGGTGAAGATACCCAAAAGGCATGTGAAGATGCCCTTTGTGAAAAATGCTCCTCATGTTCCCGTAATCACAAAGAATCTCATGACATTCAACTAGCCGAACACACGCACACACTCACACACACATATACTTTTGTTTGGACTATGCAAAGGCATCTTCGAAGGTTACAAGAGTCCTTGCACAGATTTACTTAGATAATTCAAAGATGGAGCCAGTATTTATGTGTATTATGAACTATGGTTATACATAAAGAGCACTATCCAATCATTATTTGTGAAGAAGAAAAGAAATAGGATCACATAAACTTCCATTTATGTAGATAATTCGATGATAACAAGAAATGATCGGCAATGAACCAAGGAATTCGAGTAAAATGTCGAGAAGGAACTCAAAGTATCAAATTACGGTAAGCTAAAACGGGAGCTAATACGAATCCTAGTGGTTATTTCTAATCCCATACACTTCAAATGATGTTTGTGGGGGTCCAATCATTGTTAGTTATAGAGTCGGCTCCATGAAAGGAAGGTATGAGAAGAAGCGGTGGGCTTAATTTCATACCTCCTCTGTAATGACTTATTTTCATTATTGTTGTTATTTAGTTTCCATTAAAAATCATTATTGGCATGTGCATGTGTGAGTTTTGTTTTTTTTGTTTGCAGACATTAAGAGGACTAGACAATTTACTTTTAGTTTCTCCATGTCAAACACTATGTGGGTAGAGATCATCCATGTAGAAGAGATTAAGTTATTTTTTTATGTGTGAAAGATATATGTAGAGTAAAATTTATATTCAAATTAGAAAATTTGTCAAATAAAATAGTCCTTATCAGAGATGTTTGAAGTTATTCATCATAACTACAATGTATGTGGTAGCATCTTTTGCATTCTTGTGAATGATCCAATCAATTTAGGAAATTATGGAGTAGTAATAAAGGGAGTTTAAGATCGACTTGACAAAGAGCTCATGAATCAAAAAAGAACCTTCAAATAAGGACATCTGCTCTGCTTTCACGATTTTTGTTTTGAGGCAAAATCATTGTTAGTTATAGAATAGGCTTCATGAAAGATGCAAATTGATGTTATATTTTAAACTGTGTTCACATCCAGCACGAATCAATATATTACGTACTCTATGAAATCCAGATCGCATAAATATTGCGTGACACTTCTTATCTTCCCGTAGACAACCTGAATGCCGTTTACGTGCAGTACACTTGTACTGCCTTGTTTCGTCAGATCTACGATGAGTCACTCAACATTGTAATACCTCTCTCTCTCATACACATTGTAATACCTCTCTCTCTCTCTCATACACATGTTACACATTGTAATACCTCTCTCTCTCTCATACACATTGTAAGAGGCCGTCCCAACAATTGATTATGAAAAGCGCAGCGTTTTGTCTGCTATGCACGTTCACGTCGTTGAGTAATTTCATGTTCCCATTTATGCGGAGAGAGCATCTCCAATCTCGCAGCGAATGGGTTTAGCAGAAAGCATGGCACCTTCGTTGCGGCTCCTCTGCCTATTGGTGCTTTCACTGACGCTATTGGCGGAGTATGATAAGGAGGACAAGTATGATGAAAAGGAGTACAGTGAGGAGTACGATATGGAGGACGACGGGCGGGCATGAAGGCGAAACCCACAGCTACGTGGGGACCGGGGTTCGACTACGCGACTTCACTTTATGCACTATTTTTTTTTTTAAATATAGGAAGTTCGGCATTAGCCTACTCTCCGCACTTGAATTAAAAAAATAAAAGTACAAGAGAAGGGGATTAGTGCTCACGGGATCCCCCAAATCCCACAAAGCAGGGGAAGCTTTTACAGAGTTTAGATGGCATTACAAAGAAGGGTAATCACCCTCTCATCACCCTCATGTGGGGCCCACTTGGATTTAAGCTTGTTATTGATCAAAAGGAGTACTTGATGATGCCTGAAGGGAGGGGGATTTCTTACAGTGAACGATCCTTTTGCCAAGGAGGAACAACGATTTCTCAATTGACCACTCTTTGGGGGAGTTGCCAAAGTTAGAAGCACATCTTTCCCGCCAGATTTTCCATAGGACCTCCCCTCTGATGGCATTCCAGATAGTCGCGGAGCAGTCGATCGCTTCTCCCAGCAAGGCCTGCTTCCAACTCCCATATATCTATAATGGTTTCCAAAATTGACCTGCCTTTGATGAAACCTTTTTGGTCCTCACTTAACCACGCTCTCAAATGGCTAGAGATTCTGTTGGCAATGATCTTATATCCCGTTTGGAGCATCGTAATAGGACGCCACTTCTCTATTCTGTTCTTTTCCCCTTTTTTGTGTATTAACTTGATAATGCCATTGTTGAGACAAGTTGGAAGCGCGCA
>CM035406.1:203524952-203787452 GCA_020310875.1 Ceratopteris richardii | reverse complement strand
ATTAGGGTTTAAGGGTTTAGGATTTAATTATAAAAATATGAATATATAAATAATATATATAAAGTAGGATAATTATATAGATAATAAAATATGATAAGAACTAGTGTTTTAAATAAATAAATGAAATATATATGATTAAATATATAAAAATAGGTTTAATTTTAATCATTTTAAATAGAGTACATATACACAAACACACATACTTATACACCTATCTATATTCACATATATATACATATACACATATATATACACATGCATACATATATATACATGTTTTAGGTCTAGGTCATTTTGATTAGGGTTTTAGGGTTTTACAGTCCATTGGAATGGATTATACTAAAATTCATGCTTGTCCGAATGATTGCATTCTCTTTTGGAATGATTATGAGCATCTCCACATATGTCCAAAGTGTGGGGCAAATAGATTTAGAGAAGACGTTGTAGGCGAAGCAATCCCCGCAAAGGTTCTTCGCCACTTTCCTATCATTCCACGAATTAAGAACATGTTTAGATGCAAATCTATAGCTGAGTTAATGTCATGGCGTACAAAGAGCAGGTCTACAGATAATGTAATGCGAGTGCCTACTGACTCTGATGCTTGGAAGCACATAGATAGTAAGTGGCGAGAGTTTGCTAGTAAGCCTCGATCCATACGTCTAGGCCTAGCTATGGATGGAGGGAATCCATTTGGATTACGCAGTTCTTCATGGAGCACATGGCATGTATATTTGGTCAATTATAATATCCCACCATGGTTGGTCACAAAGAAAGGTCATTTATTATTAGCTCTTATTGTACCAGGTAAGTATAAGGTAAAAAACATGGATGTAAATCTTGCACCACTTGTGGAAGAACTGCCCATTTTATGGGATGGGATTACTGTGCGTGACATGTCTCAACCTATAAGAAGACGAGACGTGTGAGTGCAAGGCATACTTATGTGGACAATGCATGATTGGCCTGGTTATGGTGAATGTTCAGGTTTATCATTTTTGGGTTACCATGCTTGTCCTTTATGCGGACCATGACTCGAAGCACGCTATTCCAAAGCACTATGTAAGACTTTCTATGAAAGACATCATAGATATTTGCCTGATGGACATGTTTTATGTGAAAGACAAATTGGTCGACAAGCGCAACACCAAATGAAAGCTAGTGATTGGAAACAACTATGGGATTCAGAAAATCCAGTTGCTCGCATGAAACGGTTGTCCATTTTTCATGAACTCCCTTATTGGAGTGAATTGTTGATCAATTATTTGGTGGACCCGATGCATATTTTTAAGAATGTGGGAGAGATTCTTTGGAAAACTTTGATCGAAAAGAAAGAAAGCAAAGCACAAAGGGAGGACTTAGAAGAGTGAGGTCGTATGCGAGAGTTGTGGGCAATTACTAAGCCCAACGGAACATTATCGTTACCAAGAGCTCCTTGGGTGCTTTGCAGGATGGAATAGCAACAAGTGAAGAAAACAATTTCAGAGTTTCAAACACCTACTGGATGCATGAGGTGTCTAAAGACTTCTTTCACACGAAACGACAATCTTGTAGGACTCAAGTCTCATGATTGACACAAGTTTTTACAGTTTGTGCTCCCTGTAGCCCTAAAACATTGTCTTTCACAGGATGTAAGAAGAACCATTTATAAAATTAGTTCTTTAGTACGGTGGATATATTCTAAAGAGATAAATAGAGATAGCATAGAGAGTGCGAAACTCAATGCTATCGAGGCTGTTTGTATGGTAGAGAAATACTTTCCCACAAGTATTCTTACTATTCAACTTCATTTACTCGTTCATGTGGTAGATGAAGTTGCAATAGCAGGAACTGTCCATAGTCGATGGATGTTCTTCTTAGAGCACTTTATGAAGACATTAAAAGGGTTTGTTGGACAGAGAGCACGTCCAGAGGGTAGCATGGCAGAGGGATGGCTTGTACAAGAATCTCTTGTATTCATAACTGAGTTTCTATGTATGTCGGATCCTGAAATGCCTCGCTTATGGAGCGATGATGAAGATGTTCGTCTCGTAGGTGATGAACCACAAGGTAAAGGATTGCAAAGAAAAATGGATGTAGCTTTCAGAGAGAAGGCAATGAAGTTTTGCATAGTGAACTCTGAGCCTATGTAGAAGTGTTTAGAAAGGTATGAGCTTGCCAAGGAAACTAACGCAAAGGAAAGAGCTCAATTTCGAAGAAATCGTTCCACTCGATTTTTACCTCTTCCAGAAAGTCTTCGACCTCTTCCACCTTTTCCAACGAGCAGATGGCTAGATATAGCAGTTTCACAAGCAAAGGCACTGGGTGAAGATATCTCTGAAGAAGAAGAAGAACTCGCAAAAGGATGTGATTGGGAGTATATTAAATACAGTGCACTATGGTCTCATGGACGACACTTTCGAATCGCACGAATCGATCAAAATAGGTCTACTTTTGATAGTGGAGTGATGGTGAATTTTTTGCAAAAAAGTAGAGCGAGTGCAAGAGATGATAATGCTCTAGAAGGCGAGCTAGATTATTGTGGTGTGATTCAAGACATCTTGAAACTATCTTTCAGAAAGTTTGATTACTTTGTTTTTTATGTGAAATGGTTCAAAGTAGTCACCTCTGGAAGAAACGCAACAGTGAGACGGGATAAAAGCGGTTTGCTTCAAGTCGACTCCACAAGATTATGGACAGATGAAAGGGATACATTTGTACTTCCCGAACATTGTGAGCAAGTTGTTTTTATACCAGATTCAAAAGAACCAGACTGGCTATTTGTTTTACAAGTCGCTCCACGTAGTAGACAAATTTTTGAGAACATAGATGTAGAAGAAAGTCCATCTCTAGTGGACTCAGAGATCCATTCGATAGTCGAGGAGGAAGAGATCATTGTTCGAGAAGAAGAGGTCATTGAAGAAGAGGTCATTGTTCGAGAAGACGAAGCAATAGACGATGATCAAGAAGAAACTAGCATAGCAAGCGATTTAGAAGCCATCAATATAGAGATAGATATTCTCGGTGCATCGGATCTTCAAGAGGATGCTAGACTAGAGGAATTTTGAATAAAACACTTGTACGTTCTAATTTTTGTTTTTTTTTTTGTTTATTCTCTATATTACTTTTATTATCGCATGCTAATTATTGAGTTCTTTTATTACAGAGCACAATGCGAGACAGTCCTCCAGTCACTCCACATTCCATGATAGAGGAGCAGTTTTTGGAGTTCATCTCTCAGGTTCCTCCCGTGTATATGGCTGTTGCATCGCAGTATTGGATTGCTTGTGGTAGCACTCCTCCCGGCCTCACTCGTGGCGGCCTTACTCCTGCCGGCCTCACTCCTGTTGGCCTCACTCCCGCCGATATCACTCCCGCCGGTGTCACTCCTATCGGTGTCACTCCTGCGGGTGGTGCTACTCCCATAGGAGGTATGTCTCCTAGCTTTGTGACTCCACCACGACTATCTTTTCAGCCATCTCCTACTGGGTCTACTAGTATACATGTGCATTCGACACCTCAGCGCGATACAGGTTCTGGCACATCTCGTAGATCGAGGTCACGCTCTGGAGCAGGAGGTTCTAGGAGTGGATCTACAAGTAGGTCTAGAGGCGGAGGAGGCGGCCGTTGTGGAGGCAGTACGACTGACGTGTCACCCGCTTCTACTCCTAGGACAAGTACCTCAGATGTAGGTACGCCATGGAGTACACCACATGGAACACCACGTACACCTTGGGGTGCTCATGACCATGATGACTCCAAGGTGTATAGTATCCGAGATGGAGCTCCGGTGATGGATGCGGTTGGCAAAGCAATGCGTGCACACATACGACAGCTTTGCTCCATCCAGTTTGGACACTCTATCATGTTGAAATGGAGTGAACAGGATAAAGATCGAAAGAATTATATCACACAGACAATTTATCAGGAGTTTCGACTAGCCGATGGATAGTCTCTTGTCAGTTTAGAGTGGATTCTGCACACTGCACGTGAGGTTATGTCCCATCGACGATCTGAGGCTCGTGATGCTTTCAGAGCAGGCTTACCAAAGCTTGTATGGTTAGATGTTGAGGAGTGGGACATGATTCATGATGAGCAGCAGCAGACTCCTAACTCATATCGCCAGCAGCGAGATACCGCAGCCACATATTTAGATACGGTTGGACCGTCACATTTGGGCAGCGGCGGATATGACATGATGCGTCATGAGTTTGTAAGTACCATTTCATTTATTGAATTTATTTGTGTTAAATTTCTCATGTATGTTCCTATAATCTTTTGTATATTTGTTTCAAGAGCTGGCAATGGCTCGTCCTCCAACACGAACGGAGGAGTCTTACGGATATCGTCATGGGTTGATTGCGCTATTGGAGGACTTGGAGGGACGCGGTGCAGTCGTTTCATGGGACCGTTTGCAATGAGGTAATTAATTTATAAACTTGGTTTTTACTTGTTGTTTGTAATTTTCATGTGAATTTATCTCATTCCATTAATGTTCTTTATTGCAGGACTGTTGATATGGAACGTTCTTTGCATGTGTATGGCAGTGGAACACCAAAATTTTGTATTTGATTTTCATATGGCAATGCATTGCTTTGCCACATTTTGTAAAAGCGTCATATATGACAGTAGTTTGCCACACTCTTGTACATGCTTCATTATTGAAATATATAACTTCTTTTGTACATGGTTCATGGTTCATTTTGATTATCTCTTTTGTGTCCAATAATACTCTGTTTCATGAAATCATATTTCGGTTGACATTAGAGTACACATCACATGTACTCGGTTTTTTTTTGGGCAGAGTGTATTGTCTTTTGTTACGCAACATCATGGTAATGTTGTTGTAGCAAAAGACAACACACTCTGCCCAAAAATAAATTTGCAGGTATGGTCATCGATATACGCGACGGTACTCCTAGTAATGTCATCGAAATAAGTGTCGGTATACCCAGCAGGCGACGGTATAGCCAACAAAGGCCTCGGTATGGGCGCCGATATTACCGACACATATACCGATGCATATAGTACCGACGCGCATACCGACCTTTACACTGACGTCGCGGTAAATAAAGCCGTGTTCATTTTCCTCATTAAAAACCTTGGTATACCATCGATTGGTTGTAGTGATAGAGCTTCTCTATGAGCCCGTCACACAGTCTCGAGCATCTTCCTAGATCTAATCATGATCTGTCATGACTTATCGACCGCACTTCTCCAGCACTTGGTTGGGGATGAGCCGGAGGCGAACACCTCCTTCCACATCATCAGCAATTTCTTGATGGACGGAGGGGAGAGAGAAGGAGGATGTGCTGGCATGGAACCAAGGAGCCTTATGGATCTTGGTGAAAGGTTGGAAAGTGATAACGATCGGGTAGTGATCAGAGATGGTGAGGTCGGTGCATTGCGAGAGGGAAGGGTGGCCCCAGTGATGAGTAAGACTCTGAGAAAAGTAGCATCTATCGAGTCTAGCTTTCCTCAGGTCCTCGCCTACTTGGAGATTTGACCACGAAAAAGCCATTTGAATCTTTGAATTCGACCAAATCCAAGTGCAGTTTGGTTTTGTCCCATGTTTCTTTCTCCTGACTATCGATGACCCTGCCCTTGCCCTTCCATCTGTCCATAGGGTCCTCCACCATGTTGAAGTCACCACAAATAAGCACGTTGTGGGGGAGGGAGTCCAAGGAGGCCCAAGTGTTCAGTCTCTCCAACTCCCCATTAGGGGCATACAAAGAAACTAAAGTAAAACTAAAGGGAGCACCAAAAGAAACAACAATCCATCGATGGCAATCATCTTCAGTGGATCTCTCAAGCTTTTCGAACCAGAATTGATTAATATCGATTACCTTTCCACCGGACCCCTGCTGGTGCGCCGTTGAAATCCAAACATGGGTCAAGGAGACCTGTCTAAGCCGTTTCTGGAGGTCTTCTCCATCAATTTTAATCTCTTGAATACATATAAATTCTGGGTTTAGGCTAATGTCGCGAAGCCATTGACCAATGATGGTCGCTCTTGAGGGGTTGGTTAGCCCTCTAGCATTTAACGAGATGATGATCATTGTCGTAGTGAGCCCTCTTTGCAGGAGGGATCTTTGTCATTTCTTTTCTTGGATTCATCTTTCTTTTTCGCTGGGATCGGATCCCGATTTAGCAATTAGTTCTTGTGGGGGCTTTTCCAAGGTATCCCCATAGGTTGTTTTCCTTTGCGGGATGCCTCTTGCTGGGAAGAACTGGGCACCGTTTCCGCAATAGCCGATCCAATGATGGAACTTTCACTATCCATGTTATCTTCGTTACTAGTAGTAAAGCCGTCTTCTTTGCTTGTAGTGTAACCCTCCTGGAAGGTTTCTTTATTGTCAGGGATCTCTAGGGCTTTGTCGTTGGTTTCCACCTCAAGTTGGTTCCTACCTGGGTAGTCAAACTCATTGATCTCCTTTTCCAGATTGCAAAACAAGTTGTTGGAGGGGGTAACTCGCATGTTGTTTTGCTCAAAACACGCCCTAGGGCTTCTTTTCCTTCTTCTTCTGACTTCGATGATCCCGTCTGCATCAGCTTTTGGATTCCACCATCTCAATTCTAATGGTTGCGTACAATTTTAAAAGGGAGTCTCTCCATTGCCTAGATTTGTCATGTATAGATGCCCGAAGAACATCCTATCACACCTGCAACTGTTACAGCTGCAGTTACTAAAGCTGATGCAGAAGGTGTTGAAGATGATGATATTATGCATATTCCTGTTCGTGCTGCAGTTTTTGCTGCACCTACTGTAGAGCAGATTCATTGGGATGGCAGAGATGCCCAGGCATATGCATTGATAGCTTTGTCTATCAAACATGCCATTATTCCTCACATTCGCTCTTGCAGAACAACTAAGGATGCTTGGGATACACTTACCACATTGTACCAAGCTAGGAATGAGGCTCGTGTTGCTTACCTCCGAAAATAGTTGGAGAGTGAGCACATGAATGAAGGTGATTCTATGGATAGTCTCCTAACGAAGATCAAAGACTTGAAGGAACAATTGATTTCTGCTGATGAGGTTATACTAGATAGCTCACTTGTGTAGACCGTTTTGAATGGTCTTCCGGATTCATATCAGAGTTTTGCTTCTACTCTTCGGTTGATCATGAAAGGCAATCCGAATGCCTTATCATTTGAGGACTTAGTCTCTGTTCTGTTGTAGGAAGATCAATCCAGGGTGAGTAGGTCCATTATGCGAGTTGTAGATCAAGCTTTCCTAGCTAGTCAGAAGGGCAAAAGAGAATGGAGCTTTTCAACTAGTAAGTAGAAATCTGCAAATTCTGCACATTCGAAGAACCAAGACAAAGATGAGAAAAAATCAGAAAAGAAGAAATTGTTTTGTAAGTACTGTAAAGGGAATGATCATATCATAAAGAACTGTCCAAAACTGGCTGCAAAAGAGGCAAAGAAGAAAGAGGCTGGAATGGTTGTTGCAGAAGCCTCTACACCAAAAACAGAGTCTGCAAATCTTGTGCAGGAAGAAGAATGGGCATTTACTATTGTCTTCAGATTTGAACCATCTTCTCATGAGCAGTGCATGTCTGCAGTAGACTCAGATGTTTGGTATTTTGACAGTGGGGCGACCAAACATATTACCTCGCAGCGCAGTTTCTTCTCTTCACTCGAGCCTTCTCCAACAGGGAATACTGTTACATGCGCCAACAACTCCTCTTATCTTGTTATGGGAGTTGGTAAGATCATTTTGACTACTACTTATGGTAGTTCTTTCACTTTTTCAGATGCTTTATTTATGCCAGGGATCAAGAAGAACCTGTTATCAGTTTCTGCATTAGCCAAGATTGGCTTGGTTGTGAAATTTGTTGATGATAGGTGTACAGTTCATGATCTGTCAAATGGCGATGTGATTATTGCTTCTGGTATTTTATGTCATGGGCTGTATAAGCTCACAGACTATGAAAGATGAGTAAATGATTTGGCATGTGCAGTAAATGATTCTCAGGCTATGTCAGATGCAAAGCTTTGGCATGCACGCTTTCGTCATCTGACATTTGCTAGTTTACTACGCCTGCAGAAATCATAAATGGTGTCCTCTTTGCCCAAACTTGAGGCACCTGGAAAACATGTTTGTGAAGGCTATATTTTGGGCAAAATGCAGCGTTCGTCCTTTCAGCCATTGCTTTCATTAAGGAGACATCTGTTAGCTCCAAAGACATGTATGATACTTTGCTGCCTCTTTTTACAGGTGGACAGTCTAGTGCTGGTCCTAATGAGGCAACTTCTCAGCCTTTGCAGGTTTCATGTGATGGTGCAAATCATTCCATTTCTGATGCAGATTTACATGATGCACTTATTGATGAGAGAGCTGATATTGAGCAAGCAAGAACTATGCCAAAATGGCTGGTGCAGATCTTGTGTGATAGCAAATTAGATGCACCTCTGTCATATCGTACTTGATCAGGCTCTCATAGTGCCTCTTTTGCATCAGATTTCTATGCTATGGCTGCATCTAGTCTAGGTGATGAGAATGAGCCTGTTTCGTTTGATGAAGCACAAAATTCGGAAAATTGCATGGGTGCTATGCAATCTGAATATGATGCAATAATGAAGAATGGTACTTGGTCTTTATGTGACTTGCCTCCTTGCAAGAAGGCCATTGGTACTAAGCGGGTATACAAGCTGAAGCGTAAACCTGATGGTACAGTTGACAGGTATAAGGCTAGGCTTCTTGCAAAGGGTTATGCACAGGAAAGAGGCATTGATTTTGATGAGACCTTTGCACCTACATGCCGTATGACTACTCTTCGGAACATCTGTGCACTAGCAGCCCATCATGGTTGGAATGTACATTAGTTGGACATTAAAACTGCATTTTTGAATGGTGACTTGCATGAAGAAGTGTATGTTTTTCAGCCCCGTGGCTTTAGGAAGAAAGGGCATGAAAACCAGGTGTGCAGGTTAAATAAGGCATTATATGGTTTAAAGCAAGCACCACATGCTTGGTATGAGAAGATACATGCCTATCTGATCGCACATGGTTTTGAGAACAGTCCAATTGAAAGCACCTTATATGTTAAGCGTGCTAATGATGTGCTTCTAATCATTGTTGTCTATGTTGACGACATGCTGCTCACTGGTCCTATTGAGAAGCATATTGCTGATTTTAAGGCTGATTTGCATGCCTCATTTGAGATGTCTGATTTGGGGCATTTGCATCATTATTTGGGCATTCAATTTATGCACCTTGATGGTGGAATGGCATTGTGTCAAACAAAATATATTGAAACATTATTGCAGCGTTTTGGCCTTTGAAGACTGTAAGCCTATTGCCACTCCTATGGAGACAGGTTTACGATTGATTCTTCATGATGCTCGAGATGCATTTGATGTTGTTCTCTATCAGCAGGCTGTTGGATGCTTGATTTACTTATGCATTACTCGGCCAGATATTCAGTTTGCTATCTCACAGATGAGCAGGTTTATTCATTGCCCAGGAGTCAAGCATTGGCAGGCGGTTAAGCGTATCTTTCGCTACTTGAGTGGTACTCGGCTACTTGGGTTGTTTTATCCCAAGGGGGGATCACTACCGCCAGATTTGCATGCTTTTTCTGACTCTGATTGGGTTGGTTGCTATGACACTCATGTGTCCATTAGTGGCTTTTGCTTCCATCTTGGTAGCTCATGTATATCTTGGTTGAGCAAGAAGTAGCCTACTGTGGCCACTTCTAGTTGTGAGGCTGAGTATAGGGCAGCTTTCATAACGACTGTTGAGTGTGTGTGTCTCAGACGCCTTATGGCTTATTTGGGTGTTGGTCAGTCTTCTGCCACCACCATCTTCACTGAAAGTCAGAGCGCATTGGTAGTTGCGAGGAACCCTGTGTTCTATGCTCGCACTAAGCACATTGAGGTGCATTATCATTATGTCAGGGAGAGGTTCTCTGCTGGGGAGATCAGCTTGGCATATGTGCCCACGCAGGAAAACATTGCAGACCTTTTCACGAAGGCTCTGCCTAGGGAGAAGTTTGAAGCTTTCCACAAAGCTTTGGGCTTACTTCCTTTTGTGGAGTGATTTCCACATAGCTTGGCACTTCCTTACACATGAGTGCCAGCTACTTGTTCACCGCATCACTCCTAGGGGGAATTTGTTGATATATTTAAGTAGTGATATGTGTGAACACTCTAGGACCGCCGGGGCACTTTTTTCCCTCTTTACGAGGGTTTTTTTCCGCCAGCTTGTATATATTCCTATTGCCCTAATGGGCTACTTATCTTTGTACATTCTCTAGTAATACATTAAGTATTGTGTGTTGTGCTCCAAGCTTCTTCTTCTTCCTTGTGCCGTTCGCGTGCTTCCATAGACGTCTAACTCCAACACCCTTCACTTGTACTTTTCTTTTCCTTTTAATTGAACTTCCTTTCTTAAAAAAAAACTTCAAGCCTTTTAAAAAGAATACACATTTGATCAAAAAAAGTATTTCGACGAGGCTTGATATTTCTCATGATCTATAAGTGACTTGAAGTTAAGTTGTATTCTAATGCACTTGAACTTAAGTTCAATGGATTGAGAGAGGCTCCAACTAAAGGTTGAGCCTCTATCCATAGAGAAAGAAGTTTGAATTTAAGTTCATGCTTCTAGCCTTCTATGGAGAGTGAAAGGCTCTAGCTTGAATTTAAGGCTTCTACCATCAAACGTTTTGTGGAGCGAGACAAGTTTTTACTTACATTTGACACTCCAACACCTTAGATCCATAGAGGTGTGAAATCAAGTTTGAGCTTCTAGCTGAAAGGAAAGAGGCTCAGACTTAAGTTAGAAGTTTGGTCCTCTAACTTGTTATGAGTGAAAAAGGAGCAAAGTTAAGTTTGATCCTTTAGATTCCAATGGAGCAAAAGAAGCTCGCTTAAGCCTCTTCTGTAACACTAGAGGGTCGAATTTTAATTCAAACCTGTTTTAGAAAAATGAAAATTCGAATCAAAAGAGGATCTAGATAAAGATTGAAATATCTCACCATTCCACAAGAGGCTCGATGTTAAGTTTGAGCATCTAGTCTCTTGTGTAATGCGAGAGGCACAAGATTAGGTTTGAGGTTCTTTGTAGTTTTTAACATTTTTTAGATCAAGAAAAGCTTGAACTTAAGTTTGAATATATATCCATCAAGCATGTTGTGGAGCGAGAAAGACTCAAAACTCTTATGAGTGGGAGAACATCAAACTTGAGATCCAACATCTAGATTCTTATGGATTAGAGTTTGAGCCTTTAGCCTCGTATGGAGGGAGAAAAGGTAGAACTTAAGTTTAAGACCCTCTCTTGATCCAACTTAACCTTGAGCCTTTACTCTACATAAGAGGTAGAGGGAAGCTCAAACTTAAGTTTGAGCTACCAGCCCTCTATAGAGTTGGAAGTTCATGTCTCTAGCCTCCTATAGAGTAAGAGAGGCTTGAAATCAAGTTCAAACCTCTTGTGAAAGTGGAAAAGTTTGGAACTTAGGTCAAGTTTCTAGCCTTGTTAAGGTTGAGCATTTTCTAGATCAAGAGAGGCTCAGCTTGAAGTTTGAGCCTATAGCCCCTCATAAGCGTGGGAGGCTAGAACATAAGTTCAAGCTCTTCGCTTATTATGGGTGAAAAGGGTCAAACATAAATTTGAGTTGCTAACCTCTAATTAAGTGAAAAAGGCTTCATCTCAATCCGTTTTCTAGAAAAAAGGTAAATTCGAGCCAAAAGAGGATCTAGATGAGACTTCTCTTCTATATCAAAAAAAGCTCAAATTTAAGATCAAGCCTAATGTTTGAACTTAAGTTCGAGCCTCTGTACTCTTATGAAGCAAGAGATGCTGAGACTCAAGCTTGAACTTTTAGTTATAGCTAAAAAGGCTTGAAGTTAAGTTCAAGCCTCCAACATTTTATGAAGAATGAGAGGCTTAAACTCAAGTTTGAGATTATATCCCAATTAAAGAGGCTTAAGCTTAATTTTAAGCCCTTAACCTTTTATGGAGAAAAATAGGCTTACAATTAAGTTTCAGTGTTCTCTTGAGCGAGAGAGGCTCAAACTTCGGCCTCTTATGGAGCAATAAAGACTTGAACTTAAGTATTAATCTTCTTTATACGAATATAGATACAAACCAAAAGAGGATTCAAATAAGGCTTGAAATCTCTCCCGATCCACAATATGCTCAATGTTAAGCTCCATCATCTAGCCTCTATGTACTAACTTCAATATTTTATGTAGAAAGAGAGGCTCAAATTTAAGTTTGATGTGAGTTCAAGACTCTACCCTATTATGAGTGAGAATGTCTTGAATTTGAATTCAAGTCTAAAGCCCTCAAGTGTTTTGTGGATCGAGAGAGACTTGAGTTTAAGTTAAAGTGTTTAACCTCTTATGGATCACTAGAGGCTCAAACTCAACTTCGAGCCTCTAATTAAAGGATAAGAGGCTCGAACTCCTCTTAAATACTTTTGTTTTTAATAGAACGAAAGAGGTTTGAAATCAATTTCAAGCATTTCCTTGAGCAAGAGAGGCTTGAATGTAAGTTCAACCTCTAAGGTCATATAATTGCAAAGGGCTCAAATTTAAGTTCAAAAGTTTAGGCTCTGATAGAGCAAAGAAAGCTCAAGGTTAAGCCTTTTATGAAACACGAGAGGTTAAAACTTAAGTTTTATCTTTTTAGAAAAATGCAAATTAAAACTAGAGAAGGATCTAAATAAAGATCAAAATGTCTCCCAATGCACATGAGGCTTGACCTTAAGTTCTAGAACCTAGTCTCATGTGTAATGTGTGAGGCTCAAAACTAAAGTTGGAGCCTCTTTGTACTTTCTAAAAAAGTTTTCATGGAAACAAACTCCAACTCAAGTTTGAATTAGTGCCATTGCGACCTTGTGTCCAAGCCTCCTATGGAGCAAAGAAGCTCAAACATCAGTTCAAGCCTCTCCTACTCGAACTTAATTTTCAGCCTTTACACTTCATGTGAGGTACAAGAGAGGCTTGAACGCAAGTTCGAACCTCTAGTGTGTGCATATCTCTCCATCTCTCTCTCTTTGTATCTCTCTCTCTTTCTCTCTCTCTTTCTCTCTCTCTGTCTCTTTCTCTCTCTCTCTCTCTCTCTCTCTCTCTCTCTCTCTCTATATATATATATATATATATATATATATATATATATATATATATATGTATGTATATGTATGTGTGTTTATGCATGTATGTATATGTGTGTGCATACATAATTATTCACTGTGAGACTTTTTTCTTGGTTTGACTTAAGCCTTTGTATGTTGTTGTCGAGTTAGCAAAAGAAGCGACAGGCTAGATCTTTCCACATGAAATGCTCCCTGTGAGTTTTTTGCCAAATAACTTTGTACAAAATACCAAACAACAATGAGTATATTTTTGGATCAGAGAGTAGCTTTTGGCAAGCCAAAGGTCTCTCCCTCTAGTCAAGTGTAACTTTGATTGTATGAACGTTTCTACACATATAGTTTTGCTCGCAATCTCTTACGTATGTCAAAATCCATTCAAGCTAGTAGCTCTCTCACCGTTGGTTCCAATATGTGCGCATCTACTTTATCAATTGTATCTTGTACTCTTTGTTGTCTAATGAAAAATAATATTTTTTTCTCTAATTTACGCATTTCCACTAGTACTTTACATGTCCTACTTTTCATTCCTTGAAGTTTTCTCGAACTTGAAATTGAATTTTTAGATTCATCTTAATGGAATTGCATAACTCCACAGGCAATAAGTATCACTCATCTCAATGGATGTATGTGTACTGAAATGTCTTATGAGTGGGAAAGTTTCAAACTTAACTTTGAGCCTCCAAACTCTTATGGAACCAAAAAGGTTAGAACTAGAGTTTGAGGCCAAAGCCTCTCATGGTGGAAAAATAGGCTCAAAATCAAGTTCAAGTTTCTCTTACTCCAACTTAAGCTTGAGCCTTTAACCTTTATGAGAGGAAGAGAGAGGATCAAACTTAGGTTTGAGTCTCTTGCATCTAATAGAGCAAAAGAGGCTCAAAAATAAGCTTGAACCTCTAGATCAAGCAAATGCGACTCGAACTGAATTCAAGTTTCTTGCCTGTTTAGTTTCAACGTTTTAAGGAGAAAGAGAGGCTTTAAGTTCTAGCCTCTCCTTCTCCTACTTGAGTTTGAGCTATTACGATACATACTATCAATAGAGAGGCTCAAACACAATTTCTATCCTCTAGCCTCTCCCTAGAGCCTACCAAAGAAAATCTCTTTGGGCATTAGAGAA
Source organism: Ceratopteris richardii (assembly GCA_020310875.1). NCBI lineage: Eukaryota > Viridiplantae > Streptophyta > Polypodiopsida > Polypodiales > Pteridaceae > Ceratopteris > Ceratopteris richardii. The sequence continues at coordinate 203,773,256 of CM035406.1, read as the reverse complement.
GAGGTCTCCCAAGTTTTTTTTTTTTTTTAATTTTTTTTTTTTTTTTATAAAAGGAAGTTCGGCAATAGCCTACTCTCCCGGACTTGAATTAAATTAAGAAACAAAGGTACAATAGAAGGGGACTAGTGCCCACGGGACCCCCCAAATCCCACAAAGCAGGGGAAGCTTGATTGAATCCTAGGTTGCACTACAGAGAAGGTTAATCACCCTCTCATCGCCCTCATGCGGGGCCCACTTGGGTTTGAGCTTGTTGTTGATCAAAAGGAGGACTTGATGGTGCCTGAAGGGGGGGGATTTCTTACTGTTGACGATCCTTTTGCCAAGGAGGAATAGTGATTTCTCAATCGACCACTCCCTGGGGGGATCGCCGAAGTTGAGAGCACACCTCTCCCGCCAGATTTTCCACAGGACTTCCCCTCTGATGGCGTTCCAGAGTGTCGCAGAGCAGCCAATCGCTTCTCCCAAAAGGACTTGTTTCCAACTAAGCTGTTTTTGAAGTCTGATTTTCATTCCAACCGTCTGCAAGATTCTGTAGGAGTTGGGACAAGTAAGGAAGATGTGTGGGACATCTTCGATAGCACGGTGGCATCGTTTGCACCAAGGAGGGATCCCACAAAGTTTGCTAGCCTTATGGTTGGTCCAAATTCCTCGATGAAGAATTTGCCATAAGAGGACAGACTTCTTAATCTCAATTAGGGGGTGCCAGATACCCATGAATTTCATGTCCCACCGAAGCCGCGTCCAAGACAGGCACCACTTCTTGTTGAGGCTGATCTGGAGATCAGCCGTTTCTTTGATGTTCGGGATTTTGAGAAGGCTGTTTCCATTTTGCCATTTGAGACCAAGCGAGTTTGGTGTGTCGTGTCCCATGAGAAGGCGAGTCTTGTGACGATCCCAAGCGAGGCATCTGCTTTGCAGAGTGTTCCATTCTTCGTAGGAGATGTTTATGCGAGGGTCAATATCCTCGAAGTTGATCCAGCTGTTGGTGTCATGTTTCCAGAGGTGTTTCCATTTTTTGAATCCTTTGTTCCATAACTTCTTGGCATTTTGAATGTTCCACGACTCCACACTCCTGATGCCATGTATCGGAAACTAGATAGAGTTGTTTTGTCTGATTCCGGCCGCCCACTTCCAGTCCTCACTAATTCTTGTGAAGCTTTTGACTTTATTCCAGCCCTTCCAAAGGGAGCACACGAGATTGGAGCCTTTCGGGAAGACGGGGATCGGGGAGAATAGCAGGGTCATGATGTCAAGGTTCTTCCAGTTCGGGAACCCCATGAGGGCCAACTCATTCTTGTTTCTGAAGATCAGCTTAGCCCACGAGGCCTCCCTATTGCACCAAGCCTTAATCATCCATTTGGCTGCCAGTTTGTTAGCCATACACCCGATGTCCAGGATACCAAGCCCCCCACTATCTCTAGGGCTAGTGCAGATGGTCCATTTGATTTTGGGCACCCCCCTTCTGTTATGATCGCCCGTCCAAAGAAAGTTTCTACAGATACTATTCAGTTTGGACAGTCCTTGCTCATTCGGTCTCCAACAAGAAAGGAAATAGATGGTAGAAGAGAGGAGGAACGTGTTGATAACCATCGCCCGTCTAGCGAGATTGATTTGCATACCTCTCCAGTAGTTAAGCTTGTTTTCGAGTTTGGCCAGCACCCAGTTCCATCGCTGCTCCATAGAGACGCCAAACCCCAAAGGGATTCCAAGAAGTCGAAAGATTTGGCCCTGCGGAATGATTTGACAGCCATGATCAATGAGAAGGCCAGGATGATGTCCCACAATAGCCCTAAAGGCGGTCTTAGAGTGGTTGATTTTGGATCCAGAGGCCTCACAAAAGGTAGCAAGACACCTCCAGAAAGTCTCCAGGCTGGTATTATCATTGTGAACGAAAGCGTTCATATCATCGGCAAAAAGTCTCATGATGATTTGATTGTGGGCGTGAGGTAGCCGGAGGCCTTTGATATTGCCAGCCTCCACATGATGTGCCACAAGTCTGCTCAGACCCTCAGTGGCGATGGCAAAAAGAAGGGGGGCCAGAGGGCACCCTTGTCTAATAGATCTTTTAAGATGGATCGCCTTTGAAAGTTTGCCGTTAACGTTAATTTGGGTCGTTGCGTTTCCGAGAAGGGTCGCGATCATCTTGGTGAATTTCTGACTACATCCGAGATCTTGGAGCGACTGCAGAATATAGTCCCATTCTAGCCTGTCGTAGGCTTTGTCAAAGTCGATCTTGAGGAAAACCACATCTTGATTAGACTCATTTGCAAATTGAATCCCTTCCCAAATATCCATAATGGTTTCCAGGATAGACCTGCCTTTGATGAAACCTTTTTGGTCTTCACTAAGCCAAGATCTCAGGTGGCACGAGAGTCTGTTGGCGATGACTTTGGCGATGATCTTGTATCCTGTTTGTAGCATCGTAATAGGTTGCCAGTTCTCGATTCTGTTCTTTTCCCCCTTCTTGTGTATCAACTTGATAATTCCATTATTTAGACAAGAGGGAAGAGCACCAAACTTTAGCACTTCTTGCCAAACCATCCGAAGAGGGGTGGCAACCACCAGCTTGAAGGATTCAAAGAACTCGTTAGTGAGTTCGTCGGGTCCCGGGCTTTTACCGAGAGGGAGGGCATCAATGACCTCAATGATTTCTGAATCAGAGAGAGGGGCATGAAGCAGGGAGTGGAGGTTGGGTGGTATTCTCCGGGGGGAAACCCTAGAAATGGCAGCCATACAGTCCCTTCTATGGTGGGAGAGGGGGTTCGAGGTTCCCAGGAGTCTCGTGAAGTGCCCTTCGATGATGCCAAAATTATCTTCTTCCGAATTGCATACATTGCCATGTGGGTCTAGCAGTAGGGGGATCGATTCTCTGTTGTGTTTCCTTTTAAGGATACGGCACATCTCTTTGGTGGGTTTGTCGGCTTTGCCAGCCCACCACTCCTTGAAGAATATTTGCAAGTTTTTCCTTTGTTTTTCTTCCTCGTATCTCAACACTGCTCTGATTTTTCGGAGACCTTTCTGGGCTTGGTGTTTTCCTTTGTTCACTTCCTCCTCGAGCCGCCAGAGTCTGTGGTAAAGAGCTTCCCTGCGAGCCTGCCGCACAGTCTCGAGCATCTTCTTAGTTCTGATCATGATCTTACGAGACTTGTCGACCGCACTTCTCCAGCACTTGGCTGGGGCCAAGCCAGAGGCGAACGCCACCTTCCACACATCGGCAATCTCTTGATGGACGGAGGGGAGAGAGAAGGTGGTTGCGTTGGCATGGAACCACGGAGCCTTGCGGATCTTGTTGGAAGGTTGAAAAGTGATAACGATCGGGTAGTGATCAGAGATAGTGAGGTCAGTGCGTTGTGTGATGGCAGGGTGGCCCCACTGATGAGTAAAACTCTGGGAGATGTAGCATCTATCTAGTCTAGCTTTCCTCAGGTCCTCGCCCGCTTGGAGATTCGACCAAGAAAAGCCACTCGAGTCTTTGAATTCAACCAAATCCAAGTGGAGTTTGGTCATGTCCCACGTTTCTTTCTCCCGACTGTCGATGACCCTGCCCTTGCCCATCCATCTGTCCATAGGGTCCTCCACCATGTTGAAGTCTCCACATATAAGCACGTTGTGAGGAAGCGAGTCTAAGGAAGCCCATGTGTTCAGTCTCTCCAAATCACTGTTAGGGGCGTACAAAGAAACAATAGTAGCACAAAGAGGAGCACCAAAAGAAACGGCAATCCAATGGTGACTTACATCTTCAATGGAGTTCTCGAGCTTTTCAAACCAGAGTTGTTTAACACCGATAACCGTTCCTCCAGACCCCCGCTGGTGCTTCGTTGAGATCCCAAGTTGTCTCTACCATTATGAGAGCCATTAAATCACGTAGAAGCCCCACAAATTTCTTTAGCTGTAACATTTGTCCTGATTCACGAATGGAGAATTCACCACATAAGGAGATCTTTTTTCATTCTCAATGAAGGAATACCATAGGGCATGAAACATGAATTTCCATATGATACATGGCCAATTCAGAGACCATTTCCTATTACGTACATTAAGAATATCTAGATTTCTTGAAACTCGATATTTTCCCCAAGTTGTTGTCATTGTACAATTTTATGCCATGTATTTAAGGCACAACATGGCCGAGAAGGAGGAGGGATATTGAGATGTCCAAAACATTGATTTTTTTTCTTAAGAAGAATCAACCTTCATAGTCCATTCTCTTAGCTTTGTTTATGTCCTCAAATTTGATCCATTTTCTTGTGTCTTGATTCTTGAGATGATTCTAGAAGGAGAACCCTTTGTTCCATAACTTCTTTGCTCTTTGGATTTTATCGACATTGAAAGCCTTGATTCGCTTGACTGTGAACCAAATCAAATTGTTCTACCTAATACAAGCAGCCCACTTCCACTCTTCATGGATTTCGAGATAAGGTTTCATCTTGATTCAACTTTGGATAATGAGAAAAGGAAATCTAAGACTTGGGACATAACAAGGAAAAGAGAAAACAAAAAGGTGAGTAAGTCATGCCCTTATATCTTGGGAGACCAGTTAAAGTAAGACCACTTTTCTGTCCACAAAAGAGTTCAAGCATATATCCTCTTATGAGCGTGGGAGGAACAAACTTAACTTCAAGTCTTTAATTTATTTTGGGTGTGAGAATCTCAAACTAAAATTTGAGCCTATATCTTCTTTTGGAATGGAAGAGGTTTGAGATTAGGCTTTAAGCCTTAAGAAAAAATACACATTCAAGAGAAAAGAGGAGACTTGAATTTAAATCTCTTATCCTATAGCTTCGAGATCAAGTTCCAAGCTCTACAAATTCATGTAGCCTATTATGTACTGAAAGAGGCTTGAACTATAGTTGGAGCCTCTAACTTTATGAGTGGTAAAGGCTCAATCTTAAGTTTGAGTCTTAATCCATTGAGTCACACTAGCTCAAACTTAAGTTAAAGCCTCTAACTTTATGAGTCTGAAAAGCTGAAACATTAGTTTGTGAATTTAGCCATCGAGTGTTTTGTGGAGCCATACATTCTCATACTTAAGTTGGAACCTTTGACCTCTTATGGATCACTATCAAGCTCATGTCATTAACAAGAACAAAAGAGGCTCAAACTCAAGCTCAATTGTTTTCTAGAATGAGAGAGGCTCAAACATAGATTTGATAACCTATCCTATCATAAGTGCAAGAGGATCAAAATTAAGCCTCTTATAAGCATGATAGGTTCAAACTTAATCCAGTTCTTTGTTCCACTTAGCTTTGCAATTTCTTCCAACTCTTTGTTCCACTTAGCTTTGCAATTTCTTCCAACGAGAGTCAGTATTAACTATCTTGAACTGACATTGGTTCATACCTCAGATAGTTATATACTAACCTCAAAGGTCACCAAAGCTTTTGCAAAGAGAAACAAAGCTTACTAAACCAATTCCTTCAAATCTTAAAAATAATCAAGCCGTCAAGATACCTTCTAACTCTTCTATCTATTTGGATGAAGTTAAATGATTCAAGTTTTGCTTTTAGTTCCAAGATCTTGCAAAAAATATGCCTCTTTCTAGGCATCATATCCAAGATCTTGCTAGGAACTAACATTCTTGAATCATTTGTTACTAAAGATTCAAAAGATGATCTTTTATAGATCGTCCTTTTATTCAAGGTTATTATACTTGAATAGGCTTGATTTTTCTTTTGGAGTTTAACTTGGTAAACTTCCAAAATTTGTTACCTTCTTATTTATCCAAATTTATTGTACTATATAAAATTTGGCTATGCATTTAAGAAAAATGCATCTACTTAAAAAGATAGCCTTTTCTAGGGTAAATGTCATGTTCGTTCTATTTACCCTTTTGTTCATACAATCAGGTGTATTAAATTGGTTCAAGGAGGTACATTTCTCCACCTCATAATGAATCTAAGACCTTAATCTAAATGGTCTTATCTTTAAGGCTTATCCCGATGTTTCCTAATGGATCTTGAGTCTATTTTCTCCCTGGCCGTCAGAGAAAACTCTCAATGGAAGTTAGTTCTCACTGTCCCATACCAGGGAATTCTTCCTCCAATCCATAGAACTACATCCTTAACCTTTCCACATTCTTTTCCCTTATCTTTTCAATGCTCTCTGATCATTTACCATGATCATGAATTCCATCTTGGAATTCCTTGTCATCATAATCACGAGAGCAAAAACTAAGGTTTCTTAGGTCAATTAATTCAAAGGTCTATTTAGGTTGACCTTTGAACTTTACTTGGTATCGAGCTATAAAAGGGTTTGATCTTTTTGACCAATGTAGGCCTCTTGGATTATCCAATCATAAAGGTTTGGATATAATTGACCAAGTTAGCTTACTTGGCTTTCTCAAAATTCCTCTAGCTAATTTAACATGAGATAAGATCAAGTCTTTTCTCCTTTAGATCCCTTTTTTCAATGATATTTACCCATGGGATTTTCTTGGGATCTTCAACTCATACCTTCATGAGTTGATATCCTAGCTTAAGTCTTCAACATCATATTTGATGTTCTTCAAACCATTTACTATTCTCCTTTTAGGGATCAACGATTATATGTCACCCTTTTGACTTAAGCAAGTTGTCATGCTTAGTGATCCAAACTTTGGATCCATCTTTATCCATTCTCAAATACCCTGCTCTAAATATGCTTCAAGTCTTTGGCTAGCTTACCTTAGTTTACTTGCCAAAATGGAATTCTTTAATGAATTCCCTTCTTACATATTTGGTTCTTACTTTGTTTGAGATTTAATTCAAACATACTTGGGTACTTATGGACATCCAACGTACTCCTTAACTTTCATAAAAGAGTTAAGGAATATCTTTTGCTTAGAAGTATCATATTGATGATACTTTTCTTCCCCCCTTTAAAGAGTTTTCCTCCTCGAAAACTATAGGAAATTGATGATCTTTTAATTTCCTATCCAAATGGGAGGTTCATTTATGCTAAATCCTTCATTAAAAAAGCTCTCCAATATCCTTGAGCTTAAGGTTTCATTATCCTTAAGTTCAGTGTCCCATACCACTGAACTCACTTAAGTGACATTGTAAACCTAGATGTCCCATACCATCTGATTTACAATCCCACTTTAGTGTAGAGAACTTTAGCTCTTACTCAAGGATTAAACTCCATTCGTTTTAGTCTTATCAAATATAATCAAAATCTTTGTAAGTTACATTCTTATAGAGTCTTGATTTGTTCTTTAAAAGACTTTGAGCTTTCATTGAACTATTTCCTTGATTAGATGCAATCAAAGTTATCTTTGTTTATGTCATTTGATAATAGAGCTAGTATTCTCATACTAGGTATCATCTATTGACATAAGTAGGCATCTGTATCAAAGGATATAGTCAATCATAAGCTTTGCTAAATGGTCATCTTGATAAATTTTTTCTTACTCATAGAGCACATTTTGGAGTAGAATTGTTAAGGGTTTCTTTCAACCCTTTAATCTTCCTCTTCTCTAGATGTGCTTAATGAGTTACAATTCTTCATTCTTGAAGCAATTTTCTCAAAGCTCCAAATGGATCCTACCTCTTGTCAATGGATGAAGAAGCTTATTGGGGAAGAAATGAATGCTAAAAAGGGTAAAATGGTTCAACCATTTTTTCCCTAATATGTCTTTTGAGGACATTCTCTTCCCCCTCTTTGTGTGATCATTGTCCTCAATGATTAGATGTTGAAGTTCCTCTGAACTTCTTAACATCGTTCACAAAGAAAAAGTATCCCATGTGTGTAGGGTCTCGTATAAACTTCTAGTTTATCCTTTGGATTTTTCAATCCAATTTCTTATTACTACCATTTATGGTTTAATAAGAAGAGAAACTTGTTGGTTTTGAAGCTTTAAGTGCTTGGCCTTGCTGATCAGGCATGCCATGGGTATTATGGAACTTGGGGGTCCATAAGTAGGACTCGAAGTTTAAAGTTCCTCTTCCTAAGTTAAATTTTGTTGGCTTTTGAATTAAGCCAACATATAAAAAGCATAAAGGATAATGGCTATTGAGTATTCCATTAAACTTTTATGCTTCTGACTTCAGAGTTAGAAGTCATTTCCTATCTTAACCTTAAACTTTATTGACTTAATTTCTCTCTCATGTACCATGAGCCCATGCATACATGATCTCATCAATTCATGCATATATGATTGAATTTGTGTATACCAAAGACATTCTCATCTTTTCTTGAAGATGTTTAGCATGCATAAGGTCCAAAAATTGAACCCCTCTTTAAAGCATGCATGGCCTCTTTAAAGCATGCATGGAATTCACATATCGAACTCCATTTAAATGCAAAAGATCTATATTGATTGCATGCTTCCATTTGAGTTCATTTCATGCTATGATGGACATTCAATTTCCATTCTTTGACAACCTTCATGTGGTGAATCCATTTCATGCTAATGAAAGATCTTTTTCTATTCAACTATGCCTCTAATGCATCATTTCAATGTGCATTAGGACCTCACCGAGTTCATTTGAAATGCATTCTTAAATGCATCAACCTTGCATGGCAAAACAAATATGAAAGTAAAACTTACCTCCATCAAAGCTACGTCCTTCCTTTGACCCGTGCATAATGAGGCATATTCTTTTGGGTACGTCATACTTGAAGTTGCAAGCTTGAGCCATCATGAATTTCCAATCTCAAGTATCTTTCTAAAGGCATCTTAATACTTACTTGTATGCCCTCATATGCATTTAACCTTACAAAAAAAATCTAAGGTTACTCTAACACATGCTTGCCTTTATTTATGGAATCCATGCGTACTTGTATTTATACATGAATCCTTTTTCTACTTGTCACTTCACCTATACACTGAGTTACATGCTTATAGTGCCTTCTAATACGTAATTAAACACTTTTCCAAATCAGGGATGATCCAAGTAATCCAATAATTATAAATCATGCATCCTTCATATCACATGTGCATTAAGTGCATGATAAATTCCAAAATATGCAAAAGAAAAAGAGAGTATATAACTTCAACTAATACTTTCCTTTTGTTATGCTTGGAAGTGAGGACATCCCAGCCTTCTTCAATCTTCCTTCTTCCTTCAAAAGGGTTATAATGTTCTTCTATGGATGGGCAAAATATAAAACATGTAAGCATCGATCATAAGGTAACGACGTGCTTCACGAGCTGCTATAGAAGATCTCAGTTCGGAGCTTCTCGAGAAGGGAGATAGCAACCCCGTATGCTGAAGAATTGGGAGTTTTAATCCCATATACAAGAAAAAGGAATCCATCACCTAACTATATAGTGACAAACTGGTGCATTCCACTTTCAATAAGCGGGGGAAGTAGAAACTCTGTGAGGCGCACTGTCGCATAGAGTTTACATTCAGCAGAGTGCTTGGACGGGTGGTACTTAGCTGGACGGGCGTGGGAAGGTGTGTTTAGTTTTGTCTTCGAACGTGGGCAGGTGGGCCTGGTTCATATACGTAGTGCCTCCTGAATCCTCCCTCATAGATGGGGTTCACACGAACTCTTTTGCTCTAAGAGAAGGACAGAGAAGGTCGTTGCACGGCTGTACTGGTCAGAAGCTTACGAGTCAGGATGTCCTCACGGACGTGCTCAGAGTCATGGCTTTCATATAATGAAAGGAAATAACTTGGCTATGATACTAATGTTGTGAAACAAACCACTGAAGACTAACTACCTAGCAAAACCAGCTCACTAAGAGAGAGCACGTCTCCACCCATCCAACTCCACCCATATATATACCTCTAGCCTAAGGGGGTGCATGTCCTTGAGATTGGCCAAGTGTCCAGCCAAGTGTCCTTCATGTGAACACTTTCCCAAGGGTGATCACATGCCTTCTAATTTCCCAAGGTCTATCACATGCCTTCTAAATCAAATGAGGATTCTTCTCTCATGTACACATAAGGTGGCTCCTAGATAAGCTTCTCCCAAGACTAAGGTTCCCACATCTTAGGATAAATCAAGCCTAAGGTTCTAATCATTCAATTGGGAGCCCATATGAATAAATACCTCAAGAGTTAAAACCAGGGGTTTCACCCAAAGGTTCAATGCATGTTCCAAGGGTAATTCAAGGGTTAGACCAAAGCAAACATACATCATATTCTAACCTTTAGAATCCATATGTTTAACCTTATGAACCCATGAATTATACAACAATTGCTTATGTGAGGCTCAAGTGGGACTTCGTTATCCGATCTGATATAAAAGACTTGGGCTACGACTAGAAGCTCGTTAAGATGATCTCAACTTTGCTAGGAAATATGTGAGTGCAAATAAACATCAATGGCCTACTTTGACAAGCTATTGGATTAAAATGTTCTGTCAGGCAAAGACGCCCCTTAGCTCCTCTTGTTTTTGCAATCATTGATGATGGTCTCAGCTTCCTTGTTAAACATCACACATGTTTAGATTTTATTCAAGGCCTATTTCTTCCTCTCATTTAAGACCATATGGTCATGAGAGTCTTTGTCAATGACGTGATTGCTTTTGTGCATAATAGTCTGGCCACCATTGATACCTTTTGGTGTTTCCTTGATACATTGCTTATGTCATGCTCATGTGGGACTTTGTTATCCAATCTGATATGAAAGACTTGGACTATGGCTAGAAGCTCATTAAGATGATCTCAACATTGTTGGGATATATGTAAGTGTAGATAAACACCAATGGCCAACTTTCACAAGCTATTCGATTAAAGTGTTCTATCAGGCAAAGATGCCCCTTGGCTCCTCTTCTTTTTGGATCCTTTCTAATGGTCTCAACTTCCTTGTTAGACATCACATGTGTTTAGATCTTATTCAAGGCCTATTTCTTCCTCTCAATCAAGACCATATGATCAGGAGAGTCTTTGTCGATGACATGAATGCTTTTGTGCATAACATTGTGGCTAGCATTGGTACCCTTTGGTGTTTCCTTAATACATTTTGTCTGGCATCGGGCTCCAAAAATCATTATTGCGCATGTACATTTGTGAGTTTTTTCCTTTGCTAACATTAAGAGGGATATTCAATTTACCTTTAGTTTCTCCATAGTAGACAGTTAGTTGGTAGAGATCATCGATCTTGAAGCGATTAAATTACTTTTTTATGTGCGAAAGAAATATCTAGAGTAAAATTATATTCAAATTAAAAAATTTCCCAAAGGCATAGTCATTATCTGAGATGTTGGAAGTTATCCATCATAACTACAATGTATGTTGTAGTATGCTTTGTAATTTTGTGAACGATCCAATCAATTTAGGAATCTATTAAGTAGACATAAAGGGAGGTTAAGATCGCCTTGACAAAGAGGTCATCAGGCCCAGTTGTTATTTCGAATCCTAGATGCCTCCCATCCTTAACCATGAAAGAGTATGCGTAACCTTCAAATGAGGACAACTGCTATGCATTCATGATGTATTTTGAGGCCAAAATATTGTTAGTTATAGAGTAGGCTCCATGAAAGAAAGATATGAGAAGAAGCGGTGGAATCATAGTGATGTTACATTTAAAATTGTGTTCACATCCAGGAGGATTAAATGAGGTACAGTATCACCGTGGTGTAGAAAATCCAGAGCGCAGAAATATTGGGTGAAACTTCTTATTTTCCCAATGCAAAATTAGAGAACCTGAACGCCGTTTACGTCTACTACACTTGTACTGCCTTGTTTCTTCATATCGATGAGTCACTGAACATTGTAATACCTCTCTCTCTCTCTCTCTCTCTCTCTCTCACACACACACACACACACACACAAGAGCACTAATCGTACAAAGGGAATGTAATTTTGCATTTACTTCAAATGAGAGAAAAATTATGTTAGTTTTGACGGAGATGAGTGATTACAAAACATATGGGTCAAGCACAAGGAACATCTATAGTTGACGCAACAATCATATGAGCGTCAACAAGGACTTTTTCTCAAATATGCAGGTACCAATACCCTAAGCGCATGTGAGGACAGGTGAAGATACCCAAAAGGCATGTGAAGATACCCAAAGGGCATGTGGAAACAGATGTTATGTTGGACGCTTGTGATAAGGTTAGGTGCTTGAAAAATGCTCCTCATGTTCCCGTAATCACAAAGAAGATTGTCTCGGTGAAGATACCCAAAAGGCATGTGAAGATGCCCTTTGTGAAAAATGCTCCTCATGTTCCCGTAATCACAAAGAATCTCATGACATTCAACTAGCCGAACACACGCACACACTCACACACACATATACTTTTGTTTGGACTATGCAAAGGCATCTTCGAAGGTTACAAGAGTCCTTGCACAGATTTACTTAGATAATTCAAAGATGGAGCCAGTATTTATGTGTATTATGAACTATGGTTATACATAAAGAGCACTATCCAATCATTATTTGTGAAGAAGAAAAGAAATAGGATCACATAAACTTCCATTTATGTAGATAATTCGATGATAACAAGAAATGATCGGCAATGAACCAAGGAATTCGAGTAAAATGTCGAGAAGGAACTCAAAGTATCAAATTACGGTAAGCTAAAACGGGAGCTAATACGAATCCTAGTGGTTATTTCTAATCCCATACACTTCAAATGATGTTTGTGGGGGTCCAATCATTGTTAGTTATAGAGTCGGCTCCATGAAAGGAAGGTATGAGAAGAAGCGGTGGGCTTAATTTCATACCTCCTCTGTAATGACTTATTTTCATTATTGTTGTTATTTAGTTTCCATTAAAAATCATTATTGGCATGTGCATGTGTGAGTTTTGTTTTTTTTGTTTGCAGACATTAAGAGGACTAGACAATTTACTTTTAGTTTCTCCATGTCAAACACTATGTGGGTAGAGATCATCCATGTAGAAGAGATTAAGTTATTTTTTTATGTGTGAAAGATATATGTAGAGTAAAATTTATATTCAAATTAGAAAATTTGTCAAATAAAATAGTCCTTATCAGAGATGTTTGAAGTTATTCATCATAACTACAATGTATGTGGTAGCATCTTTTGCATTCTTGTGAATGATCCAATCAATTTAGGAAATTATGGAGTAGTAATAAAGGGAGTTTAAGATCGACTTGACAAAGAGCTCATGAATCAAAAAAGAACCTTCAAATAAGGACATCTGCTCTGCTTTCACGATTTTTGTTTTGAGGCAAAATCATTGTTAGTTATAGAATAGGCTTCATGAAAGATGCAAATTGATGTTATATTTTAAACTGTGTTCACATCCAGCACGAATCAATATATTACGTACTCTATGAAATCCAGATCGCATAAATATTGCGTGACACTTCTTATCTTCCCGTAGACAACCTGAATGCCGTTTACGTGCAGTACACTTGTACTGCCTTGTTTCGTCAGATCTACGATGAGTCACTCAACATTGTAATACCTCTCTCTCTCATACACATTGTAATACCTCTCTCTCTCTCTCATACACATGTTACACATTGTAATACCTCTCTCTCTCTCATACACATTGTAAGAGGCCGTCCCAACAATTGATTATGAAAAGCGCAGCGTTTTGTCTGCTATGCACGTTCACGTCGTTGAGTAATTTCATGTTCCCATTTATGCGGAGAGAGCATCTCCAATCTCGCAGCGAATGGGTTTAGCAGAAAGCATGGCACCTTCGTTGCGGCTCCTCTGCCTATTGGTGCTTTCACTGACGCTATTGGCGGAGTATGATAAGGAGGACAAGTATGATGAAAAGGAGTACAGTGAGGAGTACGATATGGAGGACGACGGGCGGGCATGAAGGCGAAACCCACAGCTACGTGGGGACCGGGGTTCGACTACGCGACTTCACTTTATGCACTATTTTTTTTTTTAAATATAGGAAGTTCGGCATTAGCCTACTCTCCGCACTTGAATTAAAAAAATAAAAGTACAAGAGAAGGGGATTAGTGCTCACGGGATCCCCCAAATCCCACAAAGCAGGGGAAGCTTTTACAGAGTTTAGATGGCATTACAAAGAAGGGTAATCACCCTCTCATCACCCTCATGTGGGGCCCACTTGGATTTAAGCTTGTTATTGATCAAAAGGAGTACTTGATGATGCCTGAAGGGAGGGGGATTTCTTACAGTGAACGATCCTTTTGCCAAGGAGGAACAACGATTTCTCAATTGACCACTCTTTGGGGGAGTTGCCAAAGTTAGAAGCACATCTTTCCCGCCAGATTTTCCATAGGACCTCCCCTCTGATGGCATTCCAGATAGTCGCGGAGCAGTCGATCGCTTCTCCCAGCAAGGCCTGCTTCCAACTCCCATATATCTATAATGGTTTCCAAAATTGACCTGCCTTTGATGAAACCTTTTTGGTCCTCACTTAACCACGCTCTCAAATGGCTAGAGATTCTGTTGGCAATGATCTTATATCCCGTTTGGAGCATCGTAATAGGACGCCACTTCTCTATTCTGTTCTTTTCCCCTTTTTTGTGTATTAACTTGATAATGCCATTGTTGAGACAAGTTGGAAGCGCGCAAAAAATGAGCGCCTCTTGCCAAACCAGACGAAGAGGGGTGGCAACCACCAACTTGAAGGATTTAAAGAACTCATTAGTGAGCCTGTCAGGTCTCGGGCTTTTACCAGAATGGAGGGCATCAATGACCTCAATGATTTTTGCTTCTAAGATAGGGGCATCAAGCACAGAACAAAGGTTGAGTGGTATCCTGTGGGGGGAAACCCTAGATATGGCTGCCATGTAGTCCCTTCTATGGTAGGAGAGGGGGTTCAAGGTCCCCAGGAGTCTCGTGAAGTGCCCTTCAATGATCCCAAAATTATCTTCTTGCATATTGCATACATTGCCATTTGAGTCTAGCAATAGGGGGACCGATTCTCTGTTATGTTTCCTTTTAATGATACAACACATCTCTTTGGTGGGCTTGTCGGCTTTGCCAGGCCACTACTCCTTGAAGAAATTTTGAAAAATTTTCTTTTGTATTTCTTCCTCGTATCTTAGCAGCGCTCTGATTTTTCGAAGACCTTTCTGGGATTGAGATTTTCCTTTGTTCACTTCCTCCTCAAGCCTCTAGAGTCTATGATATACACTACAACATATGAGGGGCATACCGACACTGCATATACCGATGGTCACACTCGGCATCGGTATGGGCATTGGAAAATGCCACTTAGAGATACCGACGGTCAAGTGACCATCGGTATGACCGTTTTAAATGGATCGTCTGTGTGGCCCGCAGCCGTCGGTATATACGTCAGTATATGCGTCGGTATAAGCATTGGTAATTTACTAGAAGTTACCGACGCCCATACCGGCGCATATATGGAGGCCGAGTTTTAAACATACCGCGAACCCAAGAGCAAAAATTCATATTTTTGTGCGTGTTTGAGTACTGTTGGTCCCCCTATTGCATACATTGCCATTTGAGTCTAGCAATAGGGGGACCGATTCTCTGTTATGTTTCCTTTTAATGATACAACACATCTCTTTGGTGGGCTTGTCGGCTTTGCCAGGCCACTACTCCTTGAAGAAATTTTGCAAAATTTTCTTTTGTATTTCTTCCTCGTATCTTAGCAGCGCTCTGATTTTTCGAAGACCTTTCTGGGATTGAGATTTTCCTTTGTTCACTTCCTCCTCAAGCCTCTAGAGTCTATGATATACACTACAACATATGAGGGGCATACCGACACTGCATATACCGATGGTCACACTCGGCATCGGTATGGGCATTGGAAAATGCCACTTAGAGATACCGACGGTCAAGTGACCATCGGTATGACCGTTTTAAATGGATCGTCGGTGTGGCCCGCAGCCGTCGGTATATACGTCAGTATATGCGTCGGTATAAGCATCGGTAATTTACTAAAAGTTACCGACGCCCATACCGGCGCATATATGGAGGCCGAGTTTTAAACATACCGCGAACCCAAGAGCAAAAATTCATATTTTTGTGCGTGTTTGAGTACTGTTGGTCTTCTGTCGAACTTGCACACGCAAACCAAATTGTGGCCTGCATTGTGTTATGCACACACACACACACAGATCTCTCTCTCTACACACACACACACACACTCTCTCTCTCGGCTTAGATCTCACATCTGGTAAGTGCTGCACGTACTTTTAGCATTTGTGTTTCTCTATGCTTTAGGTTTTATATTTTCTCTTTTCTTTGATTTTGCAAAAGTTCTTTGGCATCGATTGTTTGGAATTGGACAATATTATGCTTTGACGACAACGATCCAAAAGAGGGACATACTTATAAGTGATTGTTTTATTCTCTATTGATAGAGAGAGAATGAGAGAGAGAAAGAGAGAGAGAGATGAGAGAGAGAGAGAGAAAGAGAGAGAGGAGAGAGAGAGAGAGAGAGAGAGAGAGAGAGAGAGAGAGAGAGAGAGAGAGAGAGAGAGAGAGAGAGAGAGAGAGAGAGAGAGAAAGAGAGAGAAAGAGAGAGAGGAGAGAGAGAGAGAGAGAGAGAGAGAGAGAGAGAGAAAGTGAGAGATAAAGAATAATGAAAGAAAGAAAGGAAGATAGAGATAGGAAAATAGAGCATACATACACACACACATACACACACATACACACACATACACACACATTTACACATTTACACATGCATACATACACACATACATGTACACACATGCATGATTACATACACACACCTATACACACATGCATGCTTACATACACACACATATACACACATGCATTCATACACATACATACAAATTTACACACATGCATACATACACACACATGCATACACACATACATACACACACATATATAAACATATGCATACATACACATACACACACATATACACACATACATGCATACATACAGACACATATACACACATGCATGCATACACAGATATACACACATGCATACATACACACACATGCATACACACATACATACACACACATATACACATATGTATACACACATACATACACACATATACACACATGCATGCATAGATACACACACATACACATGCACATGCATGCATGCATACATACACACACATGTACACACATGCATACATACACACATGCATACATACACACACACACATGTACACATGCATACATACACACACATATATACACACATGCATACATACACACATATACACACATGCATGTATACATACACACACACATGTACACACATGCATACATACACACACATATGTACATACATACTCATATACTCACACATGCATACATAGACACACATAGACATATACACACATGCATACATTCACACACACACATACATACACACATGCACATATATACACACACATAAGCTAGTGTTTTAATTAAATATATATAATTAAATATATAAAATTTTTATTTTGAATTTTTTTTTTACATCAAATATATAAAAATAGGATTAAGGTTTTTAAGCTATTTACACATACATACACATACACATAATATATATATATATATATATATATATATATCTATATATATATATATATATATATATATATATATATATATATATATATATATATATATATATATATATATATATATATATATATATATATATATATATATATATATATATATATATACACATGTATACAGAAATATACATGTTTTAGGTCTAGATATTTAAGATTAGGGTTTAAGGGTTTAGGATTTAATTATAAAAATATGAATATATAAATAATATATATAAAGTAGGATAATTATATAGATAATAAAATATGATAAGAACTAGTGTTTTAAATAAATAAATGAAATATATATGATTAAATATATAAAAATAGGTTTAATTTTAATCATTTTAAATAGAGTACATATACACAAACACACATACTTATACACCTATCTATATTCACATATATATACATATACACATATATATACACATGCATACATATATATACATGTTTTAGGTCTAGGTCATTTTGATTAGGGTTTTAGGGTTTTACAGTCCATTGGAATGGATTATACTAAAATTCATGCTTGTCCGAATGATTGCATTCTCTTTTGGAATGATTATGAGCATCTCCACATATGTCCAAAGTGTGGGGCAAATAGATTTAGAGAAGACGTTGTAGGCGAAGCAATCCCCGCAAAGGTTCTTCGCCACTTTCCTATCATTCCACGAATTAAGAACATGTTTAGATGCAAATCTATAGCTGAGTTAATGTCATGGCGTACAAAGAGCAGGTCTACAGATAATGTAATGCGAGTGCCTACTGACTCTGATGCTTGGAAGCACATAGATAGTAAGTGGCGAGAGTTTGCTAGTAAGCCTCGATCCATACGTCTAGGCCTAGCTATGGATGGAGGGAATCCATTTGGATTACGCAGTTCTTCATGGAGCACATGGCATGTATATTTGGTCAATTATAATATCCCACCATGGTTGGTCACAAAGAAAGGTCATTTATTATTAGCTCTTATTGTACCAGGTAAGTATAAGGTAAAAAACATGGATGTAAATCTTGCACCACTTGTGGAAGAACTGCCCATTTTATGGGATGGGATTACTGTGCGTGACATGTCTCAACCTATAAGAAGACGAGACGTGTGAGTGCAAGGCATACTTATGTGGACAATGCATGATTGGCCTGGTTATGGTGAATGTTCAGGTTTATCATTTTTGGGTTACCATGCTTGTCCTTTATGCGGACCATGACTCGAAGCACGCTATTCCAAAGCACTATGTAAGACTTTCTATGAAAGACATCATAGATATTTGCCTGATGGACATGTTTTATGTGAAAGACAAATTGGTCGACAAGCGCAACACCAAATGAAAGCTAGTGATTGGAAACAACTATGGGATTCAGAAAATCCAGTTGCTCGCATGAAACGGTTGTCCATTTTTCATGAACTCCCTTATTGGAGTGAATTGTTGATCAATTATTTGGTGGACCCGATGCATATTTTTAAGAATGTGGGAGAGATTCTTTGGAAAACTTTGATCGAAAAGAAAGAAAGCAAAGCACAAAGGGAGGACTTAGAAGAGTGAGGTCGTATGCGAGAGTTGTGGGCAATTACTAAGCCCAACGGAACATTATCGTTACCAAGAGCTCCTTGGGTGCTTTGCAGGATGGAATAGCAACAAGTGAAGAAAACAATTTCAGAGTTTCAAACACCTACTGGATGCATGAGGTGTCTAAAGACTTCTTTCACACGAAACGACAATCTTGTAGGACTCAAGTCTCATGATTGACACAAGTTTTTACAGTTTGTGCTCCCTGTAGCCCTAAAACATTGTCTTTCACAGGATGTAAGAAGAACCATTTATAAAATTAGTTCTTTAGTACGGTGGATATATTCTAAAGAGATAAATAGAGATAGCATAGAGAGTGCGAAACTCAATGCTATCGAGGCTGTTTGTATGGTAGAGAAATACTTTCCCACAAGTATTCTTACTATTCAACTTCATTTACTCGTTCATGTGGTAGATGAAGTTGCAATAGCAGGAACTGTCCATAGTCGATGGATGTTCTTCTTAGAGCACTTTATGAAGACATTAAAAGGGTTTGTTGGACAGAGAGCACGTCCAGAGGGTAGCATGGCAGAGGGATGGCTTGTACAAGAATCTCTTGTATTCATAACTGAGTTTCTATGTATGTCGGATCCTGAAATGCCTCGCTTATGGAGCGATGATGAAGATGTTCGTCTCGTAGGTGATGAACCACAAGGTAAAGGATTGCAAAGAAAAATGGATGTAGCTTTCAGAGAGAAGGCAATGAAGTTTTGCATAGTGAACTCTGAGCCTATGTAGAAGTGTTTAGAAAGGTATGAGCTTGCCAAGGAAACTAACGCAAAGGAAAGAGCTCAGTTTCGAAGAAATCGTTCCACTCGATTTTTACCTCTTCCAGAAAGTCTTCGACCTCTTCCACCTTTTCCAACGAGCAGATGGCTAGATATAGCAGTTTCACAAGCAAAGGCACTGGGTGAAGATATCTCTGAAGAAGAAGAAGAACTCGCAAAAGGATGTGATTGGGAGTATATTAAATACAGTGCACTATGGTCTCATGGACGACACTTTCGAATCGCACGAATCGATCAAAATAGGTCTACTTTTGATAGTGGAGTGATGGTGAATTTTTTGCAAAAAAGTAGAGCGAGTGCAAGAGATGATAATGCTCTAGAAGGCGAGCTAGATTATTGTGGTGTGATTCAAGACATCTTGAAACTATCTTTCAGAAAGTTTGATTACTTTGTTTTTTATGTGAAATGGTTCAAAGTAGTCACCTCTGGAAGAAACGCAACAGTGAGACGGGATAAAAGCGGTTTGCTTCAAGTCGACTCCACAAGATTATGGACAGATGAAAGGGATACATTTGTACTTCCCGAACATTGTGAGCAAGTTGTTTTTATACCAGATTCAAAAGAACCAGACTGGCTATTTGTTTTACAAGTCGCTCCACGTAGTAGACAAATTTTTGAGAACATAGATGTAGAAGAAAGTCCATCTCTAGTGGACTCAGAGATCCATTCGATAGTCGAGGAGGAAGAGATCATTGTTCGAGAAGAAGAGGTCATTGAAGAAGAGGTCATTGTTCGAGAAGACGAAGCAATAGACGATGATCAAGAAGAAACTAGCATAGCAAGCGATTTAGAAGCCATCAATATAGAGATAGATATTCTCGGTGCATCGGATCTTCAAGAGGATGCTAGACTAGAGGAATTTTGAATAAAACACTTGTACGTTCTAATTTTTGTTTTTTTTTTTGTTTATTCTCTATATTACTTTTATTATCGCATGCTAATTATTGAGTTCTTTTATTACAGAGCACAATGCGAGACAGTCCTCCAGTCACTCCACATTCCATGATAGAGGAGCAGTTTTTGGAGTTCATCTCTCAGGTTCCTCCCGTGTATATGGCTGTTGCATCGCAGTATTGGATTGCTTGTGGTAGCACTCCTCCCGGCCTCACTCGTGGCGGCCTTACTCCTGCCGGCCTCACTCCTGTTGGCCTCACTCCCGCCGATATCACTCCCGCCGGTGTCACTCCTATCGGTGTCACTCCTGCGGGTGGTGCTACTCCCATAGGAGGTATGTCTCCTAGCTTTGTGACTCCACCACGACTATCTTTTCAGCCATCTCCTACTGGGTCTACTAGTATACATGTGCATTCGACACCTCAGCGCGATACAGGTTCTGGCACATCTCGTAGATCGAGGTCACGCTCTGGAGCAGGAGGTTCTAGGAGTGGATCTACAAGTAGGTCTAGAGGCGGAGGAGGCGGCCGTTGTGGAGGCAGTACGACTGACGTTGTGTCACCCGCTTCTACTCCTAGGACAAGTACCTCAGATGTAGGTACGCCATGCAGTACACCACATGGAACACCACGTACACCTTGGGGTGCTCATGACCATGATGACTCCAAGGTGTATAGTATCCGAGATGGAGCTCCGGTGATGGATGCGGTTGGCAAAGCAATGCGTGCACACATACGACAGCTTTGCTCCATCCAGTTTGGACACTCTATCATGTTGAAATGGAGTGAACAGGATAAAGATCGGAAGAATTATATCACACAGACAATTTATCAGGAGTTTCGACTAGCCGATGGATAGTCTCTTGTCAGTTTAGAGTGGATTCTGCACACTGCACGTGAGGTTATGTCCCATCGACGATCTGAGGCTCGTGATGCTTTCAGAGCAGGCTTACCAAAGCTTGTATGGTTAGATGTTGAGGAGTGGGACATGATTCATGATGAGCAGCAGCAGACTCCTAACTCATATCGCCAGCAGCGAGATACCGCAGCCACATATTTAGATACGGTTGGACCGTCACATTTGGGCAGCGGCGGATATGACATGATGCGTCATGAGTTTGTAAGTACCATTTCATTTATTGAATTTATTTGTGTTAAATTTCTCATGTATGTTCCTATAATCTTTTGTATATTTGTTTCAAGAGCTGGCAATGGCTCGTCCTCCAACACGAACGGAGGAGTCTTACGGATATCGTCATGGGTTGATTGCGCTATTGGAGGACTTGGAGGGACGCGGTGCAGTCGTTTCATGGGACCGTTTGCAATGAGGTAATTAATTTATAAACTTGGTTTTTACTTGTTGTTTGTAATTTTCATGTGAATTTATCTCATTCCATTAATGTTCTTTATTGCAGGACTGTTGATATGGAACGTTCTTTGCATGTGTATGGCAGTGGAACACCAAAATTTTGTATTTGATTTTCATATGGCAATGCATTGCTTTGCCACATTTTGTAAAAGCGTCATATATGACAGTAGTTTGCCACACTCTTGTACATGCTTCATTATTGAAATATATAACTTCTTTTGTACATGGTTCATGGTTCATTTTGATTATCTCTTTTGTGTCCAATAATACTCTGTTTCATGAAATCATATTTCGGTTGACATTAGAGTACACATCACATGTACTCGGTTTTTTTTTGGGCAGAGTGTATTGTCTTTTGTTACGCAACATCATGGTAATGTTGTTGTAGCAAAAGACAACACACTCTGCCCAAAAAAAAATTTGCAGGTATGGTCATCGATATACGCGACGGTACTCCTAGTAATGTCATCGAAATAAGTGTCGGTATACCCAGCAGGCGACGGTATAGCCAACAAAGGCCTCGGTATGGGCGCCGATATTACCGACACATATACCGATGCATATAGTACCGACGCGCATACCGACCTTTACACTGACGTCGCGGTAAATAAAGCCGTGTTCATTTTCCTCATTAAAAACCTTGGTATACCATCGATTGGTTGTAGTGATAGAGCTTCTCTATGAGCCCGTCACACAGTCTCGAGCATCTTCCTAGATCTAATCATGATCTGTCATGACTTATCGACCGCACTTCTCCAGCACTTGGTTGGGGATGAGCCGGAGGCGAACACCTCCTTCCACATCATCAGCAATTTCTTGATGGACGGAGGGGAGAGAGAAGGAGGATGTGCTGGCATGGAACCAAGGAGCCTTATGGATCTTGGTGAAAGGTTGGAAAGTGATAACGATCGGGTAGTGATCAGAGATGGTGAGGTCGGTGCATTGCGAGAGGGAAGGGTGGCCCCAGTGATGAGTAAGACTCTGAGAAAAGTAGCATCTATCGAGTCTAGCTTTCCTCAGGTCCTCGCCTACTTGGAGATTTGACCACGAAAAAGCCATTTGAATCTTTGAATTCGACCAAATCCAAGTGCAGTTTGGTTTTGTCCCATGTTTCTTTCTCCTGACTATCGATGACCCTGCCCTTGCCCTTCCATCTGTCCATAGGGTCCTCCACCATGTTGAAGTCACCACAAATAAGCACGTTGTGGGGGAGGGAGTCCAAGGAGGCCCAAGTGTTCAGTCTCTCCAACTCCCCATTAGGGGCATACAAAGAAACTAAAGTAAAACTAAAGGGAGCACCAAAAGAAACAACAATCCATCGATGGCAATCATCTTCAGTGGATCTCTCAAGCTTTTCGAACCAGAATTGATTAATATCGATTACCTTTCCACCGGACCCCTGCTGGTGCGCCGTTGAAATCCAAACATGGGTCAAGGAGACCTGTCTAAGCCGTTTCTGGAGGTCTTCTCCATCAATTTTAATCTCTTGAATACATATAAATTCTGGGTTTAGGCTAATGTCGCGAAGCCATTGACCAATGATGGTCGCTCTTGAGGGGTTGGTTAGCCCTCTAGCATTTAACGAGATGATGATCATTGTCGTAGTGAGCCCTCTTTGCAGGAGGGATCTTTGTCATTTCTTTTCTTGGATTCATCTTTCTTTTTCGCTGGGATCGGATCCCGATTTAGCAATTAGTTCTTGTGGGGGCTTTTCCAAGGTATCCCCATAGGTTGTTTTCCTTTGCGGGATGCCTCTTGCTGGGAAGAACTGGGCACCGTTTCCGCAATAGCCGATCCAATGATGGAACTTTCACTATCCATGTTATCTTCGTTACTAGTAGTAA
Source organism: Ceratopteris richardii (assembly GCA_020310875.1). Lineage (NCBI taxonomy): Eukaryota > Viridiplantae > Streptophyta > Polypodiopsida > Polypodiales > Pteridaceae > Ceratopteris > Ceratopteris richardii. The sequence goes on along the minus strand of CM035406.1, from coordinate 203,749,446 downwards.
AGCCGTCTTCTTTGCTTGTAGTGTAACCCTCCTGGAAGGTTTCTTTATTGTCAGGGATCTCTAGGGCTTTGTCGTTGGTTTCCACCTCAAGTTGGTTCCTACCTGGGTAGTCAAACTCATTGATCTCCTTTTCCAGATTGCAAAACAAGTTGTTGGAGGGGGTAACTCGCATGTTGTTTTGCTCAAAACACGCCCTAGGGCTTCTTTTCCTTCTTCTTCTGACTTCGATGATCCCGTCTGCATCAGCTTTTGGATTCCACCATCTCAATTCTAATGGTTGCGTACAATTTTAAAAGGGAGTCTCTCCATTGCCTAGATTTGTCATGTATAGATGCCCGAAGAACATCCTATCACACCTGCAACTGTTACAGCTGCAGTTACTAAAGCTGATGCAGAAGGTGTTGAAGATGATGATATTATGCATATTCCTGTTCGTGCTGCAGTTTTTGCTGCACCTACTGTAGAGCAGATTCATTGGGATGGCAGAGATGCCCAGGCATATGCATTGATAGCTTTGTCTATCAAACATGCCATTATTCCTCACATTCGCTCTTGCAGAACAACTAAGGATGCTTGGGATACACTTACCACATTGTACCAAGCTAGGAATGAGGCTCGTGTTGCTTACCTCCGAAAATAGTTGGAGAGTGAGCACATGAATGAAGGTGATTCTATGGATAGTCTCCTAACGAAGATCAAAGACTTGAAGGAACAATTGATTTCTGCTGATGAGGTTATACTAGATAGCTCACTTGTGTAGACCGTTTTGAATGGTCTTCCGGATTCATATCAGAGTTTTGCTTCTACTCTTCGGTTGATCATGAAAGGCAATCCGAATGCCTTATCATTTGAGGACTTAGTCTCTGTTCTGTTGTAGGAAGATCAATCCAGGGTGAGTAGGTCCATTATGCGAGTTGTAGATCAAGCTTTCCTAGCTAGTCAGAAGGGCAAAAGAGAATGGAGCTTTTCAACTAGTAAGCAGAAATCTGCAAATTCTGCACATTCGAAGAACCAAGACAAAGATGAGAAAAAATCAGAAAAGAAGAAATTGTTTTGTAAGTACTGTAAAGGGAATGATCATATCATAAAGAACTGTCCAAAACTGGCTGCAAAAGAGGCAAAGAAGAAAGAGGCTGGAATGGTTGTTGCAGAAGCCTCTACACCAAAAACAGAGTCTGCAAATCTTGTGCAGGAAGAAGAATGGGCATTTACTATTGTCTTCAGATTTGAACCATCTTCTCATGAGCAGTGCATGTCTGCAGTAGACTCAGATGTTTGGTATTTTGACAGTGGGGCGACCAAACATATTACCTCGCAGCGCAGTTTCTTCTCTTCACTCGAGCCTTCTCCAACAGGGAATACTGTTACATGCGCCAACAACTCCTCTTATCTTGTTATGGGAGTTGGTAAGATCATTTTGACTACTACTTATGGTAGTTCTTTCACTTTTTCAGATGCTTTATTTATGCCAGGGATCAAGAAGAACCTGTTATCAGTTTCTGCATTAGCCAAGATTGGCTTGGTTGTGAAATTTGTTGATGATAGGTGTACAGTTCATGATCTGTCAAATGGCGATGTGATTATTGCTTCTGGTATTTTATGTCATGGGCTGTATAAGCTCACAGACTATGAAAGATGAGTAAATGATTTGGCATGTGCAGTAAATGATTCTCAGGCTATGTCAGATGCAAAGCTTTGGCATGCACGCTTTCGTCATCTGACATTTGCTAGTTTACTACGCCTGCAGAAATCATAAATGGTGTCCTCTTTGCCCAAACTTGAGGCACCTGGAAAACATGTTTGTGAAGGCTATATTTTGGGCAAAATGCAGCGTTCGTCCTTTCAGCCATTGCTTTCATTAAGGAGACATCTGTTAGCTCCAAAGACATGTATGATACTTTGCTGCCTCTTTTTACAGGTGGACAGTCTAGTGCTGGTCCTAATGAGGCAACTTCTCAGCCTTTGCAGGTTTCATGTGATGGTGCAAATCATTCCATTTCTGATGCAGATTTACATGATGCACTTATTGATGAGAGAGCTGATATTGAGCAAGCAAGAACTATGCCAAAATGGCTGGTGCAGATCTTGTGTGATAGCAAATTAGATGCACCTCTGTCATATCGTACTTGATCAGGCTCTCATAGTGCCTCTTTTGCATCAGATTTCTATGCTATGGCTGCATCTAGTCTAGGTGATGAGAATGAGCCTGTTTCGTTTGATGAAGCACAAAATTCGGAAAATTGCATGGGTGCTATGCAATCTGAATATGATGCAATAATGAAGAATGGTACTTGGTCTTTATGTGACTTGCCTCCTTGCAAGAAGGCCATTGGTACTAAGCGGGTATACAAGCTGAAGCGTAAACCTGATGGTACAGTTGACAGGTATAAGGCTAGGCTTCTTGCAAAGGGTTATGCACAGGAAAGAGGCATTGATTTTGATGAGACCTTTGCACCTACATGCCATATGACTACTGTTCGGAACATCTGTGCACTAGCAGCCCATCATGGTTGGAATGTACATTAGTTGGACATTAAAACTGCATTTTTGAATGGTGACTTGCATGAAGAAGTGTATGTTTTTCAGCCCCGTGGCTTTAGGAAGAAAGGGCATGAAAACCAGGTGTGCAGGTTAAATAAGGCATTATATGGTTTAAAGCAAGCACCACATGCTTGGTATGAGAAGATACATGCCTATCTGATCGCACATGGTTTTGAGAACAGTCCAATTGAAAGCACCTTATATGTTAAGCGTGCTAATGATGTGCTTCTAATCATTGTTGTCTATGTTGACGACATGCTGCTCACTGGTCCTATTGAGAAGCATATTGCTGATTTTAAGGCTGATTTGCATGCCTCATTTGAGATGTCTGATTTGGGGCATTTGCATCATTATTTGGGCATTCAATTTATGCACCTTGATGGTGGAATGGCATTGTGTCAAACAAAATATATTGAAACATTATTGCAGCGTTTTGGCCTTTGAAGACTGTAAGCCTATTGCCACTCCTATGGAGACAGGTTTACGATTGATTCTTCATGATGCTCGAGATGCATTTGATGTTGTTCTCTATCAGCAGGCTGTTGGATGCTTGATTTACTTATGCATTACTCGGCCAGATATTCAGTTTGCTATCTCACAGATGAGCAGGTTTATTCATTGCCCAGGAGTCAAGCATTGGCAGGCGGTTAAGCGTATCTTTCGCTACTTGAGTGGTACTCGGCTACTTGGGTTGTTTTATCCCAAGGGGGGATCACTACCGCCAGATTTGCATGCTTTTTCTGACTCTGATTGGGTTGGTTGCTATGACACTCATGTGTCCATTAGTGGCTTTTGCTTCCATCTTGGTAGCTCATGTATATCTTGGTTGAGCAAGAAGTAGCCTACTGTGGCCACTTCTAGTTGTGAGGCTGAGTATAGGGCAGCTTTCACAACGACTGTTGAGTGTGTGTGTCTCAGACGCCTTATGGCTTATTTGGGTGTTGGTCAGTCTTCTGCCACCACCATCTTCACTGAAAGTCAGAGCGCATTGGTAGTTGCGAGGAACCCTGTGTTCTATGCTCGCACTAAGCACATTGAGGTGCATTATCATTATGTCAGGGAGAGGTTCTCTGCTGGGGAGATCAGCTTGGCATATGTGCCCACGCAGGAAAACATTGCAGACCTTTTCACGAAGGCTCTGCCTAGGGAGAAGTTTGAAGCTTTCCACAAAGCTTTGGGCTTACTTCCTTTTGTGGAGTGATTTCCACATAGCTTGGCACTTCCTTACACATGAGTGCCAGCTACTTGTTCACCGCATCACTCCTAGGGGGAATTTGTTGATATATTTAGGTAGTGATATGTGTGAACACTCTAGGACCGCCGGGGCACTTTTTTCCCTCTTTACGAGGGTTTTTTCCGCCAGCTTGTATATATTCCTATTGCCCTAATGGGCTACTTATCTTTGTACATTCTCTAGTAATACATTAAGTATTGTGTGTTGTGCTCCAAGCTTCTTCTTCTTCCTTGTGCCGTTCGCGTGCTTCCATAGACGTCTAACTCCAACACCCTTCACTTGTACTTTTCTTTTCCTTTTAATTGAACTTCCTTTCTTAAAAAAAAACTTCAAGCCTTTTAAAAAGAATACACATTTGATCAAAAAAAGTATTTCGACGAGGCTTGATATTTCTCATGATCTATAAGTGACTTGAAGTTAAGTTGTATTCTAATGCACTTGAACTTAAGTTCAATGGATTGAGAGAGGCTCCAACTAAAGGTTGAGCCTCTATCCATAGAGAAAGAAGTTTGAATTTAAGTTCATGCTTCTAGCCTTCTATGGAGAGTGAAAGGCTCTAGCTTGAATTTAAGGCTTCTACCATCAAACGTTTTGTGGAGCGAGACAAGTTTTTACTTACATTTGACACTCCAACACCTTAGATCCATAGAGGTGTGAAATCAAGTTTGAGCTTCTAGCTGAAAGGAAAGAGGCTCAGACTTAAGTTAGAAGTTTGGTCCTCTAACTTGTTATGAGTGAAAAAGGAGCAAAGTTAAGTTTGATCCTTTAGATTCCAATGGAGCAAAAGAAGCTCGCTTAAGCCTCTTCTGTAACACTAGAGGGTCGAATTTTAATTCAAACCTGTTTTAGAAAAATGAAAATTCGAATCAAAAGAGGATCTAGATAAAGATTGAAATATCTCACCATTCCACAAGAGGCTCGATGTTAAGTTTGAGCATCTAGTCTCTTGTGTAATGCGAGAGGCACAAGATTAGGTTTGAGGTTCTTTGTAGTTTTTAACATTTTTTAGATCAAGAAAAGCTTGAACTTAAGTTTGAATATATATCCATCAAGCATGTTGTGGAGCGAGAAAGACTCAAAACTCTTATGAGTGGGAGAACATCAAACTTGAGATCCAACATCTAGATTCTTATGGATTAGAGTTTGAGCCTTTAGCCTCGTATGGAGGGAGAAAAGGTAGAACTTAAGTTTAAGACCCTCTCTTGATCCAACTTAACCTTGAGCCTTTACTCTACATAAGAGGTAGAGGGAAGCTCAAACTTAAGTTTGAGCTACCAGCCCTCTATAGAGTTGGAAGTTCATGTCTCTAGCCTCCTATAGAGTAAGAGAGGCTTGAAATCAAGTTCAAACCTCTTGTGAAAGTGGAAAAGTTTGGAACTTAGGTCAAGTTTCTAGCCTTGTTAAGGTTGAGCATTTTCTAGATCAAGAGAGGCTCAGCTTGAAGTTTGAGCCTATAGCCCCTCATAAGCGTGGGAGGCTAGAACATAAGTTCAAGCTCTTCGCTTATTATGGGTGAAAAGGGTCAAACATAAATTTGAGTTGCTAACCTCTAATTAAGTGAAAAAGGCTTCATCTCAATCCGTTTTCTAGAAAAAAGGTAAATTCGAGCCAAAAGAGGATCTAGATGAGACTTCTCTTCTATATCAAAAAAAGCTCAAATTTAAGATCAAGCCTAATGTTTGAACTTAAGTTCGAGCCTCTGTACTCTTATGAAGCAAGAGATGCTGAGACTCAAGCTTGAACTTTTAGTTATAGCTAAAAAGGCTTGAAGTTAAGTTCAAGCCTCCAACATTTTATGAAGAATGAGAGGCTTAAACTCAAGTTTGAGATTATATCCCAATTAAAGAGGCTTAAGCTTAATTTTAAGCCCTTAACCTTTTATGGAGAAAAATAGGTTTATTCATTGCCCAGGAGTCAAGCATTGGCAGGCGGTTAAGCGTATCTTTCGCTACTTGAGTGGTACTCGGCTACTTGGGTTGTTTTATCCCAAGGGGGGATCACTACCGCCAGATTTGCATGCTTTTTCTGACTCTGGTTGGGTTGGTTGCTATGACACTCGTGTGTCCATTAGTGGCTTTTGCTTCCATCTTGGTAGCTCATGCATATCTTGGTTGAGCAAGAAGTAGCCTACTGTGGCCACTTCTAGTTGTGAGGCTGAGTATAGGGCAGCTTTCACAACGACTGTTGAGTGTGTGTGTCTCAGACACCTTATGGCTTATTTGGGTGTTGGTCAGTCTTCTGCCACCACCATCTTCACTGAAAGTCAGAGCGCATTGGTAGTTGCGAGGAACCCTGTGTTCTATGCTCGCACTAAGCACATTGAGGTGCATTATCATTATGTCAGGGAGAGGTTCTCTGCTGGGGAGATCAGCTTGGCATATGTGCCCACGCAGGAAAATATTGCAGACCTTTTCACGAAGGCTCTGCCTAGGGAGAAGTTTGAAGCTTTCCACAAAGCTTTGGGCTTACTTCCTTTTGTGGAGTGATTTCCACATAGCTTGGCACTTCCTTACACATGAGTGCCAGCTACTTGTTCACCGCATCACTCCTAGGGGGAATTTGTTGATATATATAGGTAGTGATATGTGTGAACACTCTAGGACCGCCGGGGCACTTTTTTCCCTCTTTAGGAGGGTTTTTTCCGCCAGCTTGTATATATGCCTATTGCCCTAATGGGCTACTTATCTTTGTACATTCTCTAGTAATACATTAAGTATTGTGTGTTGTGCTCAATCCGTTTTCTAGAAAAAAGGTAAATTCGAGCCAAAAGAGGATCTAGATGAGACTTCTCTTCTATATCAAAAAAAGCTCAAATTTAAGATCAAGCCTAATGTTTGAACTTAAGTTCGAGCCTCTGTACTCTTATGAAGCAAGAGATGCTGAGACTCAAGCTTGAACTTTTAGTTATAGCTAAAAAGGCTTGAAGTTAAGTTCAAGCCTCCAACATTTTATGGAGAATGAGAGGCTTAAACTCAAGTTTGAGATTATATCCCAATTAAAGAGGCTTAAGCTTAATTTTAAGCCCTTAACCTTTTATGGAGAAAAATAGGCTTACAATTAAGTTTCAGTGTTCTCTTGAGCGAGAGAGGCTCAAACTTCGGCCTCTTATGGAGCAATAAAGACTTGAACTTAAGTATTAATCTTCTTTATACGAATATAGATACAAACCAAAAGAGGATTCAAATAAGGCTTGAAATCTCTCCCGATCCACAATATGCTCAATGTTAAGCTCCATCATCTAGCCTCTATGTACTAATTTCAATATTTTATGTAGAAAGAGAGGCTCAAATTTAAGTTTGATGTGAGTTCAAGACTCTACCCTATTATGAGTGAGAATGTCTTGAATTTGAATTCAAGTCTAAAGCCCTCAAGTGTTTTGTGGATCGAGAGAGACTTGAGTTTAAGTTAAAGTCTTTAACCTCTTATGGATCACTAGAGGCTCAAACTCAACTTCGAGCCTCTAATTAAAGGATAAGAGGCTCGAACTCCTCTTAAATACTTTTGTTTTTAATAGAACGAAAGAGGTTTGAAATCAATTTCAAGCATTTCCTTGAGCAAGAGAGGCTTGAATGTAAGTTCAACCTCTAAGGTCATATAATTGCAAAGGGCTCAAATTTAAGTTCAAAAGTTTAGGCTCTGATAGAGCAAAGAAAGCTCAAGGTTAAGCCTTTTATGAAACACGAGAGGTTAAAACTTAAGTTTTATCTTTTTAGAAAAATGCAAATTAAAACTAGAGAAGGATCTAAATAAAGATCAAAATGTCTCCCAATGCACATGAGGCTTGACCTTAAGTTCTAGAACCTAGTCTCATGTGTAATGTGTGAGGCTCAAAACTAAAGTTGGAGCCTCTTTGTACTTTCTAAAAAAGTTTTCATGGAAACAAACTCCAACTCAAGTTTGAATTAGTGCCATTGCGACCTTGTGTCCAAGCCTCCTATGGAGCAAAGAAGCTCAAACATCAGTTCAAGCCTCTCCTACTCGAACTTAATTTTCAGCCTTTACACTTCATGTGAGGTACAAGAGAGGCTTGAACGCAAGTTCGAACCTCTAGTGTGTGCATATCTCTCCATCTCTCTCTCTTTGTATCTCTCTCTCTTTCTCTCTCTCTTTCTCTCTCTCTGTCTCTTTCTCTCTCTCTCTCTCTCTCTCTCTCTCTCTCTCTCTCTCTATATATATATATATATATATATATATATATATATATATATATATATATGTATGTATATGTATGTGTGTTTATGCATGTATGTATATGTGTGTGCATACATAATTATTCACTGTGAGACTTTTTTCTTGGTTTGACTTAAGCCTTTGTATGTTGTTGTCGAGTTAGCAAAAGAAGCGACAGGCTAGATCTTTCCACATGAAATGCTCCCTGTGAGTTTTTTGCCAAATAACTTTGTACAAAATACCAAACAACAATGAGTATATTTTTGGATCAGAGAGTAGCTTTTGGCAAGCCAAAGGTCTCTCCCTCTAGTCAAGTGTAACTTTGATTGTATGAACGTTTCTACACATATAGTTTTGCTCGCAATCTCTTACGTATGTCAAAATCCATTCAAGCTAGTAGCTCTCTCACCGTTGGTTCCAATATGTGCGCATCTACTTTATCAATTGTATCTTGTACTCTTTGTTGTCTAATGAAAAATAATATTTTTTTCTCTAATTTACGCATTTCCACTAGTACTTTACATGTCCTACTTTTCATTCCTTGAAGTTTTCTCGAACTTGAAATTGAATTTTTAGATTCATCTTAATGGAATTGCATAACTCCACAGGCAATAAGTATCACTCATCTCAATGGATGTATGTGTACTGAAATGTCTTATGAGTGGGAAAGTTTCAAACTTAACTTTGAGCCTCCAAACTCTTATGGAACCAAAAAGGTTAGAACTAGAGTTTGAGGCCAAAGCCTCTCATGGTGGAAAAATAGGCTCAAAATCAAGTTCAAGTTTCTCTTACTCCAACTTAAGCTTGAGCCTTTAACCTTTATGAGAGGAAGAGAGAGGATCAAACTTAGGTTTGAGTCTCTTGCATCTAATAGAGCAAAAGAGGCTCAAAAATAAGCTTGAACCTCTAGATCAAGCAAATGCGACTCGAACTGAATTCAAGTTTCTTGCCTGTTTAGTTTCAACGTTTTAAGGAGAAAGAGAGGCTTTAAGTTCTAGCCTCTCCTTCTCCTACTTGAGTTTGAGCTATTACGATACATACTATCAATAGAGAGGCTCAAACACAATTTCTATCCTCTAGCCTCTCCCTAGAGCCTACCAAAGAAAATCTCTTTGGGCATTAGAGAAGAGGTCTCCCAAGTTTTTTTTTTTTTTTAATTTTTTTTTTTTTTTTATAAAAGGAAGTTCGGCAATAGCCTACTCTCCCGGACTTGAATTAAATTAAGAAACAAAGGTACAATAGAAGGGGACTAGTGCCCACGGGACCCCCCAAATCCCACAAAGCAGGGGAAGCTTGATTGAATCCTAGGTTGCACTACAGAGAAGGTTAATCACCCTCTCATCGCCCTCATGCGGGGCCCACTTGGGTTTGAGCTTGTTGTTGATCAAAAGGAGGACTTGATGGTGCCTGAAGGGGGGGGATTTCTTACTGTTGACGATCCTTTTGCCAAGGAGGAATAGTGATTTCTCAATCGACCACTCCCTGGGGGGATCGCCGAAGTTGAGAGCACACCTCTCCCGCCAGATTTTCCACAGGACTTCCCCTCTGATGGCGTTCCAGAGTGTCGCAGAGCAGCCAATCGCTTCTCCCAAAAGGACTTGTTTCCAACTAAGCTGTTTTTGAAGTCTGATTTTCATTCCAACCGTCTGCAAGATTCTGTAGGAGTTGGGACAAGTAAGGAAGATGTGTGGGACATCTTCGATAGCACGGTGGCATCGTTTGCACCAAGGAGGGATCCCACAAAGTTTGCTAGCCTTATGGTTGGTCCAAATTCCTCGATGAAGAATTTGCCATAAGAGGACAGACTTCTTAATCTCAATTAGGGGGTGCCAGATACCCATGAATTTCATGTCCCACCGAAGCCGCGTCCAAGACAGGCACCACTTCTTGTTGAGGCTGATCTGGAGATCAGCCGTTTCTTTGATGTTCGGGATTTTGAGAAGGCTGTTTCCATTTTGCCATTTGAGACCAAGCGAGTTTGGTGTGTCGTGTCCCATGAGAAGGCGAGTCTTGTGACGATCCCAAGCGAGGCATCTGCTTTGCAGAGTGTTCCATTCTTCGTAGGAGATGTTTATGCGAGGGTCAATATCCTCGAAGTTGATCCAGCTGTTGGTGTCATGTTTCCAGAGGTGTTTCCATTTTTTGAATCCTTTGTTCCATAACTTCTTGGCATTTTGAATGTTCCACGACTCCACACTCCTGATGCCATGTATCGGAAACTAGATAGAGTTGTTTTGTCTGATTCCGGCCGCCCACTTCCAGTCCTCACTAATTCTTGTGAAGCTTTTGACTTTATTCCAGCCCTTCCAAAGGGAGCACACGAGATTGGAGCCTTTCGGGAAGACGGGGATCGGGGAGAATAGCAGGGTCATGATGTCAAGGTTCTTCCAGTTCGGGAACCCCATGAGGGCCAACTCATTCTTGTTTCTGAAGATCAGCTTAGCCCACGAGGCCTCCCTATTGCACCAAGCCTTAATCATCCATTTGGCTGCCAGTTTGTTAGCCATACACCCGATGTCCAGGATACCAAGCCCCCCACTATCTCTAGGGCTAGTGCAGATGGTCCATTTGATTTTGGGCACCCCCCTTCTGTTATGATCGCCCGTCCAAAGAAAGTTTCTACAGATACTATTCAGTTTGGACAATCCTTGCTCATTCGGTCTCCAACAAGAAAGGAAATAGATGGTAGAAGAGAGGAGGAACGTGTTGATAACCATCGCCCGTCCAGCGAGATTGATTTGCATACCTCTCCAGTAGTTAAGCTTGTTTTCGAGTTTGGCCAGCACCCAGTTCCATCGCTGCTCCATAGAGACGCCAAACCCCAAAGGGATTCCAAGAAGTCGAAAGATTTGGCCCTGCGGAATGATTTGACAGCCATGATCAATGAGAAGGCCAGGATGATGTCCCACAATAGCCCTAAAGGCGGTCTTAGAGTGGTTGATTTTGGATCCAGAGGCCTCACAAAAGGTAGCAAGACACCTCCAGAAAGTCTCCAGGCTGGTATTATCATTGTGAACGAAAGCGTTCATATCATCGGCAAAAAGTCTCATGATGATTTGATTGTGGGCGTGAGGTAGCCGGAGGCCTTTGATATTGCCAGCCTCCACATGATGTGCCACAAGTCTGCTCAGACCCTCAGTGGCGATGGCAAAAAGAAGGGGGGCCAGAGGGCACCCTTGTCTAATAGATCTTTTAAGATGGATCGCCTTTGAAAGTTTGCCGTTAACGTTAATTTGGGTCGTTGCGTTTCCGAGAAGGGTCGCGATCATCTTGGTGAATTTCTGACTACATCCGAGATCTTGGAGCGACTGCAGAATATAGTCCCATTCTAGCCTGTCGTAGGCTTTGTCAAAGTCGATCTTGAGGAAAACCACATCTTGATTAGACTCATTTGCAAATTGAATCCCTTCCCAAATATCCATAATGGTTTCCAGGATAGACCTGCCTTTGATGAAACCTTTTTGGTCTTCACTAAGCCAAGATCTCAGGTGGCACGAGAGTCTGTTGGCGATGACTTTGGCGATGATCTTGTATCCTGTTTGTAGCATCGTAATAGGTCGCCAGTTCTCGATTCTGTTCTTTTCCCCCTTCTTGTGTATCAACTTGATAATTCCATTATTTAGACAAGAGGGAAGAGCACCAAACTTTAGCACTTCTTGCCAAACCATCCGAAGAGGGGTGGCAACCACCAGCTTGAAGGATTTAAAGAACTCGTTAGTGAGTTCGTCGGGTCCCGGGCTTTTACCGAGAGGGAGGGCATCAATGACCTCAATGATTTCTGAATCAGAGAGAGGGGCATGAAGCAGGGAGTGGAGGTTGGGTGGTATTCTCCGGGGGGAAACCCTAGAAATGGCAGCCATACAGTCCCTTCTATGGTGGGAGAGGGGGTTCGAGGTTCCCAGGAGTCTCATGAAGTGCCCTTCGATGATGCCAAAATTATCTTCTTCCGAATTGCATACATTGCCATGTGGGTCTAGCAGTAGGGGGATCGATTCTCTGTTGTGTTTCCTTTTAAGGATACGGCACATCTCTTTGGTGGGTTTGTTGGCTTTGCCAGCCCACCACTCCTTGAAGAATATTTGCAAGTTTTTCCTTTTTTTTTCTTCCTCGTATCTCAACACTGCTCTGATTTTTCGGAGACCTTTCTGGGCTTGGTGTTTTCCTTTGTTCACTTCCTCCTCGAGCCACCAGAGTCTGTGGTAAAGAGCTTCCCTGCGAGCCTGCCGCACAGTCTCGAGCATCTTCTTAGTTCTGATCATGATCTTACGAGACTTGTCGACCGCACTTCTCCAGCACTTGGCTGGGGCCAAGCCAGAGGCGAACGCCACCTTCCACACATCGGCAATCTCTTGATGGACGGAGGGGAGAGAGAAGGTGGTTGCGTTGGCATGGAACCACGGAGCCTTGCGGATCTTGTTGGAAGGTTGAAAAGTGATAACGATCGGGTAGTGATCAGAGATAGTGAGGTCAGTGCGTTGTGTGATGGCAGGGTGGCCCCACTGATGAGTAAAACTCTGGGAGATGTAGCATCTATCTAGTCTAGCTTTCCTCAGGTCCTCGCCCGCTTGGAGATTCGACCAAGAAAAGCCACTCGAGTCTTTGAATTCAACCAAATCCAAGTGGAGTTTGGTCATGTCCCACGTTTCTTTCTCCCGACTGTCGATGACCCTGCCCTTGCCCATCCATCTGTCCATAGGGTCCTCCACCATGTTGAAGTCTCCACATATAAGCACGTTGTGAGGAAGCGAGTCTAAGGAAGCCCATGTGTTCAGTCTCTCCAAATCACCGTTAGGGGCATACAAAGAAACAATAGTAGCACAAAGAGGAGCACCAAAAGAAACGGCAATCCAACGGTGACTTACATCTTCAATGGAGTTCTCGAGCTTTTCAAACCAGAGTTGTTTAACACCGATAACCGTTCCTCCAGACCCCCGCTGGTGCTTCGTTGAGATCCCAAGTTGTCTCTACCATTATGAGAGCCATTAAATCACGTAGAAGCCCCACAAATTTCTTTAGCTCTAACATTTGTCCTGATTCACGAATGGAGAATTCACCACATAAGGAGATCTTTTTTCATTCTCAATGAAGGAATACCATAGGGCATGAAACATGAATTTCCATATGATACATGGCCAATTCAGAGACCATTTCCTATTACGTACATTAAGAATATCTAGATTTCTTGAAACTCGATATTTTCCCCAAGTTGTTGTCATTGTACAATTTTATGCCATGTATTTAAGGCACAACATGGCCGAGAAGGAGGAGGGATATTGAGATGTCCAAAACATTGATTTTTTTCTTAAGAAGAATCAACCTTCATAGTCCATTCTCTTAGCTTTGTTTATGTCCTCAAATTTGATCCATTTTCTTGTGTCTTGATTCTTGAGATGATTCTAGAAGGAGAACCCTTTGTTCCATAACTTCTTTGCTCTTTGGATTTTATCGACATTGAAAGCCTTGATTCGCTTGACTGTGAACCAAATCAAATTGTTCTACCTAATACAAGCAGCCCACTTCCACTCTTCATGGATTTCGAGATAAGGTTTCATCTTGATTCAACTTTGGATAATGAGAAAAGGAAATCTAAGACTTGGGACATAACAAGGAAAAGAGAAAACAAAAAGGTGAGTAAGTCATGCCCTTATATCTTGGGAGACCAGTTAAAGTAAGACCACTTTTCTGTCCACAAAAGAGTTCAAGCATATATCCTCTTATGAGCGTGGGAGGAACAAACTTAACTTCAAGTCTTTAATTTATTTTGGGTGTGAGAATCTCAAACTAAAATTTGAGCCTATATCTTCTTTTGGAATGGAAGAGGTTTGAGATTAGGCTTTAAGCCTTAAGAAAAAATACACATTCAAGAGAAAAGAGGAGACTTGAATTTAAATCTCTTATCCTATAGCTTCGAGATCAAGTTCCAAGCTCTACAAATTCATGTAGCCTATTATGTACTGAAAGAGGCTTGAACTATAGTTGGAGCCTCTAACTTTATGAGTGGTAAAGGCTCAATCTTAAGTTTGAGTCTTAATCCATTGAGTCACACTAGCTCAAACTTAAGTTAAAGCCTCTAACTTTATGAGTCTGAAAAGCTGAAACATTAGTTTGTGAATTTAGCCATCGAGTGTTTTGTGGAGCCATACATTCTCATACTTAAGTTGGAACCTTTGACCTCTTATGGATCACTATCAAGCTCATGTCATTAACAAGAACAAAAGAGGCTCAAACTCAAGCTCAATTGTTTTCTAGAATGAGAGAGGCTCAAACATAGATTTGATAACCTATCCTATCATAAGTGCAAGAGGATCAAAATTAAGCCTCTTATAAGCATGATAGGTTCAAACTTAATCCAGTTCTTTGTTCCACTTAGCTTTGCAATTTCTTCCAACTCTTTGTTCCACTTAGCTTTGCAATTTCTTCCAACGAGAGTCAGTATTAACTATCTTGAACTGACATTGGTTCATACCTCAGATAGTTATATACTAACCTCAAAGGTCACCAAAGCTTTTGCAAAGAGAAACAAAGCTTACTAAACCAATTCCTTCAAATCTTAAAAATAATCAAGCCGTCAAGATACCTTCTAACTCTTCTATCTATTTGGATGAAGTTAAATGATTCAAGTTTTGCTTTTAGTTCCAAGATCTTGCAAAAAATATGCCTCTTTCTAGGCATCATATCCAAGATCTTGCTAGGAACTAACATTCTTGAATCATTTGTTACTAAAGATTCAAAAGATGATCTTTTATAGATCGTCCTTTTATTCAAGGTTATTATACTTGAATAGGCTTGATTTTTCTTTTGGAGTTTAACTTGGTAAACTTCCAAAATTTGTTACCTTCTTATTTATCCAAATTTATTGTACTATATAAAATTTGGCTATGCATTTAAGAAAAATGCATCTACTTAAAAAGATAGCCTTTTCTAGGGTAAATGTCATGTTCGTTCTATTTACCCTTTTGTTCATACAATCAGGTGTATTAAATTGGTTCAAGGAGGTACATTTCTCCACCTCATAATGAATCTAAGACCTTAATCTAAATGGTCTTATCTTTAAGGCTTATCCCGATGTTTCCTAATGGATCTTGAGTCTATTTTCTCCCTGGCCGTCAGAGAAAACTCTCAATGGAAGTTAGTTCTCACTGTCCCATACCAGGGAGTTCTTCCTCCAATCCATAGAACTACATCCTTAACCTTTCCACATTCTTTTCCCTTATCTTTTCAATGCTCTCTGATCATTTACCATGATCATGAATTCCATCTTGGAATTCCTTGTCATCATAATCACGAGAGCAAAAACTAAGGTTTCTTAGGTCAATTAATTCAAAGGTCTATTTAGGTTGACCTTTGAACTTTACTTGGTATCGAGCTATAAAAGGGTTTGATCTTTTTGACCAATGTAGGCCTCTTGGATTATCCAATCATAAAGGTTTGGATATAATTGACCAAGTTAGCTTACTTGGCTTTCTCAAAATTCCTCTAGCTAATTTAACATGAGATAAGATCAAGTCTTTTCTCCTTTAGATCCCTTTTTTCAATGATATTTACCCATGGGATTTTCTTGGGATCTTCAACTCATACCTTCATGAGTTGATATCCTAGCTTAAGTCTTCAACATCATATTTGATGTTCTTCAAACCATTTACTATTCTCCTTTTAGGGATCAACGATTATATGTCACCCTTTTGACTTAAGCAAGTTGTCATGCTTAGTGATCCAAACTTTGGATCCATCTTTATCCATTCTCAAATACCCTGCTCTAAATATGCTTCAAGTCTTTGGCTAGCTTACCTTAGTTTACTTGCCAAAATGGGATTCTTTAATGAATTCCCTTCTTACATATTTGGTTCTTACTTTGTTTGAGATTTAATTCAAACATACTTGGGTACTTATGGACATCCAACGTACTCCTTAACTTTCATAAAAGAGTTAAGGAATATCTTTTGCTTAGAAGTATCATATTGATGATACTTTTCTTCCCCCCTTTAAAGAGTTTTCCTCCTCGAAAACTATAGGAAATTGATGATCTTTTAATTTCCTATCCAAATGGGAGGTTCATTTATGCTAAATCCTTCATTAAAAAAGCTCTCCAATATCCTTGAGCTTAAGGTTTCATTATCCTTAAGTTCAGTGTCCCATACCACTGAACTCACTTAAGTGACATTGTAAACCTAGATGTCCCATACCATCTGATTTACAATCCCACTTTAGTGTAGAGAACTTTAGCTCTTACTCAAGGATTAAACTCCATTCGTTTTAGTCTTATCAAATATAATCAAAATCTTTGTAAGTTACATTCTTATAGAGTCTTGATTTGTTCTTTGAAAAGACTTTGAGCTTTCATTGAACTATTTCCTTGATTAGATGCAATCAAAGTTATCTTTGTTTATGTCATTTGATAATAGAGCTAGTATTCTCATACTAGGTATCATCTATTGACATAAGTAGGCATCTGTATCAAAGGATATAGTCAATCATAAGCTTTGCTAAATGGTCATCTTGATAAATTTTTTCTTACTCATAGAGCACATTTTGGAGTAGAATTGTTAAGGGTTTCTTTCAACCCTTTAATCTTCCTCTTCTCTAGATGTGCTTAATGAGTTACAATTCTTCATTCTTGAAGCAATTTTCTCAAAGCTCCAAATGGATCCTACCTCTTGTCAATGGATGAAGAAGCTTATTGGGGAAGAAATGAATGCTAAAAAGGGTAAAATGGTTCAACCATTTTTTCCCTAATATGTCTTTTGAGGACATTCTCTTCCCCCTCTTTGTGTGATCATTGTCCTCAATGATTAGATGTTGAAGTTCCTCTGAACTTCTTAACATCGTTCACAAAGAAAAAGTATCCCATGTGTGTAGGGTCTCGTATAAACTTCTAGTTTATCCTTTGGATTTTTCAATCCAATTTCTTATTACTACCATTTATGGTCTAATAAGAAGAGAAACTTGTTGGTTTTGAAGCTTTAAGTGCTTGGCCTTGCTGATCAGGCATGCCATGGGTATTATGGAACTTGGGGGTCCATAAGTAGGACTCGAAGTTTAAAGTTCCTCTTCCTAAGTTAAATTTTGTTGGCTTTTGAATTAAGCCAACATATAAAAAGCATAAAGGATAATGGCTATTGAGTATTCCATTAAACTTTTATGCTTTTGACTTCAGAGTTAGAAGTCATTTCCTATCTTAACCTTAAACTTTATTGACTTAATTTCTCTCTCATGTACCATGAGCCCATGCATACATGATCTCATCAATTCATGCATATATGATTGAATTTGTGTATACCAAAGACATTCTCATCTTTTCTTGAAGATGTTTAGCATGCGTAAGGTCCAAAAATTGAACCCCTCTTTAAAGCATGCATGGAATTCACATATCGAACTCCATTTAAATGCAAAAGATCTATATTGATTGCATGCTTCCATTTGAGTTCATGTCATGCTATGATGGACATTCAATTTCCATTCTTTGACAACCTTCATGTGGTGAATCCATTTCATGCTAATGAAAGATCTTTTTCTATTCAACTATGCCTCTAATGCATCATTTCAATGTGCATTAGGACCTCACCGAGTTCATTTGAAATGCATTCTTAAATGCATCAACCTTGCATGGCAAAACAAATATGAAAGTAAAACTTACCTCCATCAAAGCTACGTCCTTCCTTTGACCCGTGCATAATGAGGCATATTCTTTTGGGTACGTCATACTTGAAGTTGCAAGCTTGAGCCATCATGAATTTCCAATCTCAAGTATCTTTCTAAAGGCATCTTAATACTTACTTGTATGCCCTCATATGCATTTAACCTTACAAAAAAAATCTAAGGTTACTCTAACACATGCTTGCCTTTATTTATGGAATCCATGCGTACTTGTATTTATACATGAATCCTTTTTCTACTTGTCACTTCACCTATACACTGAGTTACATGCTTATAGTGCCTTCTAATACCTAATTAAACACTTTTCCAAATCAGGGATGATCCAAGTAATCCAATAATTATAAATCATGCATCCTTCATATCACATGTGCAGTAAGTGCATGATAAATTCCAAAATATGCAAAAGAAAAAGAGAGTATATAACTTCAACTAATACTTTCCTTTTGTTATGCTTGGAAGTGAGGACATCCCAGCCTTCTTCAATCTTCCTTCTTCCTTCAAAAGGGTTATAATGTTCTTCTATGGATGGGCAAAATATAAAACATGTAAGCATCGATCATAAGGTAACGACGTGCTTCACGAGCTGCTATAGAAGATCTCAGTTCGGAGCTTCTCGAGAAGGGAGATAGCAACCCCGTATGCTGAAGAATTGGGAGTTTTAATCCCATATACAAGAAAAAGGAATCCATCACCTAACTATATAGTGACAAACTGGTGCATTCCACTTTCAATAAGCGGGGGAAGTAGAAACTCTGTGAGGCGCACTGTCGCATAGAGTTTACATTCAGCAGAGTGCTTGGACGGGTGGTACTTAGCTGGACGGGCGTGGGAAGGTGTGTTTAGTTTTGTCTTCGAACGTGGGCAGGTGGGCCTGGTTCATATACGTAGTGCCTCCTGAATCCTCCCTCATAGATGGGGTTCACACGAACTCTTTTGCTCTAAGAGAAGGACAGAGAAGGTCGTTGCACGGCTGTACTGGTCAGAAGCTTACGAGTCAGGATGTCCTCACGGACGTGCTCAGAGTCATGGCTTTCATATAATGAAAGGAAATAACTTGGCTATGATACTAATGTTGTGAAACAAACCACTGAAGACTAACTACCTAGCAAAACCAGCTCACTAAGAGAGAGCACGTCTCCACCCATCCAACTCCACCCATATATATACCTCTAGCCTAAGGGGGTGCATGTCCTTGAGATTGGCCAAGTGTCCAGCCAAGTGTCCTTCATGTGAACACTTTCCTAAGGGTGATCACATGCCTTCTAATTTCCCAAGGTCTATCACATGCCTTCTAAATCAAATGAGGATTCTTCTCTCATGTACACATAAGGTGGCTCCTAGATAAGCTTCTCCCAAGACTAAGGTTCCCACATCTTAGGATAAATCAAGCCTAAGGTTCTAATCATTCAATTGGGAGCCCATATGAATAAATACCTCAAGAGTTAAAACCAGGGGTTTCACCCAAAGGTTCAATGCATGTTCCAAGGGTAATTCAAGGGTTAGACCAAAGCAAACATACATCATATTCTAACCTTTAGAATCCATATGTTTAACCTTATGAACCCATGAATTATACAACAATTGCTTATGTGAGGCTCAAGTGGGACTTCGTTATCCGATCTGATATAAAAGACTTGGGCTACGACTAGAAGCTCGTTAAGATGATCTCAACTTTGCTAGGAAATATGTGAGTGCAAATAAACATCAATGGCCTACTTTGACAAGCTATTGGATTAAAATGTTCTGTCAGGCAAAGACGCCCCTTAGCTCCTCTTGTTTTTGCAATCATTGATGATGGTCTCAGCTTCCTTGTTAAACATCACACATGTTTAGATTTTATTCAAGGCCTATTTCTTCCTCTCATTTAAGACCATATGGTCATGAGAGTCTTTGTCAATGACGTGATTGCTTTTGTGCATAATAGTCTGGCCACCATTGATACCTTTTGGTGTTTCCTTGATACATTGCTTATGTCATGCTCATGTGGGACTTTGTTATCCAATCTGATATGAAAGACTTGGACTATGGCTAGAAGCTCATTAAGATGATCTCAACATTGTTGGGATATATGTAAGTGTAGATAAACACCAATGGCCAACTTTCACAAGCTATTCGATTAAAGTGTTCTATCAGGCAAAGATGCCCCTTGGCTCCTCTTCTTTTTGGATCCTTTCTAATGGTCTCAACTTCCTTGTTAGACATCACATGTGTTTAGATCTTATTCAAGGCCTATTTCTTCCTCTCAATCAAGACCATATGATCAGGAGAGTCTTTGTCGATGACATGAATGCTTTTGTGCATAACATTGTGGCTAGCATTGGTACCCTTTGGTGTTTCCTTAATACATTTTGTCTGGCATCGGGCTCCAAAAATCATTATTGCGCATGTACATTTGTGAGTTTTTTCCTTTGCTAACATTAAGAGGGATATTCAATTTACCTTTAGTTTCTCCATAGTAGACAGTTAGTTGGTAGAGATCATCGATCTTGAAGCGATTAAATTACTTTTTTATGTGCGAAAGAAATATCTAGAGTAAAATTATATTCAAATTAAAAAATTTCCCAAAGGCATAGTCATTATCTGAGATGTTGGAAGTTATCCATCATAACTACAATGTATGTTGTAGTATGCTTTGTAATTTTGTGAACGATCCAATCAATTTAGGAATCTATTAAGTAGACATAAAGGGAGGTTAAGATCGCCTTGACAAAGAGGTCATCAGGCCCAGTTGTTATTTCGAATCCTAGATGCCTCCCATCCTTAACCATGAAAGAGTATGCGTAACCTTCAAATGAGGACAACTGCTATGCATTCATGATGTATTTTGAGGCCAAAATATTGTTAGTTATAGAGTAGGCTCCATGAAAGAAAGATATGAGAAGAAGCGGTGGAATCATAGTGATGTTACATTTAAAATTGTGTTCACATCCAGGAGGATTAAATGAGGTACAGTATCACCGTGGTGTAGAAAATCCAGAGCGCAGAAATATTGGGTGAAACTTCTTATTTTCCCAATGCAAAATTAGAGAACCTGAACGCCGTTTACGTCTACTACACTTGTACTGCCTTGTTTCTTCATATCGATGAGTCACTGAACATTGTAATACCTCTCTCTCTCTCTCTCTCTCTCTCTCACACACACACACACACACACACAAGAGCACTAATCGTACAAAGGGAATGTAATTTTGCATTTACTTCAAATGAGAGAAAAATTATGTTAGTTTTGACGGAGATGAGTGATTACAAAACATATGGGTCAAGCACAAGGAACATCTATAGTTGACGCAACAATCATATGAGCGTCAACAAGGACTTTTTCTCAAATATGCAGGTACCAATACCCTAAGCGCATGTGAGGACAGGTGAAGATACCCAAAAGGCATGTGAAGATACCCAAAGGGCATGTGGAAACAGATGTTATGTTGGACGCTTGTGATAAGGTTAGGTGCTTGAAAAATGCTCCTCATGTTCCCGTAATCACAAAGAAGATTGTCTCGGTGAAGATACCCAAAAGGCATGTGAAGATGCCCTTTGTGAAAAATGCTCCTCATGTTCCCGTAATCACAAAGAATCTCATGACATTCAACTAGCCGAACACACGCACACACTCACACACACATATACTTTTGTTTGGACTATGCAAAGGCATCTTCGAAGGTTACAAGAGTCCTTGCACAGATTTACTTAGATAATTCAAAGATGGAGCCAGTATTTATGTGTATTATGAACTATGGTTATACATAAAGAGCACTATCCAATCATTATTTGTGAAGAAGAAAAGAAATAGGATCACATAAACTTCCATTTATGTAGATAATTCGATGATAACAAGAAATGATCGGCAATGAACCAAGGAATTCGAGTAAAATGTCGAGAAGGAACTCAAAGTATCAAATTACGGTAAGCTAAAACGGGAGCTAATACGAATCCTAGTGGTTATTTCTAATCCCATACACTTCAAATGATGTTTGTGGGGGTCCAATCATTGTTAGTTATAGAGTCGGCTCCATGAAAGGAAGGTATGAGAAGAAGCGGTGGGCTTAATTTCATACCTCCTCTGTAATGACTTATTTTCATTATTGTTGTTATTTAGTTTCCATTAAAAATCATTATTGGCATGTGCATGTGTGAGTTTTGTTTTTTTTGTTTGCAGACATTAAGAGGACTAGACAATTTACTTTTAGTTTCTCCATGTCAAACACTATGTGGGTAGAGATCATCCATGTAGAAGAGATTAAGTTATTTTTTTATGTGTGAAAGATATATGTAGAGTAAAATTTATATTCAAATTAGAAAATTTGTCAAATAAAATAGTCCTTATCAGAGATGTTTGAAGTTATTCATCATAACTACAATGTATGTGGTAGCATCTTTTGCATTCTTGTGAATGATCCAATCAATTTAGGAAATTATGGAGTAGTAATAAAGGGAGTTTAAGATCGACTTGACAAAGAGCTCATGAATCAAAAAAGAACCTTCAAATAAGGACATCTGCTCTGCTTTCACGATTTTTGTTTTGAGGCAAAATCATTGTTAGTTATAGAATAGGCTTCATGAAAGATGCAAATTGATGTTATATTTTAAACTGTGTTCACATCCAGCACGAATCAATATATTACGTACTCTATGAAATCCAGATCGCATAAATATTGCGTGACACTTCTTATCTTCCCGTAGACAACCTGAATGCCGTTTACGTGCAGTACACTTGTACTGCCTTGTTTCGTCAGATCTACGATGAGTCACTCAACATTGTAATACCTCTCTCTCTCATACACATTGTAATACCTCTCTCTCTCTCTCATACACATGTTACACATTGTAATACCTCTCTCTCTCTCATACACATTGTAAGAGGCCGTCCCAACAATTGATTATGAAAAGCGCAGCGTTTTGTCTGCTATGCACGTTCACGTCGTTGAGTAATTTCATGTTCCCATTTATGCGGAGAGAGCATCTCCAATCTCGCAGCGAATGGGTTTAGCAGAAAGCATGGCACCTTCGTTGCGGCTCCTCTGCCTATTGGTGCTTTCACTGACGCTATTGGCGGAGTATGATAAGGAGGACAAGTATGATGAAAAGGAGTACAGTGAGGAGTACGATATGGAGGACGACGGGCGGGCATGAAGGCGAAACCCACAGCTACGTGGGGACCGGGGTTCGACTACGCGACTTCACTTTATGCACTATTTTTTTTTTTAAATATAGGAAGTTCGGCATTAGCCTACTCTCCGCACTTGAATTAAAAAAATAAAAGTACAAGAGAAGGGGATTAGTGCTCACGGGATCCCCCAAATCCCACAAAGCAGGGGAAGCTTTTACAGAGTTTAGATGGCATTACAAAGAAGGGTAATCACCCTCTCATCACCCTCATGTGGGGCCCACTTGGATTTAAGCTTGTTATTGATCAAAAGGAGTACTTGATGATGCCTGAAGGGAGGGGGATTTCTTACAGTGAACGATCCTTTTGCCAAGGAGGAACAACGATTTCTCAATTGACCACTCTTTGGGGGAGTTGCCAAAGTTAGAAGCACATCTTTCCCGCCAGATTTTCCATAGGACCTCCCCTCTGATGGCATTCCAGATAGTCGCGGAGCAGTCGATCGCTTCTCCCAGCAAGGCCTGCTTCCAACTCCCATATATCTATAATGGTTTCCAAAATTGACCTGCCTTTGATGAAACCTTTTTGGTCCTCACTTAACCACGCTCTCAAATGGCTAGAGATTCTGTTGGCAATGATCTTATATCCCGTTTGGAGCATCGTAATAGGACGCCACTTCTCTATTCTGTTCTTTTCCCCTTTTTTGTGTATTAACTTGATAATGCCATTGTTGAGACAAGTTGGAAGCGCGCAAAAAATGAGCGCCTCTTGCCAAACCAGACGAAGAGGGGTGGCAACCACCAACTTGAAGGATTTAAAGAACTCATTAGTGAGCCTGTCAGGTCCCGGGCTTTTACCAGAATGGAGGGCATCAATGACCTCAATGATTTTTGCTTCTAAGATAGGGGCATCAAGCACAGAACAAAGGTTGAGTGGTATCCTGTGGGGGGAAACCCTAGATATGGCTGCCATGTAGTCCCTTCTATGGTAGGAGAGGGGGTTCAAGGTCCCCAGGAGTCTTGTGAAGTGCCCTTCAATGATCCCAAAATTATCTTCTTGCATATTGCATACATTGCCATTTGAGTCTAGCAATAGGGGGACCGATTCTCTGTTATGTTTCCTTTTAATGATACAACACATCTCTTTGGTGGGCTTGTCGGCTTTGCCAGGCCACTACTCCTTGAAGAAATTTTGCAAAATTTTCTTTTGTATTTCTTCCTCGTATCTTAGCAGCGCTCTGATTTTTCGAAGACCTTTCTGGGATTGAGATTTTCCTTTGTTCACTTCCTCCTCAAGCCTCTAGAGTCTATGATATACACTACAACATATGAGGGGCATACCGACACTGCATATACCGATGGTCACACTCGGCATCGGTATGGGCATTGGAAAATGCCACTTAGAGATACCGACGGTCAAGTGACCATCGGTATGACCGTTTTAAATGGATCGTCTGTGTGGCCCGCAGCCGTCGGTATATACGTCAGTATATGCGTCGGTATAAGCATTGGTAATTTACTAGAAGTTACCGACGCCCATACCGGCGCATATATGGAGGCCGAGTTTTAAACATACCGCGAACCCAAGAGCAAAAATTCATATTTTTGTGCGTGTTTGAGTACTGTTGGTCCCCCTATTGCATACATTGCCATTTGAGTCTAGCAATAGGGGGACCGATTCTCTGTTATGTTTCCTTTTAATGATACAACACATCTCTTTGGTGGGCTTGTCGGCTTTGCCAGGCCACTACTCCTTGAAGAAATTTTGCAAAATTTTCTTTTGTATTTCTTCCTCGTATCTTAGCAGCACTCTGATTTTTCGAAGACCTTTCTGAGATTGAGATTTTCCTTTGTTCACTTCCTCCTCAAGCCTCTAGAGTCTATGATATACACTACAACATATGAGGGGCATACCGACACTGCATATACCGATGGTCACACTCGGCATCGGTATGGGCATTGGAAAATGCCACTTAGAGATACCGACGGTCAAGTGACCATCGGTATGACCGTTTTAAATGGATCGTCGGTGTGGCCCGCAGCCGTCGGTATATACGTCAGTATATGCGTCGGTATAAGCATCGGTAATTTACTAGAAGTTACCGACGCCCATACCGGCGCATATATGGAGGCCGAGTTTTAAACATACCGCGAACCCAAGAGCAAAAATTCATATTTTTGTGCGTGTTTGAGTACTGTTGGTCTTCTGTCGAACTTGCATACGCAAACCAAATTGTGACCTGCATTGTGTTATGCACACACACACACACAGATCTCTCTCTCTACACACACACACACATTCCTTGCTCATTCGGTCTCCAACAAGAAAGGAAATAGATGGTAGAAGAGAGGAGGAACGTGTTGATAACCATCGCCCGTCCAGCGAGATTGATTTGCATACCTCTCCAGTAGTTAAGCTTGTTTTCGAGTTTGGCCAGCACCCAGTTCCATCGCTGCTCCATAGAGACGCCAAACCCCAAAGGGATTCCAAGAAGTCGAAAGATTTGGCCCTGCGGAATGATTTGACAGCCATGATCAATGAGAAGGCCAGGATGATGTCCCACAATAGCCCTAAAGGCGGTCTTAGAGTGGTTGATTTTGGATCCGAGGCCTCACAAAAGGTAGCAAGACACCTCCAGAAAGTCTCCAGGCTGGTATTATCATTGTGAACGAAAGCGTTCATATCATCGGCAAAAAGTCTCATGATGATTTGATTGTGGGCGTGAGGTAGCCGGAGGCCTTTGATATTGCCAGCCTCCACATGATGTGCCACAAGTCTGCTCAGACCCTCAGTGGCGATGGCAAAAAGAAGGGGGGCCAGAGGGCACCCTTGTCTAATAGATATTTTAAGATGGATCGCCTTCGAAAGTTTGTCGTTAACGTTAATTTGGGTCGTTGCATTTCCGAGAAGGGTCGCGATCATCTTGGTGAATTTCTAAATACATCCGAGATCTTGGAGCGACTGCAGAATATAGTCCCATTCTAGCCTGTCGTAGGCTTTGTCAAAGTCGATCTTGAGGAAAACCACATCTTGATTAGACTCATTTGCAAATTGAATCCCTTCCCAAATATCCATAATGGTTTCCAGGATAGACCTGCCTTTGATGAAACCTTTTTGGTCTTCACTAAGCCAAGATCTCAGGTGGCACGAGAGTCTGTTGGCGATGACTTTGGCGATGATCTTGTATCCTGTTTGTAGCATCGTAATAGGCCGCCAGTTCTCGATTCTGTTCTTTTCCCCCTTCTTGTGTATCAACTTGATAATTCCATTATTTAGACAAGAGGGAAGAGCACCAAACTTTAGCACTTCTTGCCAAACCATCCGAAGAGGGGTGGCAACCACCAGCTTCAAGGATTTAAAGAACTCGTTAGTGAGTCCGTCGGGTCCCGGGCTTTTACCGAGAGGGAGGGCATCAATGACCTCAATGATTTCTGAATCAGAGAGAGGGGCATGAAGCAGGGAGTGGAGGTTGGGTGGTATTCTCCGGGGGGAAACCCTAGAAATGGCAGCCATACAGTCCCTTCTATGGTGGGAGAGGGGGTTCGAGGTTCCCAGGAGTCTCGTGAAGTGCCCTTCGATGATGCCAAAATTATCTTCTTCCGAATTGCATACATTGCCATGTGGGTCTAGCAGTAGGGGGATCGATTCTCTGTTGTTTTTCCTTTTAAGGATACGGCACATCTCTTTGGTGGGTTTGTCGGCTTTGCCAGCCCACCACTCCTTGAAGAATATTTGCAAGTTTTTCCTTTGTATTTCTTCCTCGTATCTCAACACTGCTCTGATTTTTCGGAGACCTTTCTGGGCTTGGTGTTTTCCTTTGTTCACTTCCTCCTCGAGCCGCCAGAGTCTGTGGTAAAGAGCTTCCCTGCGAGCCCGCCGCACAGTCTCGAGCATCTTCTTAGTTCTGATCATGATCTTACGAGACTTGTCGACCGCACTTCTCCAGCACTTGGCTGGGGCCAAGCCAGAGGCGAACGCCACCTTCCACACATCGGCAATCTCTTGATGGACGGAGGGGAGAGAGAAGGTGGTTGCGTTGGCATGGAACCACGGAGCCTTGCGGATCTTGTTGGAAGGTTGAAAAGTGATAACGATCGGGTAGTGATCAGAGATAGTGAGGTCAGTGCGTTGTGTGATGGCAGGGTGGCCCCACTGATGAGTAAAACTCTGGGAGATGTAGCATCTATCTAGTCTAGCTTTCCTCAGGTCCTCGCCCGCTTGGAGATTCGACCAAGAAAAGCCACTCGAGTCTTTGAATTCAACCAAATCCAAGTGGAGTTTGGTCATGTCCCACGTTTCTTTCTCCCGACTGTCGATGACCCTGCCCTTGCCCATCCATCTGTCCATAGGGTCCTCCACCATGTTGAAGTCTCCACATATAAGCACGTTGTGAGGAAGCGAGTCTAAGGAAGCCCATGTGTTCAGTCTCTCCAAATCACCGTTAGGGGCGTACAAAGAAACAATAGTAGCACAAAGAGGAGCACCAAAAGAAACGGCAATCCAACGGTGACTTACATCTTCAATGGAGTTCTCGAGCTTTTCAAACCAGAGTTGTTTAACACCGATAACCGTTCCTCCAGACCCCCGCTGGTGCTTCGTTGAGATCCCAAGTTGTCTCTACCATTATGAGAGCCATTAAATCACGTAGAAGCCCCACAAATTTCTTTAGCTCTAACATTTGTCCTGATTCACGAATGGAGAATTCACCACATAAGGAGATCTTTTTTCATTCTCAATGAAGGAATACCATAGGGCATGAAACATGAATTTCCATATGATACATGGCCAATTCAGAGACCATTTCCTATTACGTACATTAAGAATATCTAGATTTCTTGAAACTCGATATTTTCCCCAAGTTGTTGTCATTGTACAATTTTATGCCATGTATTTAAGGCACAACATGGCCGAGAAGGAGGAGGGATATTGAGATGTCCAAAACATTGATTTTTTTCTTAAGAAGAATCAACCTTCATAGTCCATTCTCTTAGCTTTGTTTATGTCCTCAAATTTGATCCATTTTCTTGTGTCTTGATTCTTGAGATGATTCTAGAAGGAGAACCCTTTGTTCCATAACTTCTTTGCTCTTTGGATTTTATCGACATTGAAAGCCTTGATTCGCTTGACTGTGAACCAAATCAAATTGTTCTACCTAATACAAGCAGCCCACTTCCACTCTTCATGGATTTCGAGATAAGGTTTCATCTTGATTCAACTTTGGATAATGAGAAAAGGAAATCTAAGACTTGGGACATAACAAGGAAAAGAGAAAACAAAAAGGTGAGTAAGTCATGCCCTTATATCTTGGGAGACCAGTTAAAGTAAGACCACTTTTCTGTCCACAAAAGAGTTCAAGCATATATCCTCTTATGAGCGTGGGAGGAACAAACTTAACTTCAAGTCTTTAATTTATTTTGGGTGTGAGAATCTCAAACTAAAATTTGAGCCTATATCTTCTTTTGGAATGGAAGAGGTTTGAGATTAGGCTTTAAGCCTTAAGAAAAAATACACATTCAAGAGAAAAGAGGAGACTTGAATTTAAATCTCTTATCCTATAGCTTCGAGATCAAGTTCCAAGCTCTACAAATTCATGTAGCCTATTATGTACTGAAAGAGGCTTGAACTATAGTTTTTTTTTAATATAAAGGAAGTTCGGCAATAGCCTACTCTCCCGGACTTGAATTAAATTAAGAAACAAAGGTACAGTAGAAGGGGACTAGTGCCCACGGGACCCCCCAAATCCCACAAAGCAGGGGAAGCTTGATTGAATCCTAGGTTGCGTTACAGAGAAGGTTAATCACCCTCTCATCGCCCTCATGCGGGACCCACTTGGGTTTGAGCTTGTTGTTGATCAAGAGGAGGACTTGATGGTGCCTGAAGGGGGGG
The DNA here is from genome assembly GCA_020310875.1 of Ceratopteris richardii. Taxonomy (NCBI): domain Eukaryota; kingdom Viridiplantae; phylum Streptophyta; class Polypodiopsida; order Polypodiales; family Pteridaceae; genus Ceratopteris; species Ceratopteris richardii. The sequence continues at coordinate 203,720,857 of CM035406.1, read as the reverse complement.
GATTTCTTACTGTTAACAATCCTTTTGCCAAGGAGGAATAGCGATTTCTCAATCGACCACTCCCTGGGGGGATCGCCGAAGTTGAGGGCGCACCTCTCCCGCCAAATTTTCCACAGAACTTCCCCTCTGATGGCGTTCCAGAGAGACGTAGAGCAGCCGATCGCTTCTCCCAAAAGGACTTGTTTCCAACTAGGCTGTTTTTGAAGCCTGATTTTCATTCCAACCGTCTGCCAGATTCTGTAGGAGTTGGGGCAAGAAAGGAAGATGTGTGGGACATCTTCGATAGCACGGTGGCAGCGTTTGCACCAAGGAGGGAACCCACAAAGTTTGCTAGCCTTATGGTTGGTCCAAATTCCTCGATGAAGAATTTGCCATAAGAGGACCGACTTCTTAATCTCTATTAGGGGGTGCCAGATACCCATGAATTTCATGTCCCACCGAAGCCGCGTCCAAGACAGGCACCACTTCTTGTTTAGGCTGAACTGGAGGTCAGCCGTTTCTTTGATGTTCGGGATTTTGAGTAGGCTATTTCCATTGTGCCATTTGAGACCAAGCGAGTTCGGCGCGTCGTGTCCCATTAAGGCTTGGCCCACGAGGCCTCCCCATTGCACCAAGCCTTAATCATCCATTTGGCCGCCAGTTTGTTAGCCATACACCCAATGTCTAGGATACCAAGCCCCCCGCTATCTCTAGGGCTGGTGCAGATGGCCCATTTGATTTTAGGCACCCCCCTTCTGTTATGATCACCCGTCCAAAGAAAGTTTCTGCAGATGCTATTTAGTTTGGACAGGCCTTGCTCATTCGGTCTCCAACAAGAAAGGAAATAGATGGTAGACGAGAGGAGGAACGTGTTGATGACCATAGCGCGTCCAACGAGGTTGATTTGCATGCCTCTCCAGTAGTTAAGCTTGTTTTCAAGTTTGGCCAGCAGGCTTGAACTATAGTTGGAGCCTCTAACTTTATGAGTGGTAAAGGCTCAATCTTAAGTTTGAGTCTTAATCCATTGAGTCACACTAGCTCAAACTTAAGTTAAAGCCTCTAACTTTATGAGTCTGAAAAGCTGAAACATTAGTTTGTGAATTTAGCCATCGAGTGTTTTGTGGAGCCATACATTCTCATACTTAAGTTGGAACCTTTGACCTCTTATGGATCACTATCAAGCTCATGTCATTAACAAGAGCAAAAGAGGCTCAAACTCAAGCTCAATTGTTTTCTAGAATGAGAGAGGCTCAAACATAGATTTGATAACCTATCCTATCATAAGTGCAAGAGGATCAAAATTAAGCCTCTTATAAGCATGATAGGTTCAAACTTAATCCAGTTCTTTGTTCCACTTAGCTTTGCAATTTCTTCCAACTCTTTGTTCCACTTAGCTTTGCAATTTCTTCCAACGAGAGTCAGTATTAACTATCTTGAACTGACATTGGTTCATACCTCAGATAGTTATATACTAACCTCAAAGGTCACCAAAGCTTTTGCAAAGAGAAACAAAGCTTACTAAACCAATTCCTTCAAATCTTAAAAATAATCAAGCCGTCAACATACCTTCTAACTCTTCTATCTATTTGGATGAAGTTAAATGATTCAAGTTTTGCTTTTAGTTCCAAGATCTTGCAAAAAATATGCCTCTTTCTAGGCATCATATCCAAGATCTTGCTAGGAACTAACATTCTTGAATCATTTGTTACTAAAGATTCAAAAGATGATCTTTTATAGATCGTCCTTTTATTCAAGGTTATTATACTTGAATAGGCTTGATTTTTCTTTTGGAGTTTAACTTGGTAAACTTCCAAAATTTGTTACCTTCTTATTTATCCAAATTTATTGTACTATATAAAATTTGGCTATGCATTTAAGAAAAATGCATCTACTTAAAAAGATAGCCTTTTCTAGGGTAAATGTTATGTTCATTCTATTTACCCTTTTGTTCATACAATCAGGTGTATTAAATTGGTTCAAGGAGGTACATTTCTCCACCTCATAATGAATCTAAGACCTTAATCTAAATGGTCTTATCTTTAAGGCTTATCCCGATGTTTCCTAATGGATCTTGAGTCTATTTTCTCCCTGGCCGTCAGAGAAAACTCTCAATGGAAGTTAGTTCTCACTGTCCCATACCAGGGAGTTCTTCCTCCAATCCATAGAACTACATCCTTAACCTTTCCACATTCTTTTCCCTTATCTTTTCAATGCTCTCTGATCATTTACCATGATCATGAATTCCATCTTGGAATTCCTTGTCATCATAATCACGAGAGCAAAAACTAAGGTTTCTTAGGTCAATTAATTCAAAGGTCTATTTAGGTTGACCTTTGAACTTTACTTGGTATCGAGCTATAAAAGGGTTTGATCTTTTTGACCAATGTAGGCCTCTTGGATTATCCAATCATAAAGGTTTGGATATAATTGACCAAGTTAGCTTACTTGGCTTTCTCAAAATTCCTCTAGCTAATTTAACATGAGATAAGATCAAGTCTTTTCTCCTTTAGATCCCTTTTTTCAATGATATTTACCCATGGGATTTTCTTGGGATCTTCAACTCATACCTTCATGAGTTGATATCCTAGCTTAAGTCTTCAACATCATATTTGATGTTCTTCAAACCATTTACTATTCTCCTTTTAGGGATCAACGATTATATGTCACCCTTTTGACTTAAGCAAGTTGTCATGCTTAGTGATCCAAACTTTGGATCCATCTTTATCCATTCTCAAATACCCTGCTCTAAATATGCTTCAAGTCTTTGGCTAGCTTACCTTAGTTTACTTGCCAAAATGGGATTCTTTAATGAATTCCCTTCTTACATATTTGGTTCTTACTTTGTTTGAGATTTAATTCAAACATACTTGGGTACTTATGGACATCCAACGTACTCCTTAACTTTCATAAAAGAGTTAAGGAATATCTTTTGCTTAGAAGTATCATATTGATGATACTTTTCTTCCCCCCTTTAAAGAGTTTTCCTCCTCGAAAACTATAGGAAATTGATGATCTTTTAATTTCCTATCCAAATGGGAGGTTCATTTATGCTAAATCCTTCATTAAAAAAGCTCTCCAATATCCTTGAGCTTAAGGTTTCATTATCCTTAAGTTCAGTGTCCCATACCACTGAACTCACTTAAGTGACATTGTAAACCTAGATGTCCCATACCATCTGATTTACAATCCCACTTTAGTGTAGAGAACTTTAGCTCTTACTCAAGGATTAAACTCCATTCGTTTTAGTCTTATCAAATATAATCAAAATCTTTGTAAGTTACATTCTTATAGAGTCTTGATTTGTTCTTTGAAAAGACTTTGAGCTTTCATTGAACTATTTCCTTGATTAGATGCAATCAAAGTTATCTTTGTTTATGTCATTTGATAATAGAGCTAGTATTCTCATACTAGGTATCATCTATTGACATAAGTAGGCATCTGTATCAAAGGATATAGTCAATCATAAGCTTTGCTAAATGGTCATCTTGATAAATTTTTTCTTACTCATAGAGCACATTTTGGAGTAGAATTGTTAAGGGTTTCTTTCAACCCTTTAATCTTCCTCTTCTCTAGATGTGCTTAATGAGTTACAATTCTTCATTCTTGAAGCAATTTTCTCAAAGCTCCAAATGGATCCTACCTCTTGTCAATGGATGAAGAAGCTTATTGGGGAAGAAATGAATGCTAAAAAGGGTAAAATGGTTCAACCATTTTTTCCCTAATATGTCTTTTGAGGACATTCTCTTCCCCCTCTTTGTGTGATCATTGTCCTCAATGATTAGATGTTGAAGTTCCTCTGAACTTCTTAACATCGTTCACAAAGAAAAAGTATCCCATGTGTGTAGGGTCTCGTATAAACTTCTAGTTTATCCTTTGGATTTTTCAATCCAATTTCTTATTACTACCATTTATGGTTTAATAAGAAGAGAAACTTGTTGGTTTTGAAGCTTTAAGTGCTTGGCCTTGCTGATCAGGCATGCCATGGGTATTATGGAACTTGGGGGTCCATAAGTAGGACTCGAAGTTTAAAGTTCCTCTTCCTAAGTTAAATTTTGTTGGCTTTTGAATTAAGCCAACATATAAAAAGCATAAAGGATAATGGCTATTGAGTATTCCATTAAACTTTTATGCTTTTGACTTCAGAGTTAGAAGTCATTTCCTATCTTAACCTTAAACTTTATTGACTTAATTTCTCTCTCATGTACCATGAGCCCATGCATACATGATCTCATCAATTCATGCATATATGATTGAATTTGTGTATACCAAAGACATTCTCATCTTTTCTTGAAGATGTTTAGCATGCGTAAGGTCCAAAAATTGAACCCCTCTTTAAAGCATGCATGGAATTCACATATCGAACTCCATTTAAATGCAAAAGATCTATATTGATTGCATGCTTCCATTTGAGTTCATGTCATGCTATGATGGACATTCAATTTCCATTCTTTGACAACCTTCATGTGGTGAATCCATTTCATGCTAATGAAAGATCTTTTTCTATTCAACTATGCCTCTAATGCATCATTTCAATGTGCATTAGGACCTCACCGAGTTCATTTGAAATGCATTCTTAAATGCATCAACCTTGCATGGCAAAACAAATATGAAAGTAAAACTTACCTCCATCAAAGCTACGTCCTTCCTTTGACCCGTGCATAATGAGGCATATTCTTTTGGGTACGTCATACTTGAAGTTGCAAGCTTGAGCCATCATGAATTTCCAATCTCAAGTATCTTTCTAAAGGCATCTTAATACTTACTTGTATGCCCTCATATGCATTTAACCTTACAAAAAAAATCTAAGGTTACTCTAACACATGCTTGCCTTTATTTATGGAATCCATGCGTACTTGTATTTATACATGAATCCTTTTTCTACTTGTCACTTCACCTATACACTGAGTTACATGCTTATAGTGCCTTCTAATACCTAATTAAACACTTTTCCAAATCAGGGATGATCCAAGTAATCCAATAATTATAAATCATGCATCCTTCATATCACATGTGCAGTAAGTGCATGATAAATTCCAAAATATGCAAAAGAAAAAGAGAGTATATAACTTCAACTAATACTTTCCTTTTGTTATGCTTGGAAGTGAGGACATCCCAGCCTTCTTCAATCTTCCTTCTTCCTTCAAAAGGGTTATAATGTTCTTCTATGGATGGGCAAAATATAAAACATGTAAGCATCGATCATAAGGTAACGACGTGCTTCACGAGCTGCTATAGAAGATCTCAGTTCGGAGCTTCTCGAGAAGGGAGATAGCAACCCCGTATGCTGAAGAATTGGGAGTTTTAATCCCATATACAAGAAAAAGGAATCCATCACCTAACTATATAGTGACAAACTGGTGCATTCCACTTTCAATAAGCGGGGGAAGTAGAAACTCTGTGAGGCGCACTGTCGCATAGAGTTTACATTCAGCAGAGTGCTTGGACGGGTGGTACTTAGCTGGACGGGCGTGGGAAGGTGTGTTTAGTTTTGTCTTCGAACGTGGGCAGGTGGGCCTGGTTCATATACGTAGTGCCTCCTGAATCCTCCCTCATAGATGGGGTTCACACGAACTCTTTTGCTCTAAGAGAAGGACAGAGAAGGTCGTTGCACGGCTGTACTGGTCAGAAGCTTACGAGTCAGGATGTCCTCACGGACGTGCTCAGAGTCATGGCTTTCATATAATGAAAGGAAATAACTTGGCTATGATACTAATGTTGTGAAACAAACCACTGAAGACTAACTACCTAGCAAAACTAGCTCACTAAGAGAGAGCACGTCTCCACCCATCCAACTCCACCCATATATATACCTCTAGCCTAAGGGGGTGCATGTCCTTGAGATTGGCCAAGTGTCCAGCCAAGTGTCCTTCATGTGAACACTTTCCTAAGGGTGATCACATGCCTTCTAATTTCCCAAGGTCTATCACATGCCTTCTAAATCAAATGAGGATTCTTCTCTCATGTACACATAAGGTGGCTCCTAGATAAGCTTCTCCCAAGACTAAGGTTCCCACATCTTAGGATAAATCAAGCCTAAGGTTCTAATCATTCAATTGGGAGCCCATATGAATAAATACCTCAAGAGTTAAAACCAGGGGTTTCACCCAAAGGTTCAATGCATGTTCCAAGGGTAATTCAAGGGTTAGACCAAAGCAAACATACATCATATTCTAACCTTTAGAATCCATATGTTTAACCTTATGAACCCATGAATTATACAACAATTGCTTATGTGAGGCTCAAGTGGGACTTCGTTATCCGATCTGATATAAAAGACTTGGGCTACGACTAGAAGCTCGTTAAGATGATCTCAACTTTGCTAGGAAATATGTGAGTGCAAATAAACATCAATGGCCTACTTTGACAAGCTATTGGATTAAAATGTTCTGTCAGGCAAAGACGCCCCTTAGCTCCTCTTGTTTTTGCAATCATTGATGATGGTCTCAGCTTCCTTGTTAAACATCACACATGTTTAGATTTTATTCAAGGCCTATTTCTTCCTCTCATTTAAGACCATATGGTCATGAGAGTCTTTGTCAATGACGTGATTGCTTTTGTGCATAATAGTCTGGCCACCATTGATACCTTTTGGTGTTTCCTTGATACATTGCTTATGTCATGCTCATGTGGGACTTTGTTATCCAATCTGATATGAAAGACTTGGACTATGGCTAGAAGCTCATTAAGATGATCTCAACATTGTTGGGATATATGTAAGTGTAGATAAACACCAATGGCCAACTTTCACAAGCTATTCGATTAAAGTGTTCTATCAGGCAAAGATGCCCCTTGGCTCCTCTTCTTTTTGGATCCTTTCTAATGGTCTCAACTTCCTTGTTAGACATCACATGTGTTTAGATCTTATTCAAGGCCTATTTCTTCCTCTCAATCAAGACCATATGATCAGGAGAGTCTTTGTCGATGACATGAATGCTTTTGTGCATAACATTGTGGCTAGCATTGGTACCCTTTGGTGTTTCCTTAATACATTTTGTCTGGCATCGGGCTCCAAAAATCATTATTGCGCATGTACATTTGTGAGTTTTTTCCTTTGCTAACATTAAGAGGGATATTCAATTTACCTTTAGTTTCTCCATAGTAGACAGTTAGTTGGTAGAGATCATCGATCTTGAAGCGATTAAATTACTTTTTTATGTGCGAAAGAAATATCTAGAGTAAAATTATATTCAAATTAAAAAATTTCCCAAAGGCATAGTCATTATCTGAGATGTTGGAAGTTATCCATCATAACTACAATGTATGTTGTAGTATGCTTTGTAATTTTGTGAACGATCCAATCAATTTAGGAATCTATTAAGTAGACATAAAGGGAGGTTAAGATCGCCTTGACAAAGAGGTCATCAGGCCCAGTTGTTATTTCGAATCCTAGATGCCTCCCATCCTTAACCATGAAAGAGTATGCGTAACCTTCAAATGAGGACAACTGCTATGCATTCATGATGTATTTTGAGGCCAAAATATTGTTAGTTATAGAGTAGGCTCCATGAAAGAAAGATATGAGAAGAAGCGGTGGAATCATAGTGATGTTACATTTAAAATTGTGTTCACATCCAGGAGGATTAAATGAGGTACAGTATCACCGTGGTGTAGAAAATCCAGAGCGCAGAAATATTGGGTGAAACTTCTTATTTTCCCAATGCAAAATTAGAGAACCTGAACGCCGTTTACGTCTACTACACTTGTACTGCCTTGTTTCTTCATATCGATGAGTCACTGAACATTGTAATACCTCTCTCTCTCTCTCTCTCTCTCTCTCACACACACACACACACACACACACAAGAGCACTAATCGTACAAAGGGAATGTAATTTTGCATTTACTTCAAATGAGAGAAAAATTATGTTAGTTTTGACGGAGATGAGTGATTACAAAACATATGGGTCAAGCACAAGGAACATCTATAGTTGACGCAACAATCATATGAGCGTCAACAAGGACTTTTTCTCAAATATGCAGGTACCAATACCCTAAGCGCATGTGAGGACAGGTGAAGATACCCAAAAGGCATGTGAAGATACCCAAAGGGCATGTGGAAACAGATGTTATGTTGGACGCTTGTGATAAGGTTAGGTGCTTGAAAAATGCTCCTCATGTTCCCGTAATCACAAAGAAGATTGTCTCGGTGAAGATACCCAAAAGGCATGTGAAGATGCCCTTTGTGAAAAATGCTCCTCATGTTCCCGTAATCACAAAGAATCTCATGACATTCAACTAGCCGAACACACGCACACACTCACACACACATATACTTTTGTTTGGACTATGCAAAGGCATCTTCGAAGGTTACAAGAGTCCTTGCACAGATTTACTTAGATAATTCAAAGATGGAGCCAGTATTTATGTGTATTATGAACTATGGTTATACATAAAGAGCACTATCCAATCATTATTTGTGAAGAAGAAAAGAAATAGGATCACATAAACTTCCATTTATGTAGATAATTCGATGATAACAAGAAATGATCGGCAATGAACCAAGGAATTCGAGTAAAATGTCGAGAAGGAACTCAAAGTATCAAATTACGGTAAGCTAAAACGGGAGCTAATACGAATCCTAGTGGTTATTTCTAATCCCATACACTTCAAATGATGTTTGTGGGGGTCCAATCATTGTTAGTTATAGAGTCGGCTCCATGAAAGGAAGGTATGAGAAGAAGCGGTGGGCTTAATTTCATACCTCCTCTGTAATGACTTATTTTCATTATTGTTGTTATTTAGTTTCCATTAAAAATCATTATTGGCATGTGCATGTGTGAGTTTTGTTTTTTTTGTTTGCAGACATTAAGAGGACTAGACAATTTACTTTTAGTTTCTCCATGTCAAACACTATGTGGGTAGAGATCATCCATGTAGAAGAGATTAAGTTATTTTTTTATGTGTGAAAGATATATGTAGAGTAAAATTTATATTCAAATTAGAAAATTTGTCAAATAAAATAGTCCTTATCAGAGATGTTTGAAGTTATTCATCATAACTACAATGTATGTGGTAGCATCTTTTGCATTCTTGTGAATGATCCAATCAATTTAGGAAATTATGGAGTAGTAATAAAGGGAGTTTAAGATCGACTTGACAAAGAGCTCATGAATCAAAAAAGAACCTTCAAATAAGGACATCTGCTCTGCTTTCACGATTTTTGTTTTGAGGCAAAATCATTGTTAGTTATAGAATAGGCTTCATGAAAGATGCAAATTGATGTTATATTTTAAACTGTGTTCACATCCAGCACGAATCAATATATTACGTACTCTATGAAATCCAGATCGCATAAATATTGCGTGACACTTCTTATCTTCCCGTAGACAACCTGAATGCCGTTTACGTGCAGTACACTTGTACTGCCTTGTTTCGTCAGATCTACGATGAGTCACTCAACATTGTAATACCTCTCTCTCTCATACACATTGTAATACCTCTCTCTCTCTCTCATACACATGTTACACATTGTAATACCTCTCTCTCTCTCATACACATTGTAAGAGGCCGTCCCAACAATTGATTATGAAAAGCGCAGCGTTTTGTCTGCTATGCACGTTCACGTCGTTGAGTAATTTCATGTTCCCATTTATGCGGAGAGAGCATCTCCAATCTCGCAGCGAATGGGTTTAGCAGAAAGCATGGCACCTTCGTTGCGGCTCCTCTGCCTATTGGTGCTTTCACTGACGCTATTGGCGGAGTATGATAAGGAGGACAAGTATGATGAAAAGGAGTACAGTGAGGAGTACGATATGGAGGACGACGGGCGGGCATGAAGGCGAAACCCACAGCTACGTGGGGACCGGGGTTCGACTACGCGACTTCACTTTATGCACTATTTTTTTTTTTAAATATAGGAAGTTCGGCATTAGCCTACTCTCCGCACTTGAATTAAAAAAATAAAAGTACAAGAGAAGGGGATTAGTGCTCACGGGATCCCCCAAATCCCACAAAGCAGGGGAAGCTTTTACAGAGTTTAGATGGCATTACAAAGAAGGGTAATCACCCTCTCATCACCCTCATGTGGGGCCCACTTGGATTTAAGCTTGTTATTGATCAAAAGGAGTACTTGATGATGCCTGAAGGGAGGGGGATTTCTTACAGTGAACGATCCTTTTGCCAAGGAGGAACAACGATTTCTCAATTGACCACTCTTTGGGGGAGTTGCCAAAGTTAGAAGCACATCTTTCCCGCCAGATTTTCCATAGGACCTCCCCTCTGATGGCATTCCAGATAGTCGCGGAGCAGTCGATCGCTTCTCCCAGCAAGGCCTGCTTCCAACTCCCATATATCTATAATGGTTTCCAAAATTGACCTGCCTTTGATGAAACCTTTTTGGTCCTCACTTAACCACGCTCTCAAATGGCTAGAGATTCTGTTGGCAATGATCTTATATCCCGTTTGGAGCATCGTAATAGGACGCCACTTCTCTATTCTGTTCTTTTCCCCTTTTTTGTGTATTAACTTGATAATGCCATTGTTGAGACAAGTTGGAAGCGCGCAAAAAATGAGCGCCTCTTGCCAAACCAGACGAAGAGGGGTGGCAACCACCAACTTGAAGGATTTAAAGAACTCATTAGTGAGCCTGTCAGGTCTCGGGCTTTTACCAGAATGGAGGGCATCAATGACCTCAATGATTTTTGCTTCTAAGATAGGGGCATCAAGCACAGAACAAAGGTTGAGTGGTATCCTGTGGGGGGAAACCCTAGATATGGCTGCCATGTAGTCCCTTCTATGGTAGGAGAGGGGGTTCAAGGTCCCCAGGAGTCTCGTGAAGTGCCCTTCAATGATCCCAAAATTATCTTCTTGCATATTGCATACATTGCCATTTGAGTCTAGCAATAGGGGGACCGATTCTCTGTTATGTTTCCTTTTAATGATACAACACATCTCTTTGGTGGGCTTGTCGGCTTTGCCAGGCCACTACTCCTTGAAGAAATTTTGCAAAATTTTCTTTTGTATTTCTTCCTCGTATCTTAGCAGCGCTCTGATTTTTCGAAGACCTTTCTGGGATTGAGATTTTCCTTTCTTCACTTCCTCCTCAAGCCTCTAGAGTCTATGATATACACTACAACATATGAGGGAGGGGCATACCGACACTGCATATACCGATGGTCACACTCGGCATCGGTATGGGCATTGGAAAATGCCACTTAGAGATACCGACGGTCAAGTGACCATCGGTATGACCGTTTTAAATGGATCGTCTGTGTTGCCCGCAGCCGTCGGTATATACGTCAGTATATGCGTCGGTATAAGCATTGGTAATTTACTAGAAGTTACCGACGCCCATACCGGCGCATATATGGAGGCCGAGTTTTAAACATACCGCGAACCCAAGAGCAAAAATTCATATTTTTGTGCGTGTTTGAGTACTGTTGGTCCCCCTATTGCATACATTGCCATTTGAGTCTAGCAATAGGGGGACCGATTCTCTGTTATGTTTCCTTTTAATGATACAACACATCTCTTTGGTGGGCTTGTCGGCTTTGCCAGGCCACTACTCCTTGAAGAAATTTTGCAAAATTTTCTTTTGTATTTCTTCCTCGTATCTTAGCAGCACTCTGATTTTTCGAAGACCTTTCTGAGATTGAGATTTTCCTTTGTTCACTTCCTCCTCAAGCCTCTAGAGTCTATGATATACACTACAACATATGAGGGGCATACCGACACTGCATATACCAATGGTCACACTCGGCATCGGTATGGGCATTGGAAAATGCCACTTAGAGATATCGACGGTCAAGTGACCATCGGTATGACCGTTTTAAATGGATCGTCGGTGTGGCCCGCATCCGTCGATATATACGTCAGTATATGCGTCGGTATAAGCATCGATAATTTACTAGAAGTTACCGACGCCCATACCGGCGCATATATGGAGGATAAACATATGCATACATACACATACACACACATATACACACATACATGCATACATACAGACACATATACACACATGCATGCATACACACATATACACACATGCATACATACACACACATGCATACACACATACATACACACACACATATACACATATGTATACACACATACATACACACATATACACACATGCATGCATAGATACACACACATACACATACACATGCATGCATGCATACATACACACACATGTACACACATGCATACATACACACATGCATACATACACACACACACATGTACACATGCATACATACACACACATATATACACACATGCATACATACACACATATACACACATGCATGTATACATACACACACACATGTACACACATGCATACATACATACTCATATACTCACACATGCATACATAGACACACATAGACATATACACACATGCATACATTCACACACACACATACATACACACATGCACATATATACACACACATAAGCTAGTGTTTGAATTAAATATATATAATTAAATATATGAAATTTTTATTTTGAAGTTTTTTTTACATCAAATATATAAAAATAGGATTAGGGTTTTTAGGCTATTTACACATACATACACATACACATTATATATATATATATATATATATATATATATATATATATATATATATATATATATATATATATATATATATATATATATATATATATATATATATATATATATATATATATATGTGTGTGTGTGTGTGTGTGTGTGTGTGTATATACACATGTATACAGAAATATACATGTTTTAGGTCTAGATATTTAAGATTAGGGTTTTAGGGTTTAGGCATACATATAACTCATTTATATTTATATTAAAAAAAAATATAGAGAAAAATAAGAAAAAAATCTGAATATATAAATAAATATATATATATAAAATATGATTAGGGTTTTAGGATTAGGGGTTTAGATTTTTATAAGTGTTTAAGTATTTAGGTTTTAGTATTTCAGATTTAAGTCTAAGTCTTTCTGATTAGGGTTTTAGGGTTTTAATACCTACATAACATATATACACAAACACACATATACATATAATACATACATACATGTAGATACACATGCATACAAAAATATACATATTTCAGGTTTAAATCTTTAAGATTAGGGTTTTAGGTTTTTAACACCTACATAACATATATACACACATACACATATACATATAACACATAAAAAGAACTAGTGTTTTAAAATTTTAATTAAATATATATAATTAAATATTTATAATTAAATATATAAAAATAGGATTAAGTAAGGAAAAATTCTGAATATATAAATAAATATATATATAAAATAAGATAATTATATACATAAATAAATATAAAAAGAACTAGTGTTTTAAATAATTTAATTAAATATATATAATAAAATATATAAAAATAGGATTCACTAAGAAAAAAATATGAATATATAAATAATATATATAAAGTAGGATAATTATATAACAATAAAATATGATAAGAACTAGTGTTTTAAATAAATAAATGAAATATATATGATTAAATATATAAAAATAGGTTTAATTTTAATCATTTTAAATAGAGTACATATACACAAACACACATACTTATACACCTATCTATATTCACATATATGTACATATACACATATATATACACATGCATACATATATATACATGTTTTAGGTCTAGGTCATTTTGATTAGGGTTTTAGGGTTTTAACACCTACATAACATATATACACACATACACATACACATATAATACATATATGCATGTATATACACATGTGCATAGAAATATACATAATTTAGGTCTATATCTTTAAAATTAGGGTTTTAGGATTTAGGCATACATATAACTCAATTAAGAGGAAAAAAATCTGGATAAATAAATAAATATATATATATAAAATAGGATCAATTAAGAAAAAATCTGAATATATAGATAAAATAGGATAGTTATATAGATTATGGTTTTAAAATTAAGGTTTTAAGTTTATTTAGGTATTTAAATATTTAGGTTTAGTATTTCAGGTTTAGGTCTTTAAGAGTATGATTTTTAGGTTTAATAAAAAAACAAATGTTCTAAAATGTCCATATTGTAGCAGATGGCTTCTTTGGATCCTGAAGAGAGAATGGCATGTCCTTGCATACAGTGCAAGTATCAAATTTATCGGAAATGACGGATTTATACTGCACATGTTAGAGAGTATGGATCCTTTGATAGGAGTTGACTCAAAAACCTACGCTATCATTCGCATGTCCCCCAGGTGAGAGATGGACCCAAACGACATTGCACCGATAACCTCTCATGGAAAAAAGAGAGCAAAAAGGGACTTAGACATACAAGCAAGTACTAATAATATTACACAAGAGATGCTTGAAGCATTTTACGAGATGGACGAAGATCATGATGGTGGAGAAGGTCTCGAGAGTTTCATGGACACAACAGAAATTCCATGATCAGAAGTTGACGAAGAATATGAAAACATGCAAAGACTAGCTCGTTTACCACTTTACAATGGAGCAAAGATATCTGTACTACGTGCGTCACTCGCGATGCTCAATCTGCAATCCATTTATGGATGGTCAGATAGTAGTGTCACTAAATTGTTCAGATGCTCAATCTGACCATCCATAAATGGTCAGATTGAGCATCGCGAGTGACGCTCACTGAATTGTTCAGGTAAGTGGAGAACAAATTGGCTTTCATTGTTGTATCACAATAACTTTATTTAATAATATCGTTTTAATTGCTTATTGCAGGCTTCTTAAAGATCAATTTTTGCCAGAGGGCAATGACATGCCTCCAATACGTGGAGATGCGAAAAAACTTTTACAGTCCATTGGAATGGATTATACTAAAATTCATGCTTGTCCGAATGATTGCATTCTCTTTTGGAATGATTATGAGCATCTCCACATATGTCCAAAGTGTGGGGCAAATAGATTTACAGAAGACGTTGTAGGCGAAGCAATCCCCGCAAAGGTTCTTCGCCACTTTCCTATCATTCCACGAATTAAGAACATGTTTAGATGCAAATCTATAGCTGAGTTAATGTCATGGCCTACAAAGAGCAGGTCTACTGATAATGTAATGCGAGTGCCTACTGACTCTGATGCTTGGAAGCACATAGATAGTAAGTGGCGAGAGTTTGCTAGTAAGCCTCGATCCATACGTCTAGGCCTAGCTATGGATGGAGGGAATCCATTTGGATTACGCAGTTCTTCATGGAGCACATGGCATGTATATTTGGTCAATTATAATATCCCACCATGGTTGGTCACAAAGAAAGGTCATTTATTATTAGCTCTTATTGTACCAGGTAAGTATAAGGTAAAAAACATGGATGTAAATCTTGCACCACTTGTGGAAGAACTGCCCATTTTATGGGATGGGATTACTGTGCGTGACATGTCTCAACCTATAAGAAGACGAGACGTGTGAGTGCAAGGCATACTTATGTGGACAATGCATGATTGGCCTGGTTATGGTGAATGTTCAGGTTTATCATTTTTGGGTTACCATGCTTGTCCTTTATGCGGACCATGACTCGAAGCACGCTATTCCAAAGCACTATGTAAGACTGTCTATGAAGGACATCATAGATATTTGCCTGATGGACATGTTTTATGTGAAAGACAAATTGGTCGACAAGCGCAACACCAAATGAAAGCTAGTGATTGGAAACAACTATGGGATTTAGAAAATCCAGTTGCTGGCATGAAACGGTTGTCCATTTTTCATGAACTCCCTTATTGGAGTGAATTGTTGATCAATTATTTGGTGGACCCAATGCATATTTTTAAGAATGTGGGAGAGATTCTTTGGAAAACTTTGATCGGAAAGAAAGAAAGCAAAGCACAAAGGGAGGACTTAGAAGAGTGAGGTCGTATGCGAGAGTTGTGGGCAATTACTAAGCCCAACGGAACAGTATCGTTACCAAGAGCTCCTTGGGTGCTTTGCAGGATGGAATAGCAACAAGTGAAGAAAACAATTTCAGAGTTTCAAACACCTACTGGATGCATGAGGTGTCTAAAGACTTCTTTCACACGAAACGACAATCTTGTAGGACTCAAGTCTCATGATTGGCACAAGTTTTTACAGTTTGTGCTCCCTGTAGCCCTAAAACATTGTCTTTCACAGGATGTAAGAAGAACCATTTATAAAATTAGTTCTTTAGTACGGTGGATATATTCTAAAGAGATAAATAGAGATAGCATAGAGAGTGGGAAACTCAATGCTATCGAGGCTGTTTGTATGGTAGAGAAATACTTTCCCACAAGTATTCTTACTATTCAACTTCATTTACTCGTTCATGTGGTAGATGAAGTTGCAATAGCAGGAACTGTCCATAGTCGATGGATGTTCTTCATAGAGCACTTTATGAAGACATTAAAAGGGTTTGTTGGACAGAGAGCACGTCCAGAGGGTAGCATGGCAGAGGGATGGCTTGTACAAGAATCTCTTGTATTCATAACTGAGTTCTATGTATGTCGGATCCTAAAATGCCTCGCTTATGGAGCGATGATGAAGATGTTCGTCTCGTAGGTGATGAACCACAAGGTAAAGGATTGCAAAGAAAAATGGATGTAGCTTTCAGAGAGAAGGCAATGAAGTTTTGCATAGTTAACTCTGAGCCTATGTAGAAGTGGTTAGAAAGGTATGAGCTTGCCAAGGAAACTAACGCAAAGGAAAGAGCTCAGTTTCGAAGAAATCGTTCCACTCGATTTTTACCTCTTCCAGAAAGTCTTCGACCTCTTCCACCTTTTCCAACGAGCAGATGGCTAGATATAGCAGTTTCATAAGCAAAGGCACTGGGTGAAGATATCTCTGAAGAAGAAGAAGAACTCGCAAAAGGATGTGATTGGGAGTATATTAAATACAGTGCACATTGGTCTCATGGACGACACTTTCGAATTGCACGAATCAATCAAAATAGGTCTACTTTTGATAGTGGAGTGATGGTGAATTTTTTGCAAAAAAGTAGAGCGAGTGCAAGAGATGATAATGCTCTAGAAGGCGAGCTAGATTATTGTGGTGTGATTCAAGACATCTTGAAACTATCTTTCAGAAAGTTTGATTACTTTGTTTTTTATGTGAAATAGTTCAAAGTAGTCACCTCTGGAAGAAACGCAACAGTGAGACGGGATAAAAGCGGTTTGCTTCAAGTCGACTCCACAAGATTATGGACAGATGAAAGGGATACATTTGTACTTCCCGAACATTGTGAGCAAGTTGTTTTTATACCAGATTCAAAAGAACCAGACTGGCTATTTGTTTTACAAGTCGCTCCACGTAGTAGATAAATTTTTGAGAACATAGATGTAGAAGAAAGTCCATCTCTAGTGGACTCAGAGATTCATTCGATAGTCGAGGAGGAAGAGATCATTGTTCGAGAAGAAGAGGTCATTGAAGAAGAGGTCATTGTTCGAGAAGACGAAGCAATAGACGATGATCAAGAAGAAACTAGCATAGCAAGCGATTTAGAAGCCATCAATATAGAGATAGATATTCTCGGTGCATCGGATCTTCAAGAGGATGCTAGACTAGAGGACTTTTGAATAAAACACTTGTACGTTCTAATTTTTGTTTTTTTTTTGTTTATTCTCTATATTACTTTTATTATCGCATGCTAATTATTGAGTTCTTTTATTACAGAGCACAATGCGAGACAGTCCTCCAGTCACTCCACATTCCATGATAGAGGAGCAGTTTTTGGAGTTCATCTCTCAGGTTCCTCCCGCGTATATGGCTGCTGCATCGCAGTATTGGATTGCTTGTGGTAGCACTCCTCCCGGCCTCACTCGTGGCGGCCTTACTCCTGACGGCCTCACTCCTGTTGGCCTCACTCCCGCCGATATCACTCCCGCCGGTGTCACTCCTATCGGTGTCACTCCTATCGGTGTCACTCCTGCTGGTGGTGCTACTCCCATAGGAGGTATGTCTCCTAGCTTTGTGACTCCGCCACGACTATCTTTTCAGCCATCTCCTACTGGGTCTACTAGTATACATGTGCATTCGACACCTCAGCGCGATACAGGTTCTGGCACATCTCGTAGATCGAGGTCACGCTCTCGAGCAGGAGGTTCTAGGAGTGGATCTACAAGTAGGTCTAGAGGCGGAGGAGGCAGCCATTGTGGAGGCAGTACGACTGACGTTGTGTCACCCACTTCTACTCCTAGGACAAGTACCTCAGATGTAGGTACGCCATGCAGTACACCACATGGAACACCACGTACACCTTGGGGTGCTCATGACCATGATGACTCCAAGGTGTATAGTATCCGAGATGGAGCTCCGGTGATGGATGCGGTTGGCAAAGCAATGCGTGCACACATACGACAGCTTTGCTCCATCCAGTTTGGACACTCTATCATGTTGAAATGGAGTGAACAGGATAAAGATCGGAAGAATTATATCACACAGACAATTTATCAAGAGTTTCGACCAGCCGATGGATAGTCTCTTGTCAATTTAGAGTGGATTCTGCACACTGCACGTGAGGTTATGTCCCATCGATGATCTGAGGCTCGTGATGCTTTCAGAGCAGGCTTACCAAAGCTTGTATGGTTAGATGTTGAGGAGTGGGACATGATTCATGATGAGCAGCAGCAGACTCCTAACTCATATCGCTAGCAGCGAGATACCGCAGCCACATATTTAGATACGGTTGGACCGTCACATTTGGGCAGCGGCGGATATGACACGATGCGTCATGAGTTTGTAAGTACCATTTCATTTATTGAATTTATTTGTGTTAAATTTCTCATGTATGTTCCTATAATCTTTTGTATATTTGTTTCAAGAGCTGGCAATGGCTCGTCCTCCAACACGAACGGAGGAGTCTTACGGATATCGTCATGGGTTGATTGCGCTATTGGAGGACTTGGAGGGACGCGGTGCAGTCGTTTCATGGGACCGTTTGCAATGAGGTAATTAATTTATAAACTTGGTTTTACTTGTTGTTTGTAATTTTCATGTGAATTTATCTCATTCCATTAATGTTCTTTATTGCAGGACTGTTGATATGGAACGTTCTTTGCATGTGTATGGCAGTGGAACACCAAAATTTTGTATTTGATTTTCATATGGCAATGCATTGCTTTGCCACATTTTGTAAAAGCGTCATATATGACAGTAGTTTGCCACACTCTTGTACATGCTTCATTATTGAAATATATAACTTCTTTTGTACATGGTTCATGGTTCATTTTGATTATCTCTTTTGTGTCCAATAATACTCTGTTTCATGAAATCATATTTTCGTTGACATTAGAGTACACATCACATGTACTCGGTTTTTTTTTGGGCAGAGTGTATTGTCTTTTGTTACGCAACATCATGGTAATGTTGTTGTAGCAAAAGACAACACACTCTGCCCAAAAAAAAATTTGCAGGTATGGTCATCGGTATACGCGACGGTACTCCTAGTAATGTCATCGAAATAAGTGTCGGTATACCCAACAGGCGACGGTATAGCCAGCAAAGGCCTCGGTATGGGCGCCGATATTACCGACACATATACCGATGCATATAGTACCGACGCGCATACCGACCTTTACAGTGACGTCGCGGTAAATAAAGCCGTGTTCATTTTCCTCATTAAAAACCTCGGTATACCATCGATCGGTTGTAGTGATAGAGCTTCTCTATGAGCCCGTCACACAGTCTCGAGCATCTTCCTAGATCTAATCATGATCTGTCATGACTTATCGACCGCACTTCTCCAGCACTTGGCTTGGGATGAGCCGGAGGCGAACACCTCCTTCCACATCATCAGCAATTTCTTGATGGACGGAGGGGAGAGAGAAGGAGGATGTGCTGGAATGGAACGAAGGAGCCTTATGGATCTTGGTGAAAGGTTGGAAAGTGATAACGATCGGGTAGTGATCAGAGATGGTGAGGTCGGTGCATTGCGAGAGGGAAGGGTGGCCCCACTAATGAGTAAGACTCTGAGAAAAGTAGCATCTATCGAGTCTAGCTTTCCTCAGGTCCTCGCCTGCTTGGAGATTTGACCACGAAAAAGCCATTTGAATCTTTGAATTCGACCAAATCCAAGTGCAGTTTGGTTTTGTCCCATGTTTCTTTCTCCTGACTATCGATGACCCTGCCCTTGCCCTTCCATCTGTCCATAGGGTCCTCCACCATGTTGAAGTCACCACAAATAAGCACGTTGTGGGGGAGGGAGTCCAAGGAGGCCCAAGTGTTCAGTCTCTCCAACTCCCCATTAGGGGCATACAAAGAAACTAAAGTAAAACAAAAGGGAGCACCAAAAGAAACAACAATCCATCGATGGCAATCATCTTCAATGGATCTCTCAAGCTTTTCAAACCAGAATTGATTAATATCGATTACCTTTCCACCGGACCCCTGCTGGTGCACCGTTGAAATCCAAACATGGGTCAAGGAGACCTGTCTAAGCCGTTTCTGGAGGTCTTCTCCATCAATTTTAATCTCTTGAATACATATAAATTCTGGGTTTAGGCTAATGTCGCGAAGCCATTGACCAATGATGGTCGCTCTTGAGGGGTTGGTTAGCCCTCTAGCATTTAACGAGATGATGATCATTGTCGTAGTGAGCCCTCTTTGCAGGAGGGATCTTTGTCATTTCTTTTCTTGGATTCATCTTTCTTTTTCGCTGGGATCGGATCCCGATTTAGCAATTAGTTCTTGTGGGGGCTTTTCCAAGGTATCCCCATAGGTTGTTTTCCTTTGCGGGATGCCTCTTGCTGGGAAGAACTGGGCACCGTTTCCGCAATAGCCGATCCGATGATGGAACTTTCACTATCCATGTTATCTTCGTTACTAGTAGAAAAGCCGTCTTCTTTGCTTGTAGTGTAACCCTCCTGGAAGGTTTCTTTATTGTCAGGGATCTCTAGGGCTTTGTCGTTGGTTTCCACCTCAAGTTGGTTCCTACCTGGGTAGTCAAACTCATTGATCTCCTTTTCCAGATTGCAAAACAAGTTGTTGGAGGGGGTAACTCGCATGTTGTTTTGCTCAGAACACGCCCTAGGGCTTCTTTTCCTTCTTCTTATAACTTCGATGATCCCGTCTGCATCAGCTTTTGAATTCTAATTTCAATTCTAATGGTTGCGTTCAATTTTAAAAGGGAGTCTCTCCATTGCCTAGATTTGTCATGTATAGATGCCCGAAAAACATCCTATCACACCTGCAACTGTTACAGCTGCAGTTACTAAAGCTAATGCAGAAGGTGTTGAAGATGATGATATTATGCATATTCCTGTTCGTGCTGTAGTTTTTGCTGCACCTACTGCAGAGCAGATTCATTGGGATGGCAGAGATGCCCAGGCATTTGCATTGATAGCTTTTTCTATCAAACATGCCATTATTCCTCACATTCGCTCTTGTAGAACAACTAAGGATGCTTGGGATACACTTACCACATTGTACCAAGCTAGGAATGAGGCTCGTGTTGCTTACCTCCGAAAATAGTTGGAGAGTGAGCACATGAATGAAGGTGATTCTATGGATAGTCTCCTAACGAAGATCAAAGACTTGAAGGAACAATTGATTTCTGCTGATGAGGTTATACCAGATAGCTCACTTGTGTAGACCGTTTTGAATGGTCTTCCGGATTCATATCAGAGTTCTGCTTCTACTCTTCGGTTGATCATGAAAGGCAATCCGAATGCCTTATCATTTGAGGAATTAGTCTCTGTTCTGTTGTAGGAAGATCAATCCAGGGTGAGTAGGTCCATTATGCGAGTTGCAGATCAAGCTTTCCTAGCTAGTCAGAAGGGCAAAAGAGAATGGAGCTTTTCAACTAGTAAGTAGAAATCTGCAAATTCTGCACATTCGAAGAACCAAGAATAAGATGAGAAAAAATCAGAAAAGAAGAAATTGTTTTGTAAGTACTGTAAAGGGAATGATCATATCATAAAGAACTGTCCAAAACTGGCTGCAAAAGAGGCAAAGAAGAAAGAGGCTGGAATGGTTGTTGTAGAAGCCTCTACACCAAAAACAGAGTCTGCAAATCTTGTGCAGGAAGAAGAATGGGCATTTA
The DNA here is from genome assembly GCA_020310875.1 of Ceratopteris richardii. Taxonomy (NCBI): domain Eukaryota; kingdom Viridiplantae; phylum Streptophyta; class Polypodiopsida; order Polypodiales; family Pteridaceae; genus Ceratopteris; species Ceratopteris richardii. Next base: position 203,698,934 of record CM035406.1, on the reverse strand, counting down.
CTATTGTCTTCAGATTTGAACCATCTTCTCATGAGCAGTGCATGTCTGCAGTAGACTCAGATGTTTGGTATTTTGACAGTGGGGCGACCAAACATATTACCTCGCAGCGCAATTTCTTCTCTTCACTCGAGCCTGCTCCAACAGGGAATACTGTTACATGCGCCAACAACTCCTCTTATCTTGTTATGGGAGTTGGTAAGATCATTTTGACTACTACTTATGGTAGTTCTTTCACTTTTTCAGATGCTTTATTTATGCCAGGGATCAAGAAGAACCTGTTATCAGTTTCTGCATTAGCCAAGATTGGCTTGGTTGTGAAATTTGTTGATGATAGGTGTACAGTTCATGATCTGTCAAATGGCGATGTGATTATTGCTTCTGGCATTTTATGTCATGGGCTGTATAAGCTCATAGACTATGAAAGATGAGTAAATGATTTGGCATGTGCAGTAAATGATTCTCAGGCTATGTCAGATGCAAAGCTTTGGCATGCACGCTTTCGTCATCTGACATTTGCTAGTTTACTACGCCTGCAGAAATCATAAATGGTGTCCTCTTTGCCCAAACTTGAGGCACCTGGAAAACATGTTTGTGAAGGCTATATTTTGGGCAAAATGCAGCGTTCGTCCTTTCAGCCATTGCTTTCATTAAGGAGACATCTGTTAGCTCCAAAGACATGTATGATACTTTGCTGCCTCTTTTTACAGGTGGACAGTCTAGTGCTGGTCCTAATGAGGCAACTTCTCAGCCTTTGCAGGTTTCATGTGATGGTGCAGATCATTCCATTTCTGATGCAGATTTACATGATGCACTTATTGATGAGAGAGCTGATATTGAGCAAGCAAGAACTATGCCAAAATGGCTGGTGCAGAACTTGTGTGATAGTAAATTAGATGCACCTCTATCATATCGTACTTGATCAGGCTCTCATAGTGCCTCTTTTGCATCAGATTTCTATGCTATGGCTGCATCTAGTCTAGGTGATGAGACTGAGCCTGTTTCGTTTGATGAAGCACAAAATTCGGAAAATTGCATGGGTGCTATGCAATCTGAATATGATGCAATAATGAAGAATGGTACTTGGTCTTTATGTGACTTGCCTCCTTGCAAGAAGGCCATTGGTACTAAGCGGGTATACAAGCTGAAGCGTAAACCTGATGGTACAGTTGATAGGTATAAGGCTAGGCTTCTTGCAAAGGGTTATGCACAGGAAAGAGGCATTGATTTTGATGAGACCTTTGCACCTACATGCCGTATGACTACTGTTCGGAGCATCTGTGCACTAGCAGCCCATCATGGTTGGAATGTACATTAGTTGGACATTAAAACTGCATTTTTGAATGGTGACTTGCATGAAGAAGTGTATGTTTTTCAGCCCCGTGGCTTTAGAAAGAAAGGGCATGAAAACCAGGTGTGCAGGTTAAATAAGGCATTATATGGTTTAAAGCAAGCACCACGTGCTTGGTATGAGAAGATACATGCCTATCTGATCGCACATGGTTTTGAGAACAGTCCAATTGAAAGCACCTTATATGTTAAGCGTGCTAATGATGTGCTTCTAATCATTGTTGTCTATGTTGACGACATGCTGCTCACTGGTCCTATTGAGAAGCATATTGCTGATTTTAAGGCTGATTTGCATGCCTCATTTGAGATGTCTGATTTGGGGCATTTGCATCATTATTTGGGCATTCAATTTATGCACCTTGATGGTGGAATGGCATTGTGTCAAACGAAATATATTGAAACATTATTGCAGCGTTTTGGCCTTGAAGACTGTAAGCCTATTGCCACTCCTATGGAGACAGGTTTACGATTGATTCTTCATGATGCTCGAGATGCATTTGATGTTGTTCTCTATCAGCAGGCTGTTGGATGCTTGATTTACTTATGCATTACTCGGCCAGATATTCAGTTTGCTATCTCACAGATGAGCAGGTTTATTCATTGCCCAGGAGTCAAGCATTGGCAGGCGGTTAAGCGTATCTTTCGCTACTTGAGTGGTACTCGGCTACTTGGGTTGTTTTATCCCAAGGGGGGATCACTACCGCCAGATTTGCATGCTTTTTCTGACTCTGGTTGGGTTGGTTGCTATGACACTCGTGTGTCCATTAGTGGCTTTTGCTTCCATCTTGGTAGCTCATGCATATCTTGGTTGAGCAAGAAGTAGCCTACTGTGGCCACTTCTAGTTGTGAGGCTGAGTATAGGGCAGCTTTCACAACGACTGTTGAGTGTGTGTGTCTCAGACACCTTATGGCTTATTTGGGTGTTGGTCAGTCTTCTGCCACCACCATCTTCACTGAAAGTCAGAGCGCATTGGTAGTTGCGAGGAACCCTGTGTTCTATGCTCGCACTAAGCACATTGAGGTGCATTATCATTATGTCAGGGAGAGGTTCTCTGCTGGGGAGATCAGCTTGGCATATGTGCCCACGCAGGAAAACATTGCAGACCTTTTCACGAAGGCTCTGCCTAGGGAGAAGTTTGAAGCTTTCCACAAAGCTTTGGGCTTACTTCCTTTTGTGGAGTGATTTCCACATAGCTTGGCACTTCCTTACACATGAGTGCCAGCTACTTGTTCACCGCATCACTCCTAGGGGGAATTTGTTGATATATATAGGTAGTGATATGTGTGAACACTCTAGGACCGCCGGGGCACTTTTTTCCCTCTTTAGGAGGGTTTTTTCCGCCAGCTTGTATATATGCCTATTGCCCTAATGGGCTACTTATCTTTGTACATTCTCTAGTAATACATTAAGTATTGTGTGTTGTGCTCAATCCGTTTTCTAGAAAAAAGGTAAATTCGAGCCAAAAGAGGATCTAGATGAGACTTCTCTTCTATATCAAAAAAAGCTCAAATTTAAGATCAAGCCTAATGTTTGAACTTAAGTTCGAGCCTCTGTACTCTTATGAAGCAAGAGATGCTGAGACTCAAGCTTGAACTTTTAGTTATAGCTAAAAAGGCTTGAAGTTAAGTTCAAGCCTCCAACATTTTATGGAGAATGAGAGGCTTAAACTCAAGTTTGAGATTATATCCCAATTAAAGAGGCTTAAGCTTAATTTTAAGCCCTTAACCTTTTATGGAGAAAAATAGGCTTACAATTAAGTTTCAGTGTTCTCTTGAGCGAGAGAGGCTCAAACTTCGGCCTCTTATGGAGCAATAAAGACTTGAACTTAAGTATTAATCTTCTTTATACGAATATAGATACAAACCAAAAGAGGATTCAAATAAGGCTTGAAATCTCTCCCGATCCACAATATGCTCAATGTTAAGCTCCATCATCTAGCCTCTATGTACTAATTTCAATATTTTATGTAGAAAGAGAGGCTCAAATTTAAGTTTGATGTGAGTTCAAGACTCTACCCTATTATGAGTGAGAATGTCTTGAATTTGAATTCAAGTCTAAAGCCCTCAAGTGTTTTGTGGATCGAGAGAGACTTGAGTTTAAGTTAAAGTCTTTAACCTCTTATGGATCACTAGAGGCTCAAACTCAACTTCGAGCCTCTAATTAAAGGATAAGAGGCTCGAACTCCTCTTAAATACTTTTGTTTTTAATAGAACGAAAGAGGTTTGAAATCAATTTCAAGCATTTCCTTGAGCAAGAGAGGCTTGAATGTAAGTTCAACCTCTAAGGTCATATAATTGCAAAGGGCTCAAATTTAAGTTCAAAAGTTTAGGCTCTGATAGAGCAAAGAAAGCTCAAGGTTAAGCCTTTTATGAAACAAGAGGTTAAAACTTAAGTTTTATCTTTTTAGAAAAATGCAAATTAAAACTAGAGAAGGATCTAAATAAAGATCAAAATGTCTCCCAATGCACATGAGGCTTGACCTTAAGTTCTAGAACCTAGTCTCATGTGTAATGTGTGAGGCTCAAAACTAAAGTTGGAGCCTCTTTGTACTTTCTAAAAAAGTTTTCATGGAAACAAACTCCAACTCAAGTTTGAATTAGTGCCATTGCGACCTTGTGTCCAAGCCTCCTATGGAGCAAAGAAGCTCAAACATCAGTTCAAGCCTCTCCTACTCGAACTTAATTTTCAGCCTTTACACTTCATGTGAGGTACAAGAGAGGCTTGAACGCAAGTTCGAACCTCTAGTGTGTGCATATCTCTCCATCTCTCTCTCTTTGTATCTCTCTCTCTTTGTATCTCTCTCTTTTTGTATCTCTCTGTCTCTTTCTCTCTCTCTCTCTCTCTCTCTCTATATATATATATATATATATATATATATATATATATATATATATATATATATATATATGTATATGTATGTGTGTTTATGCATGTATGTATATGTGTGTGCATACATAATTATTCACTGTGAGACTTTTTTCTTGGTTTGACTTAAGCCTTTGTATGTTGTTGTCGAGTTAGCAAAAGAAGCGACAGGCTAGATCTTTCCACATGAAATGCTCCCTGTGAGTTTTTTGCCAAATAACTTTGTACAAAATACCAAACAACAATGAGTATATTTTTGGATCAGAGAGTAGCTTTTGGCAAGCCAAAGGTCTCTCCCTCTAGTCAAGTGTAACTTTGATTGTATGAACGTTTCTACACATATAGTTTTGCTCGCAATCTCTTACGTATGTCAAAATCCATTCTAGCTAGTAGCTCTCTCACCGTTGGTTCCAATATGTGCGCATCTACTTTATCAATTGTATCTTGTACTTTTTGTTGTCTAATGAAAAATAATATTTTTTTCTCTAATTTACGCATTTCCACTAGTACTTTACATGTCCTACTTTTCATTCCTTGAAGTTTTCTCGAACTTGAAATTGAATTTTTTTTTTTTTTTAAATATAAAGGAAGTTCGGCATTAGCCTACTCTCCCGGACTTGAATTAAATAAAGAAAAGTACAAGAGAAGGGGACTAGTGCCCACGGGACCCCCCAAATCCCACAAAGCAGGGGAAGCTTTTACAAAGCTTAGATGACATTACAAAGAAGGTTAATTACCCTCTCATCACCCTCATGTGGGGCCCACGGGACCCCCCAAATCCCACAAAGCAGGGGAAGCTTTTACAGAGCTTAGATGACATTACAAAGAAGGTTAATTACCCTCTCATCACCCTCATGTGGGTTTGAGCTTGTTATCGATCAAAAGGAGTACTTGATGGTGCCTAAAGGGGGGGGATTTTTTACAGTTGACAATCCTTTTGCCAAGGAGGAACAACGATTTCTCAATTGACCACTCCTTGGGGGAGTCACCGAAGTTGAAGGCACATCTTTCCCGCCAGATTTTCCATAGAACCTCCCCTCTGATGGCGTTCCAGAGAGTCGCGGAGCAGCCGATCGCTTCTCCCAGCAGGGCTTGCTGCCAACTGAGACGTTTTTGAAGTCCAATTCTCTTTCCAACCACCTGCCAGAGTCTGTTGGAGTTGGGGCAGGTAAAGAAGATGTGTGAAACATCTTCGATAGACCGGTAGCAGCGTTTGCACTAGGGAGGGATCCCACAAATTTTGCTAGCCTTAAGGTTGGTCCAGATTCCATGATGAAGAATTTGCCATAAGAGGACAGACTTTTTAATTTCTATGAGGGGGTGCCAGATAGCCATGAACTTCATGTCCCACCGAAGCCGCGTCCATGACAGACACCACTTTTTGTTGAGGTTGGCCTGATAGTCGATCGTTTCTTTGATGTTCGGGATTTTTGATAGGCTATTCCCATTGTGCCATTTGAGACCAAGCGAGCTCGACATGTCGTGTCCCATGAGAAGGCGAACTTTGTGTCGGTCCCAGGCGAGACATCTGCTTTGCAAAGTGTTCCATTCTTCATGCGAAATGTTGATGCTAGGGTCAATATCCTCAACGTTGATCCAGCGGTTGGTGTCTTGTTTCCAGAGATGTTTCCATTTTTTGAAGCCTTTGTTCCATAGCTTCTTGGCATTTTGAATGTTCCAAGATTCCACACTCCGGATGCCATGGATCGGAAACCAGATAGAGTCGTTTTGTCTGATACCGGCAGCCCACTTCCAGTCTTCACTGATTCTTGTGAAGCTTTTGACTTTATTCCAACTCTTCCAAAGGGAGCACACCAGATTAGAGCCTTTCGGGAAGACGGGGATCGGGGAAAACAGCAAGGTCAAGATGTCAAGATTCTTCCAATTTGGGAAACCCATGAGCGCCAGCTCATTCTTGTTTCTGAAGATCAGCTTGGCCCACGAGGCCTCCCCGTTGCACCAAGCCTTAATCATCCATTTGGCCGACAGTTTGTTAGCCATGCACCCAATGTCCAAGATACCAAGTCCCCCACTATCTCTATGGCTGGTGCAGATGGACCATTTGATTTTAGGCACCCCCCGCCTATTGTGGTCGCCCGTCCAAAGGAAGTTTCTACAAATACTATCCAGTTTGGACAGATCTTGCTCTTTCGGTCTCCAACAAGAAAGGAAATAAATGGTAGATGATAAGAGGAACGTGTTGATAACCATAGCACGACCAGCAAGATTGATTTGCATACCTCTCCAATAGTTAAGCTTGTTTTCGAGCTTGGCAAGCACCCAGTTCCACCGCTGTTCCATAGAGACGCCAAACCCCAAGGGAATCCCAAGAAGCCGAAAAATTTGGCCCTGCGGAATGATTTGACAGCCATGATCAATGAGAAGGTCGGGCTATGACCCACCAATAGCTCTAAAGGCGGTCTTAGAGTGGTTGATTATGGATCCAGAGGCTTCACAAAAGGTAGCAAGACACTTCCAGAACGTCTCTAGGCTGGTACTATCATTGTGAACAAAAGCGTTCATATCATCGGCAAAAAGTCTCATGGTGATCTGACTGTGGTCATGCGGCAAACGAAGGCCTTTAATGTTACCAGCTTCCACCTGATGCTCCACCAGCCTGCTAAGCCCTTCCGTGGCAATGGCAAAGAGAAGGGGAGCCAATGGGCACCCTTGTCTGATAGATCTTTTAAGTTTGATCACCTTTGAAAGTTTTCCATTAATGTTAATTTGGGTCGATGCGTTTCCGAGAAGGGTCGCGATCATCTTGGTGAATTTCTGACTACATCCAAGATCTTGTAGCGACTGTAGAATATAGTCCCATTCTAGCCTGTCGTAGGCTTTATCAAAGTCGATCTTGAGGAATACTACTTCTTGTTTAGACTCATTTGCAAATTCAAGACCTTCCCAGATATCTATAATGGTTTCCAAAATTGACCTGCCTTTGATGAAACCTTTTTGGTCCTCGCTCAACCACGCTCTCAAGTGGCAAGAGATTCTGTTGGCAATGACTTTGGCGATGATCTTGTATCCCGTTTGGAGCATTGTAATGGGACGCCAGTTCTCTATTCTGTTCTTTTCCCCTTTTTTGTGTACTAACTTGATAATGCCATTGTTGAGACAAGAAGGAAGCGCGCCAAACTTGAGTGCCTCTTGCCAAACCAAGCGAAGAGGGGTGGCAACCACCAACTTGAAGGATTTAAAGAACTCATTAGTGAGCCCGTCAGGTCCCGGGCTTTTACCTGAAGGGAGGGCATCGATGACCTCAATGATTTCGGCTTCAGAGATAGAGGCATGAAGCAGAGAGTGGAGGTTGAGTGGTATCCTGTGGGGGGAAACCCTAGAAATGGCTGCCATACAGTCCCTTCTGTGGTGGGAGAGGGGGTTTGAGGTCCCCAGGAGTCTCGTGAAGTGCCCTTCAATGATCCCAAAATTATCTTCTTCCGTATTGCATACATTGCCATTTGCGTCTAGCAATAAGGGGATCGATTCTCTGTTGTGTTTCCTTTTGAGGATACGGCACATCTCTTTGGTGGGTTTGTCGGCTTTGCCAGCCCACCACTCCTTGAAGAAAATTTGCAAATTTTTCCTTTGTATCTCTTCCTCCTATCGCAGTAGCGCTCCGATTTTTCGAAGTCCTTTCTGGGCTTGAGATTTTCCTTTGTTCACTTCCTCCTCGAGCCTCTAGAGCCTATGATATAGAGCTTCTCTACGGGCCCGTCGCACAGTCTCTAGCATCTTCCTGGATCTAATCATGATCTGTCGTGACTTATCGACCGCGCTTCTCCAACACTTGGCTGGGGACAAGCCAGAGGCGAATGCCTCCTTCCACACATCAGAAATTTCTTGATGGACGGTGGGGAGAGAGAAGGAGGGCACACTGGCATGGAACCAAGGAGCCTTACGGATCTTGGTGGGGGGTTGAAAGGTGATGACGATCGGGTAGTGATCAGAGATGGTGAGGTCGGTGCGTTGCGAGAGGGAAGGGTGGCCCCACTGATGAGTAAAACTCTGAGAAATGTAGCATCTATCAAGTCTAGCTTTCCTCAGGTCCTCGCCTGCTTGGAGATTTGACCAAGAAAAGCCATTCGGGTCTTTGAATTCGACCAGATCAAAGTGTAGTTTAGTTTTGTCCCACGTTTCTTTCTCGCGACTATCGATGACCCTACCCTTGCCCATCCATCTGTCCATAGGGTCCTCAACCATGTTGAAGTCACCACAAATTAGCACGTTGTGGGGGAGCGAGTCCAAGGAGGCCCAAGTGTTAAGTCTCTCTAACTCTCCATTAGGGGCATACAAAGAAACTAAGGTAAAACAAAAGGGAGCACCGAAAGAAATAGCAATCCATCGATGGCATTCATCTTCAATGAAGTTCTCAAGCTTTTCAGACCAGCGTTGATTAATACCGATTAACGTCTTAATGGAATTGCATAACTCCACATGCAATAAGTATCACTCATCTCAATGGATGTATGTGTACTGAAATGTCTTATGAGTGGGAAAGTTTCAAACTTAACTTTGAGCCTCCAAACTCTTATGGAACCAAAAAGGTTAGAACTAGAGTTTGAGGCCAAAGCCTCTCATAGTGGAAAAATAGGCTCAAAATCAAGTTCAAGTTTCTCTTACTCCAACTTAAGCTTGAGCCTTTAACCTTTATGAGAGGAAGAGAGAGGATCAAACTTAGGTTTGAGTCTCTTGCATCTAATAGAGCAAAAGAGGCTCAAAAATAAGCTTGAACCTCTAGATCAAGCAAATGCGACTCGAACTGAATTCAAGTTTCTTGCCTGTTTAGTTTCAACGTTTTAAGGAGAAAGAGAGGCTTTAAGTTCTAGCCTCTCCTTCTCCTACTTGAGTTTGAGCTATTACGCTACATACTATCAATAGAGAGGCTCAAACACAATTTCTATCCTCTAGCCTCTCCCTAGAGCCTACCAAAGAAAATCTCTTTGGGCATTAGAGAAGAGGTCTCCCAAGTTGTCTCTACCATTATGAGAGCCATTAAATCACGTAGAAGCCCCACAAATTTCTTTAGCTGTAACATTTGTCCTGATTCACGAATGGAGAATTCACCACATAAGGAGATCTTTTTTCATTCTCAATGAAGGAATACCATAGGGCATGAAACATGAATTTCCATATGATACATGGCCAATTCAGAGACCATTTCCTATTACGTACATTAAGAATATCTAGATTTCTTGAAACTCGATATTTTCCCCAAGTTGTTGTCATTGTACAATTTTATGCCATGTATTTAAGGCACAACATGGCCGAGAAGGAGGAGGGATATTGAGATGTCCAAAACATTGATTTTTTTTCTTAAGAAGAATCAACCTTCATAGTCCATTCTCTTAGCTTTGTTTATGTCCTCAAATTTGATCCATTTTCTTGTGTCTTGATTCTTGAGATGATTCTAGAAGGAGAACCCTTTGTTCCATAACTTCTTTGCTCTTTGGATTTTATCGACATTGAAAGCCTTGATTCGCTTGACTGTGAACCAAATCAAATTGTTCTACCTAATACAAGCAGCCCACTTCCACTCTTCATGGATTTCGAGATAAGGTTTCATCTTGATTCAACTTTGGATAATGAGAAAAGGAAATCTAAGACTTGGGACATAACAAGGAAAAGAGAAAACAAAAAGGTGAGTAAGTCATGCCCTTATATCTTGGGAGACCAGTTAAAGTAAGACCACTTTTCTGTCCACAAAAGAGTTCAAGCATATATCCTCTTATGAGCGTGGGAGGAACAAACTTAACTTCAAGTCTTTAATTTATTTTGGGTGTGAGAATCTCAAACTAAAATTTGAGCCTATATCTTCTTTTGGAATGGAAGAGGTTTGAGATTAGGCTTTAAGCCTTAAGAAAAAATACACATTCAAGAGAAAAGAGGAGACTTGAATTTAAATCTCTTATCCTATAGCTTCGAGATCAAGTTCCAAGCTCTACAAATTCATGTAGCCTATTATGTACTGAAAGAGGCTTGAACTATAGTTGGAGCCTCTAACTTTATGAGTGGTAAAGGCTCAATCTTAAGTTTGAGTCTTAATCCATTGAGTCACACTAGCTCAAACTTAAGTTAAAGCCTCTAACTTTATGAGTCTGAAAAGCTGAAACATTAGTTTGTGAATTTAGCCATCGAGTGTTTTGTGGAGCCATACATTCTCATACTTAAGTTGGAACCTTTGACCTCTTATGGATCACTATCAAGCTCATGTCATTAACAAGAACAAAAGAGGCTCAAACTCAAGCTCAATTGTTTTCTAGAATGAGAGAGGCTCAAACATAGATTTGATAACCTATCCTATCATAAGTGCAAGAGGATCAAATTAAGCCTCTTATAAGCATGATAGGTTCAAACTTAATCCTCCTATCAAGCACAAAAGGCTTGAATTTTAGTTCTACCTTGCTTAGGAAAATGCAAATTTTGAACAAAGAGGATCCAAATAAAGATAAAAAAATCCCCCACTCCACAAGAGGTTGGACCTCAAGTTAAAGCATCTCTTCTCTTGTCTAATGCTAAGGGCTCAAACATCTTATGAGTTGAAGAGGCTCAAAACTATGTTTGATCCTCTAGAGTCTTATGCAGCAGAACATGCTCAAACCCAATTTGTGTCTCTATCCTCTTATGGAGCAAACGAGGTGTAAAATTAAGCTCGAGTGTCTCTTGCTTCACCTTGAGCTTGTGCCTTGATCATATATAAGATGTAGAAAGGAGTTCAAACTTAAGTTCGATTATCTAGTACTTTATAGAGGAAGAGAATCTCAAACTCAAGTTAAAACTTGTAATTGGAGTAAACAAGGCTCGATTCTCAAGTTTCTAAACTCTTTAAGCTCATGCAGTTTGTGGAGCAAGACATGCTCTGACTTAAGTTCCAACCTACAACCTGTTATGATCTTGGAAGGTTTGAAATTATGTTTGAGCCTTTAGCCTATTGAGAGCATGAGAGGATCAAACTTACCGTTCAATATCTACCCTGTTATGTAATGGAAGAGGTTTTAAGTTGAGTCTTTTATGGTGAGACATGAAATTTCCCTTGTTCCACAGGAGGCCAAGATTTAAGCTAGAGCTCGATGCTCAAATTTAAGTTTGATCCTCTATCCTCATATGGAGTGGGAAGTGCCCAAATGAAAGTTTGGAGCTATATTTCGACAAAAGAGGCTCAAATGTAAGTTCAAGTGTTTAACCTTTTATGGAGTAAACTAGGGTTACAATTAAGTATGATTGTTTTGTGGAGTGAGAGAGGCCCAAACTTAAGCCTCTTGTGGAATGATAAATGGTCGAACTTAACTATGATACTTTATAGAATTTAGCTAAAAAAGGATCTGGATATGGGTCTAAATCTCTCCTAGTCCACAAGACATTCGGCGTGAAGTTTGACCATCTAGCCACTTGTGTAATGTTAGAGCCTCAAACTTAATTTCAAGACTTTGTGAACTTTTCAACATTTTTTTCAGAGAGATAAAATTTAATTTTAAGTTCAACTTATGTTCAAACCTCTAGTTATCATAAGCATGAAAGCCCCAAACTTAAGTTTGAGTCTTTAGCCATTGAAAGTTATGTTGCACAAGAGAGGTTCAAACCTAAGTTTGAGCCTATAGCCTACTATAGATAAGTAGAGGCTCAAACTCAAGTTAGGGGGGCCTCGATCAACAATCAAAGAGGCTCAAACTTGAAGTTACAGCCTTTGGTCTTTAATAGAGTGGAAGGGATGGAATTCAAGTTCAAAGGCTTTGCTCAGCTAGAGTGACTAGAATGCAAGTTTGATCCTCTAACCTTTTATAAGCTCAAAGGGCTCAAAATTAAGTTCAAACCTCTAGCCTCAAATGGCACAAAATAATCTTTAACTTAAGGCTTTGTTGTAGCACTACAGGATTGAAGTTAGATTGAAATGTATTTTAGAAAAATTTGACGAAAAGAGGATCCATATAAATATTGAGATCTCTGAAATTCCACAAGAGGTGTGATCTTAAGTTTGAGCATTTAGTCTCTTGTGTAATGTGAGAGGTTTGACTTTAAGTTCAAGCTACTTTGTAGCTTCAAACATTTTGTAGAGCATGAAAAATTCAAACATTAGTTTGAATCTATAGCCATGGAGCAAAAGAGCCTAGAACTTAAGTTTGTGACTCTCTTACTCCAACTTGAGCCTTTACCTTGCATAAGAGGAAGAGAGAGGATCGAACTTTGGTTTGCCACTTTGGCCTCTTATAGAGTGGAAAAGGCTTGAAATCAGGTTTAAACCTGTACCTAGAGCAAGCGAGACTCGAACTAAATTCAAGTTTTGGGATGCTTTAGGTTTAAGTGTTTCAAAGAAAGACAAGATTTACGTTAGCCTCTCCTTCTCCATCTTGACTTTGAGCCTTTATGTTCCATAATAAGAATAGAGAGGATCAAACTTAAGTTATAGCCTCTAGTTTCTTATAGACCAATAGAGGCTCTAAGTCAAGTTGCATACAAGGCTCAAGCTAAGTTGGATTTTCTCCCATATTTAAGTTCAAGAATTTTTAGGAGCAAGTGATGTTTAAAATTAAGTTCAAACTTATAGGTTTGTATGGTGTTGGGAGGTTTGAACTTAAGTTGATCCTTTAGCTTATTATTACGGGAAGAGGCTTAAAAAGAAGGTTAAGTCGGTATCCTCTTATGGAGTAGAAGTGGCTTAAAAAGCGTTTAATGGAGCCTTATAGGATTGAAGTGAAACTTCCTTTGGACCAGGGACCACAACAGGAGGGGGTGCCTAAAATCAAGTGGCCCATCGGCACTAGTCCAAGGGATAGTGGGGGCCTTGGAATTCTGGACATTGGGTTCATGGCAAACAAACTTGCGATGAAATGGACGATTAAGGCATGGAGAAATGGGGAGGATTCGTGGGCCAAGATGATCTTTAGAATCAAGAAAGCATTGATGTTTGTAGGATTCCCGAACTGGAAGAATCTTCACATTCTCACCATTTTGTTTTCTCTGATCCTGTTTTTCTTGAAAGGCTCAAACCTTGTGTGCCCCCTACGGAAGGAAACATCTCTAGAAACAAGACACCAACCAGTGGATAAACTTCAAGGATATTGACCCTAGCATTAGCATTACCTATGAAAAATGGAATACTTTACAAAGTAGATGTCTTGCTTGGGACCGCTCTAAAGTCCATCTTCTCATGGGGCACGACTGGCCATGCCTGCTTGGTCTCAGATGGCACAACAGTAATTGCCTAACAAAAATTGAGAACATCAAAGAAAACATTGATTATCAAGTCAACCTCAACAAGAAGAGGTGTCTATCGTGGATGCGGTTGTCGTGGGATATGAACTTCATGGCTATCTCGCACCCCTGGTGCAAGCGCCGCTACTGGTCCATTGAAGATGTTGCTCACATCTTCTTTACGTGTCCCAACTTCAACAAGATCTAGAACATTGTTGGAAAGAAAATTAGACTTCAAAAACACATGAGTTGGAAACAAGCTCTGCTGGGAGAAGCGATTGACTGCTTGGTGACTCTCTGGAATGCCATCAGAGGGGAGGTCCTTTGGAAGATGTGGCAGGAAAGATGTGCTCATAACTTTGGCAACTCCCCCAAAGAGTGGTTGATTGAGCAATTGTTGTTCCTCCTCGACAAAAGAATTGTTAAATGTAAGAAGTACCCCCCTTCACGCATCATCAACTGCTCCTTTAGATCAACAACAAGATCAAACCCAAGTGGGCCTGCATGCGGGTGATGAGGGGGTGATTAAACTTCTATGTAATGCCATCTAAACTTTGTAAAATCTACCCCTGCTCTATGGGATTTGGGGGGTGCTATGGGCACTAGCCCCTTCACTTGTACTTTTCTTTTCCTTTTAATTAATACAAGTCCGAGAGAGTAGGCTTCAACTGAACTTCCTTTATTTAAAAAAAAAATTAAGCCATTTAGGAAGAATACACATTCAATAAAAAAAAAGGATTTTGATAAGGCTGGATATTTCTCATGTTCTATAAGTGCCTTGAAGTTAAGTTGTAGTCTAATGCACTTGAACTTAAGTTTAATGGAGTGAAAGAGGCTCCAACTAAAGGTTGAGCCTCTAGCCATAGAGAAAGAATTTTGAATTTGAGTTAATGCTTCTAGCCATCTATGGAGAGTGAAAGGCTCAAGCTTAAACTTAAGGCTTCAACCATCAAATGTTTTGTGGAGCAAGAGAGGTTTTTACTTACATTCCACACTCTAACATCTTAGATCCGTAGACGCTTGAACTCAAGTTTGAGCTTCTAACTAAAGGGAAAGAGGCTCAGAATTAAGTTAGGGCCTCAAGCCTTTAGTAGAACAAAAGAGTCTTAAACTCAATTTTGAGCATTTTGCAAAGCAAGAGAGGCTCAAAGCTAAGTTTGGACCTCTAAACTCTTTGAGCATTTTGCAAAGCAAGAGAGGCTCAACTAAAATTTTTGCCCAGCCGTGAGGTTCAAACTCTTCGTTCGGAAATACTACAGGTGCATAGGCTGGGTCTTGAAATCGCACCTACCTCTCTGGCTTTTTCTCTCTTCTCTTCTTCTACTGCTACTTTGCACATCCATAAGTGGGTGTCCTCATGCATCCATGAGGATCCTGATCCTATGGAATGCACCGACTCGGTATCATCTTTAGCTCTATGGATGGGATTCCATTGGATAGGAGGGACATCTCTATGAGAGTAATCTTTGAGATTAACCTTGGTCGTGATGCCTAAGTGTTGCAAATACAAGGAATTGGTTCCCCAATCCTGTACCACTTGCAACTGTCGCATAAATGGTCTTCCCAAAATCATCTCATAGGCATGATTTTTGCTAAAGTCACATATAGCAAATGTGTGCTCAAACTCTACACCACAAGTAGTGAGAGTTATTCCTTCTAGCACGCCTAAGGGTCTTTCTATGTGACCATCAGCCATTTGCAATTTCATCCTCGTGGGCCTGAGTGCTGGCTTGCCCCAACGTTTCCATAAGGAGGTGGTAGCAATTGCAACTCCTGCGCCCGAGTCAAGAATTGCCTTGGTTGTGTATCCTTGATGTGTGATGGGAAGATAGGTGTTCTCTTCTTCACCTTCACTCATATCTCCTATCTTGTCTAGGGGAATTTCTGGCACTGTCCTATGAGAACCTACCTGGGAACGCGGTTTGGCTATCACTGGTACTTGTTTGGCTACATGTTTCCATAGTTCCGGCCTTACTTTGAGTAGCTCTTCTGAAGTGAGGTTACACTACACTTTAGTGTTTTTTCACTACCTCTGTGTTCCTAGGTAAGACTGAATCTTCAATGGGGTAGTTCTTGTATGGAATTAGATTCGAAGTCTAATCTCTCCTAAGATTGAGTGCTCTCCTGCTCTCCATAAATGGAGGGAATATCTTGTGGGAACTGATCATGCGCATCATCCACAAGTTTGATGGGAGGAGGGACTTCACTTTCTTTAGCCCATTTGTCTTCTTGAATCTCTCGTAGGAATTCTGGCGTGAACCGATTCATAGAAGAAGATGTGTCTGGCTCCGTAGAGTTAGGCACATAGGCTTCCTAGTCAGGTAGGCTTTCTCTTTCACTTGCCTTGCCCTTATTTTGAGAGACAGGTTCCTTTTCTGATTGTGCTATTAGCCTCTCCAACCTTTCTAGCAGTCCATCAAAGTGCAACTACGTCTTAGCTGAACTAGAGATGTTAAAGAGGCGACTATCTTCAAACATGGTTAGAGTCAATTCCACCATCTTAGCACAAATTTAGTTCGTTCAAGCTCTAGTTCTGCTCTAGGGTAACACTTTTCATGATCGGTTACGTTTGGCCCTTCTTGGATTCTGGCCTGATATGCTTTGAGCATCATATTTAGGTCCTCAGGAGTGGGATCTGCTAGGATTGATCCTACTCTAGGGGGTGGTGGAGTAGCATGAGGCGGGTTGGAAGGGGTTGGATCGGATGGATAGGAATGGTGGTGGTGGGTTAGTGTGAGAGGGAGTTTGAGATGTGAGTTCAACTATCCTGGCTTTTGTTTCTCTTAGACTTTCCTCGAGCTCACTCATTTTCTTAGCCCATTGCCTCTTCATTCTTTCTCTACTATCTCTCCAGGCTCTAGTCCTCTTCTTGGTTATGCTCTCAGCTTCACTAGCCTCAGCACTTTTCTCCTGGCCTAAACTTTGGTTCTGCTGCAAGGCTTGAGCTCTAGTGACTACCTGTACTGGTGCAGTGGAAGTCACACTCCCTATGGAGTCTACAACTAATCCAATAACATTAATAGGAGTGATTTTTGGCATATTATTGGGATTCTTTGAGCAATCTCGTAAGAGATGCTCCTTTCCACAATCTTGGCAAAAGCCTTGGATTGTCACTGACTGGGGTTGTATAGATGGAGGTAAGGGGCAGTCACGAATGAGGTGATCTCCCTGACATCTGTAGCATGGTCCTCTAGGGAATGGGGGTCTTGCTTGCCTAGGTTGAGGTTTGGGGTTGGGGTTTGTATACATGACGTTTGCGTAATTTGACTCCCAACTAGGTTCACTTGGCTCTTCACTATAGTAGGACTCACCATGTTCAGGAGACTGCATGTAGTAGGCCTGCGGACTATCTATGTGAGTGGAATCAAAACTATGATCACTCGGGTCACTTTCTCACAGCAATGGTGTTATTGGCACTATGGCTCTATTCAGGTTCTCTTCTGCAACTGCGTACTTTACAGGGATCACATTGGCTGGAGCACGAGGTTGTTGGGCTAGCATTGGTTGAGGTCGTTGTTGGGGCTGATTGTGGTTGGTAGGTTTGTTGAGGCCCAGCATACTGTTGTGGTGGATATTGGTTTTGATATCTTCCCTGTTGTGGATATGGTTGAGGGTAATTTTGCATGACAGTTTGTTTGTTATAAGGGCAGTCTTGTGCGGTGTGGTTAGGGTATCTCCGTTCTATGGTGCAATATTGGCTACTAGGGTTCACTTGGGGTTGAGCCATGATGGGACATACGTTTGCCATGTGGTCACCACCGCAAGTATAGCACCTCTTTACTAGGGCAAATCTAGGAATTTGTTTACTAGAGACACCTAGTTTTTGAGCTACTTTCTCAGCGAGTTCCTCAATTGATGTAGATTGCGAGGAAGAGAGACTAGAAGCGCTATCAGAATCTTTGTAGATTTTTGAAAGCTCTAGTTCCTCCCCTAGGTTATCCTCAATGTCAACGCACATGCGTACACACTCTTCTATGGTCCTAGGGTCCTTCAAGTACACATAGGATCACAACTTTGTACTTAGCAATCCATCCAAGAATAAGGCCACTTGTTTGGCTGGTGTGGGCAACTCAGGAACAGGGCATCTCTCAAGATATTGCCTAAACCTTCTTCCTGCAAGTCTCATAGTCTCCTGAGGGGTCTGCTTGAAGCTATGTATCAATGAGGAAGTATTATGCCTTATGCCACTTTTAGAGAATTCAATGATGAAAGCCTCTAAGAGTTGGTTTATGCTCCTAAACTGCCTCTCATTCAATGGTTGAAACCATATTAGGGCTGTGTTCCTAAGGGTTAGACCAAAGGCATTATACTGCGTGAATAGGTCCTCAACTTGCTCAGCTCTCAAGACTTGCCTAAACTCGGCCACATGATCATATGGGTCTCCTGTGCCATCAAAGTAGTTCTTCATGGACTTAACTAACTGGGTCGGTCTAAAAGTCCTCGTGTGCTCTCTAGGTCTTGGTAGAGGGAATTCATCCGCATTCCTTTGGTTCCTTGGGGCTCTAAGTCCGTCAGGTTCCCACTCTATTTGTTTTCGTTCTCGTTCTTTCTCTTCCCACTGGGTTGGCAAAGCTTACCTCCGGTCTATCTCTATGTCTGTCTCTTTGAGCTCCGTGAGCTTGGGATGTTCCAGCTCCTGGGTGACCAAAGGACACATTCGATCTTGGTTGGGGGAAAATAAATTCACCTTTCCAAGTGTAAGCATGCCTATCATTTTTTGTAACCACAAAGATCCTCTCTGAAGCGTGATCTAGGTAGGTCACTCTGCTTGGGCTATCAGGATCTTTGAACTCATATATCATGATTGTTCCTACCTCATTCGGCTGATCAGATCTATACCTCCAAAAGGCTTCATCAGTCTCTCGGTTCAGGAGTAGATCTATGCTCTTATTGTCTTGGGAAATCCACTCTGGTGTGATAATCCTAGTGAGAACAGATTTGCCTCGGGGGGTTCTAGGTTCTACACCCATGTTTCCTTGCTCCAGGTCACCTAAATCCGTTTCCAGGATCACGTTTCCACATTCATCTTTCCTATCTGGATGAGTGGTGACTACATATATGGTTCCTTCTTTGTCCAAGTATGCTCCATTTTCAAACTTGACAGCTGGGTGTTCTAGTCCAATGGATTGGTTAGGGTTTTTAATCTAGACCACTGATCTTCCTAGGCTGTCCTCATAGATGCTAGCACCTAGTCGGTTGGTCCTAAGGTATTCCAGCTGCATCTTGTAGGGGCCTTCTACCCTATGTAAGTATGGCACACCTGAACTTCTTGTAGGTCTCTCCATACTATGGGACAACTCTGACTCACTAGTTTCAGAGCTAGGATAGTGCGAATAATGGCTCAACTGTTGGGCCCAAGACCTAGCAGTATGACTAACACTAGCCTCTGAAGACCTAAGACTTTGTCTATCTCTTCCTAGGTGTCGTCCTGATCTAAGGTTCATATGCCTATTTGAGCAATCCCAATTTTTACCCAAGGTACAACCTCGTTGCTAAGTTCTTTTATATCAGCCACTTGATTCTTTTTTAGTTGATTATTGTGGTTATGATCTTGTCTGATATCACGTCGTCAGGAACACTTGAGTTAATTTCCGCACTTGAATGTTGATCGTCTCACATTAGGTTCTTTTCCTTTAAAGTTGTAGGTCACACACAGGTTATCTCTTGACTTGAACTTGATTTCTTAGATAGTCTTGACTTGTCTCATGCCTGTCGTTGCCCTGACTTACTTCTAGCACTACTCGCACTTAGCCTAAGCTAGAAACAGACAGAGGGTGTTGAGAATATTCCAACCTCTCTTGCAGATCCCGTGCTCTTTTGATGCTCAAGAACCCATTTCTCAAGCTTGCAGATTACCCTTGCTTTGGATGCCGTCTAGTGCTCTTAGTGGACCTGTAAAAGTCCCAAAGTTAGCTCAAGACTTAGATTCAACAGACACAAAAATTTACTTCATTCATGTAATTCAAAGATCACTGTTCTTTTGGCTTTAGGGCAAACAATCCTGAAGACCCCTTAGCTTTTCTTCCCCCTGGGTATAGTCCACTTAAAAATACTATGGCTAATAATCCTAATATTAATTTTACCGTAACTAGTGGAAGTTTTGGTTGTATTCCCCGCGAGCTTTCCAACAAATCAAGAATCACAGCAATCGGATTTCGTATGAGGAAGATATCACAGTTCAGGGATCTAGGGTTAAAACAGGGTACAACAGGTCATCAAGAAAACAAGATTTTCTCTCAAGTTACAAGTGTTGGAACCTCACAAATCACTATTTGCTTGATAAAATATGCCTAGAATTTTTCCCAAAATCAATTAGCATAAACCCTAGAAAATTGGCCGAAAAAGCCTGTCAATCACGATCGACAGGTCTGTCAATCACGATCGACAGGTCTGTCAATCGCGATTGACAGAGGTGTCCGTCGGGGCCTGTCGGTCGCGATCGACACGTCAGTCGCGATCGATAGTGTCAATCGCGATTGACAGAGTCGGTCGTGAGTCCTGTCAATCGCGATCGATGGTGTCAATCGCGATCGACACTTTTTCCGGGATTTTCGCCATAATTTAATCAATCGTGGATTTTCAATCGGTCGCGATCGACAGTGTCAATCGCGATTGACTGAATCCTATGCGGCAGTCTATCGGTCACGATGATACAGCAAGATCTTGCAAGAATGCTCAAGAAACAAGCAAAAACAACACACACAAGTCGCTCTCTCGCTCTCTCTCACAAGTGAAATGAAGGAAATGGAAGGGAGAAGGTGATATGATCAAAAAACTGAAATTTTCGTGATGATGGAGATGGAGATCGGAGATGGTGAGGATGATGATGGTGATGATGATGGTGAGGTAAGAAAAAGAAAAATAAGAAAAAGTAAAGAGATTACCTACAATGCCAACGTCACAACTCTACGTCTTACCATCACACGCTCGTCCTCAAAGCTCGATCCCCGGCAACGGCACCAAAATTTGGTGTAGCTCACTGATGAGTAGCACCTCCTTTAATGTCAATCATGGTATGATGACCTCGAGCAAGTGAAGGCACGTGCATGAGTGAGAAGCATGCAAACATGCACACACATACACACACACGTGCACACACGGCAAGACAAAGAGAAAGACAATGGAGTTCTTTTAGATTACTTCCAAAGTGCTCATACAAGTTCAATTCTATTACCAGCTAACCTCAAAAATGAGCTCTCTAGCTCTATTTATAGTTTTTGACTAGTTTTTGGCCTTGTCCAAACCTAGTGTCCGGCCTAGTTAAAAATTAGGTTCTTTGGCCTATTTGGAGGTTCAAATGGAGTCTAAAAAATATGAAAACTTATAGGTAGGTACTTCTAAAGCTCCTCAAGCTCAAGGACTCCTTGGCTTTCACAAAATGGAGCTACGCAAATATGAAATGGTATTTACAATGGTTTTTAGTGATGAAAATCACTATTTTTGTAGGGATTTCTTCTAACAGTTTGACATACATTTCTTGGAGCTCCCTACTTGCTCCTTCTTCCTGTGGGTCCACCTCTTGGATATGCTTTAGCTTCATGAAAAAATAATGGCCTACTTGCCAGATCTTCGTTGACTACTATGTCTGCTTGTGCCTTCTCTACGCTCCGACTCCCTTCGTTGACTTCCTTGTCTTGTGAGTCCTTCAGTTCCTTGACTGGCAACACTCATTTCAATGGATATATGTGTACTGAAATGTCTTATGAGTGGGAACGTTTCAAACTTAAGTTTGGCCCTCCAAACTCTTATGGAACCAAAGAGGTTAGAACTAGAGTTTGAGGCTATAACCTCTCATGGGGAAAACGAGGCTCAAAATCAAGTTCAAGTTTCTCTTACTCCAACTTAAGCTTGAGCCTTTACCCTTTATGAGAAGAAGAGAGAGGATCAAACTTAGCTTTGAGTCTCTTGCATCTTATAGAGCAAAAGAGGCTCAAAAATAAACTTGAACCTCTAGATCAAGCAAATGAGGCTCGAACTAAATTAAAGTTTCTTGCCTCTTTAGTTTCAGCATTTTAAGGAGAAAGAGAGGCTTTAAGTTCTAGCCTCTCCTTCTCCTACTTGAGTTTGAGCTATTACGATGCATACTAGCACTAGAGAGGCTCAAACTCAATTTCTATCCTCTAGCCTCTCCCTAGAGCCTACCAAAGAAAATCTCTTTGGGCATTAGAGAAGAGGTCTCCCAAGTTGTCTCTACCATTATGAGAGCCATTAAATCACGTAGCAGCCCCACAAATTTCTTTAGCTCTAACATTTGTCCTGATTCCGGAATGGAGAATTCACCACATAAGGAGACCTTTTTTTATTTTCAATGAGGGAATACCATGGGGCATGAAACATGAATTTCCATATGATACTTGGCCAATTCAAAAACCATTTCCTATTACGTGCATTGAGAATATCTAGATTGTCTTGAAACTCGATATTTTCCCCAAGTTGTTGTCATTGTACAATTTTATACCATGTATTTAAGGCACAGCATGGCCGAGAAGGAGGAGGGATATTGAGATGTCCCGAACATTGATTTTGTTTATGTCCTCAAATTTGATCCATTTTCTTGTGTCTTGATTTTTGAGATGATTCTAGAAGTAGAACCCTTTGTTCCATAACTTCTTTGCTCTTTGGATTTTATCGACAATGAACGCCTTGATTCCCTTGACTGCGAACCATATCAAATTGTTCTACTTAATACAAGCAGCCCACTTCCACTCTTCATGGATCTTGAGATAAGGTTTCATCTTGATTCAAATTTTGCATAATGAGAAAAGGAAACCTAAGACTTGGGGCTTCACAAGGAAAAGAGAAAACAACAAGGTGAGTAAGTCATGCCCTTGCATCTTGGGAGACGAGCTAAAGTAAGACTACTTTTTTGTCCACAAAAGAGTTTGGTTGAGGAGGTATCTGTATTGCTTCAAGCTTTTATCAACCATTTGGCCAACAACTTATCTGCTAAACCTTCAATATTCTCAATGCCCATCCCTCTCTAATCTTCGTTACTTGCACAAAACCTATATTTGATTTTAGAAATTAGGATCACCCACCCAAAAATAATTTCTTCAAATTCTTTTCAACTTAGCAAGATCTTTGTCTTTTGCTCTCCAGTAGGATATAAAATAGATAATCGAAGCAATGAGGAATGTGGACCATGGTGGCATGACCCACTAAGTTTATTTGCATTCATTTCTAGTACCAAAGCTTGATGTGGATCTTAGTAAGAACAAATCCCACCTTTGGCCCAAAGTAATATCAAAGCCCAACGAAAGGGGACAAAATATTTGACCACTCAAAATCATTTGATAACCTACATTGACAAGAAATTGTGATTGGTCCTCAACACTAGCCGTAATTGCTATTTTTGAAATTTTATTTAAGATCTTAAAGCGACACAAAAGGAATTGAGACACTACCAAAAGGAGGTGATAGTGTCCAGATCATCAAATGAAAACATGTTTGTGTTGTTAGTGAACATTTTTATGATTATCTAGTCTTGGGTGAAAGGCAGCAAAAACCCTTAGATTTGGCCAAACATGTTATGATGGTTGACCAAGTAGCAAAGGATATCTGTGCCAATAGAAAAAAGCAATGGATCTAGTGGGAAATCTTATCCGATCGAATGCGTTAATCTAGTTGATTTGTATGCTGACCATTAATATTAAAGGAGAAGTGGCATTATCCATGAGCATAGAGATCATCTTCATAAACTTTGACTCGAAACCTAGGTGTTTAAAAGATTGAAGTATAAAGTCTCACTTAAGTCTATAATGTGTTTTATCAAAGTCCATTTTGAGAAATAGAACATCCTACAAGGATTCCTCTCTATAGATGATACCTTCCCAAAAATCGTTGATAGCCTCAAGGATGCACCTACCTTCAATAAGCCCTTTTTTATCCTCATTGATCCATGAGGACATGTGGCATGCAATGTGGTTAGCAAGACCTTAGAGTAAATTTCGTAACTCATTTGCACCATTTTAATATGCATCTACTCTTCAATCCTATTTATACCATCATTTTGTAAATTATTTAATCACCCATTCATTGAAAAAAATATGGCAATGTACTAAAGCGCACGGCCTCTTCAAAAACCAATCATAAAAGGGTCATCAATACTTGCTTGATAGTCTTGATGAGCTCATTGGTGAGACCAACCAAATATGGAGTCCAACCCAACCTTCTCTCTAAACTTGGCTACCAAAACATTCCCCAAGGCCAAACCTTTCGGCTTCTTGGGATTCCCTTGGGCTTTGGTATCTTGTTGGAGTAACGGTGGAACTGGGTCCTAGCTAGACTTGAAAGCAAGCTAAACTTTTGGAGGGGTATGCAAATCAATCTCGCAGGTCATGATACTTAGTCACTTAACAAAGTCACATGTTTGCCAAAAAAATATTGGTTCTTTGTGTGGCTCACAACCTTCAACTCATACTATTTATGTAGAACTAGGGAAAGATCTAACTTTTATATCATTCATGAGCTCAATCATTATATGAAATCCAAAAAGAAATCCATTACATTGCAAGTGAGACTGGTGGCACATGGCGCAAGTATGAGAGAATCCTAGCCTCCTTGTACCTTAGAACTCTCACCACAATTTAATCGAGAAATGCACAAAAATGCCGAATTGACCCTTTGCATGGCCATCAACCACACCAACAAGTGGTAGTCCTCCTCGAACTTTTAATGCTACCTCCCACCAAACACCCATATGATTATCCACCACATTTTGTGTGGCATCAAGATCCAAAATAAACCACCTTAAAACTGCTTTCAGAGCCATTATCGGACTTGCACCCTAATTTCTTATTGACCAAGATCATTAGATGATCCCAAGGAGACAAACTTGTTGGGAAAGATGGATGGACACTTCAAGTGATGAGTAGGTACTGCCAAATCCTGCTTTGTACTAGCCCCTTGTAGCTTCAGAGTTGATATGTGGGCCCTCTTAGCTTTCCAAAGACACCATAAAAGTGCCTATGTACTTTGGAAATGATGTATGAAAAGACTAACTCAAAACAGACAACTTCCAATTAGAAGACTCAATGAAAACCTTCTATTTTGGATCATGTTGCTTGTAATGCGCAGTGCTACCAGTACAGTAGGAATTGGAAAAATTCATTTTATAGCTATTAAATTAGCTTAGTAAGCTAATTATTCCAAGTGGAATCACTTGCAATGATCCACTATACACAGAGCAATCAACTTAGCAAATAAATCATTACCCTCGATTTTTTAGGACCTCTATAGAGTTTGACCAGTGAGTGTTTCGATGCAATTTTCTCCAAATTGGCTGAATGGATTTGCTTCAAACTTTTTCAGCATGTTGAAAACTTTGAGGTGATTCCAACAAGCTATAGATCATTGAATTCGGTTGAGAATTGAGTGAGATATGAGCAACACAAGTTGAGAGTTGAGAAAGACTATAACAGAGAGATCATGGAAGAACAATGTAGATGTATAGTATTAATGAACAATGTTGTACAAGATCATAGGCTTGATAATCATAGCCGTATGATGGAGGATAGTGTAGGCTACAATAGAGGCCTTACACACATACAAAATGGCAATGAAGAGCTCGAAATAAGTGACTTCTTTTTACACGACTTTTTAAGCCACCTTTTATAAGTCTTGCATTCAAATTTGAATTTGAATTCAATTTTTGGCTCTCTTCTAAAAGTAATCCTTCAATCTAGGAAATATTCCCTCAATGAAGTAGATGCTTTGTAACTAACACGTCCAAAAATTTTTGGTAGATGATTACAAATATTCTCAAGTGAAAGGAATGACTTTTACAAGGGCAAAGATAAAAACTCTTCCTAGCAATGGTTTCCATGGAACTCCATATTTGTATGAACTTCAAGCCAAATGTGTCGGCTTGGTCTTTGCACCAACAGCTCCCCCTCAAGCCAAACATTTAGGCATCTTCAACCTTCATGAATATCTTGCAATCCAATCATTGATTTGAAGCTGCAAAGTTTTTGTACGATCTAATGCTTTAGTCAACAAATCTGCACATTGCATATTAGTTGATACATATGCCAATTGAATATACTTGCTCAATAGCTTCTCTCTCACATAATGATAGTGGACCTCTATATTCTTGGTCCTAGCATGATAAATAGGATTAGCTGCAAGGTGTAATGAGCTTGTAATATCTCCAAAAATCATTTGAGATGTTGTGTGCAAACCTAAAGCTGTATACAATAATCTGATCCATATGGCCTCTTGAGTAGCATTGGCCAATCCTCTATACTTTGCCTCTGTAGAAGATAAAGCAACAGTAGATTGCTTCTTTGAAGACCATGATATTGGTTTATCACCTGCAAATGATAAGTATCCTGAGGTACTCCTATCATCTTTGCATCCTGCCCAATCTGCATCTGAATAAATCTTAATGTCCAAGTCTGATGTATAAGGAAAATATAAGCCGTGATGTTGAGTACCCTTAAGGTACTTCAAGATTCTTTTGGCAGCCTCCAAATGAGGTGCCCTAGGCTTATGCATAAACTGACTTAACACACTTACTCCATAAGCAATGTCTATCCTTGTCAAGGTAGCATAGTTCAAGCTTCCCACTATGTTTTGATAACCTGGAATGTCCTCAAGTACATCACCTTCATGAGCACTTAACTTTAGGTTTACCTCCATTGGAGTACTTGCAACTTTGGCATCTTGCAAATGAAACTTCTTCAACATATCCTGAATATACTTCCTCTGAGCAATGTAAACTCTAGAGTTAGTATAGACTAACTCAAGTCCAAGAAAATATCTTAGTGATCCAAGGTCACTAATTTTGAACTCCTTCATCATCTGATTCTTGATCTGTTTGATGCCATTAGCATCATCACCTATAAGTATGATATCATCAACATATACACATATGTATATTACCTCTGAATTACTTCTCTTGATGAACAAGGAAGTATCTGCCTTACTCATGACAAAACCTTGATCGTGAAGGTATGTGGTTAACTTATGGTTCCATGCCCTAGGTACCTGCTTCAATCCATAAAGAGCTTTTTTCAATTTACATAAATATGTTACCTTGTTTGGGTCCCCATAGCCAGGAGGTTGAGACATGTATACCTCCTCTGAAATCCAGCCATTTAGAAATGCATTTTTTTACATTCAACTGATACATGTTCCAATTCTTTGATGCAGCCACCCTTACCAATACGCTGATGGTTGGCATTTTGGCCACAGGTGAGAAGGTTTCTTCATAATCAATACCTTGGGTTTGTGCAAAACCCTTAGCCACAAGTCTAGCTTTGTACCTGCTTATTGACCCATCAGAATTCCTTTTGATCTTATAGATCCATCTAGAACCAATTACCTTCATAGACTCCTTTTTTGGTACTAGTTGCCAAGTATCATTCTCCTTGAGTGCTTCAATATCTTCATCCATAGCTTCTTTCCATTCTGTCTTGGTCTTTGCCTCCTCATATGATGTTGGTTCTTCAATTGACAAATCTTTTGCAAGATAAACAGAGTGTTTAGTAACTAGGGAAGTGTCATACCCATATCTGCTAGGCTTCTTTCTCTCCCTCTGTGATCTTTTGATTGCTTGATTTGATGATTTAGGTATATCCTCCAATTTCTTCATTTTTAGTTTGCCTTTGGAATTCCATGCTTTAAACTCTTCAAGATTGATGATGTCCTCATCATCTGAATTGGCATCTTCATTCTGAATAGGCTCCTCCTTAGTGAGGCTTGGAAACTCCTCTTCCAAGTCATATGGTAGTTTTATCTTCCTGCATTCACTATCAAACCAAGAATCATTCTCATCAAAGAAAACATCTCTACTGACTATGAATCCCTTTTTGAAGGGTTGTAGAACCTGTATCCTTTCTCATTTAGATCATACCCAATGAAGATACACTTCTCTGCCTCAGGGTCTAGCTTACCTCTTATCTGAGAAGGAATATGCACATATGCTACACATCCAAATATCCTGCAATGATCAAGTGAAGGTCTTCTACCATGACATGCTTCATTTGGGGTCATCCCATCAAGTGATTTGGATGGCAACCTGTTTACAAGGTAAGTGGCAGTAGATACACTCTCTCCCCATAAGTAGTTGGGTTATTTTTTCTCATTTAACGTTGATCTAGCTGTTTCAACAATTAATCTATTTCTTCTTTCTACTACTCCATTCTGCTCAGGGGTATACCTTGTGGTAATTTCTCTCTTGATTCCTCTGTCCTGCAAGAATGCATTAAAATCATTTGAGAAGTACTCACCTCCTCCATCTTACCTTAGCCTTTTTAGATTTCTCCTTGTTTGATTCTCAACAAGTGCAAGATACTTTTTAAAGCAACCGAATACTTCATCTTTGTGCTTCATAAAGTAGAATACAGTCCACCTATTGTAATCATCAATGAAAGATACATAATACCTTGATCCAAAGATTTTGGGATCCTTGCTTGGTCCCCATACATCTGTATGAATAAGTTCTAGGTAGTCCTCATGCATGTAGCCTTTCCTTGAGAAGGGTAACCTATGAGACTTTCCAATCTGACAAGCACCACATTTATAAATCATGTGTTGCTTGGATACATTAGGTATCCCAAGCACACATTGATCTCTGCATATTTGTTTCAAGGTTCTGTCACCTACATGCCGTAATCTTTTATGCCAAATTTCAAGCTCTGATAGTGTTTGATCTTTATAACTATAAAGTGCAATGTTCTTTGTATCCTCAAGTTCAAAAGTGAATAGTCTACCTGTCTTTTCTCCTTTGGCAATTCTCTTGAACCCATGCTTGGGATCTTCCACAAATGCTCCATATTGGTTGAATCTAACCTGAAAACCTTTTTCCACAATCTGTCTGACACTCATCAAATTCTTGGTAATAGTTGGTACGTATAGAACCCTACTCAGCAGATTCTTGTTTCCATCACAGGTCTTAACATTTCCAACTTTAATCACTAAGTGCTTAGTGTCATCACCTATTTGTACCTGATGCTTACCCTTTGGTTCCTCAAGGTCAAAGAGAAGAGCTACATTGCCTGCCACATGATTTGAGCATCCTGAGTCAATGTAGAAGAGATGGTCATCATTTATATCTGGTTTTGATATCATGTTCATAATCAGAAGAGAATCTTCTTGCTCTTCTATGTAGTTGTTGTAATCCTTCCTGGATTTGTATCCTCCTTGGTAGTTGCTATTGTAGTTGTTGTATCCTTGGTGGTGATTGAATCTGCCTCTTGATTGTGTATATCCACCTCTTTGATATCCTCTACCTCTCTGATTCTTGAAGTTCCTGAAACACTCATCTATAGTATGATTTGATGAACCACAAATATTGAATGGTGAGGAGTTACAAGGTATCCCCCTACCTTGCTTACCTCCTCTGCCCCTTCCTCTTGATGATCTACCTCTCCCTGCATAGTTCGCTTGGGAGGTAGTTCCTTCATCTTCTATCTTCTTGTTCTTGCCTTTCTCTTTAGACTTATTCTTATCAGTGTATAGGGCAGAAGAGCTATTACCTCTTGATGAATCTCCATTCTTGTTGAGCTTGGTTTCATGGGTGAATATTTGCCCCATGAGTGTGGTAAGGTCTGGAATCTCCATGTCCATGTATAGATCCATGGTAGTTGTGAAGCTCTCCCATTTGTCATCAGCTTTAATACCATTGATTACTTGCCTTACAATCTGCTCCTCTTCAATTTCTTCACCTATGCTTGCCAACTCATCAACTACATCTTTAACTTTGGTCACATACTCTGAGATAGCTTGCTTAGGTTGCTTTCTTTGAGTTGTGAATTCAATCCACAATTGATTCTTCCTGGACCTTGTGTTGGAAGAGAAATAAGAAGACAATGTTTCCCAAGTCTCTTGGGATGTCTTACAGTTCCTAATATGTGGAAGAAGAAAATCAGAGGTTGAGTTGAGTAAGTAAGACCTTGCTAATGCATCCTTGGCACACCATGTGTTGAGTCTTTCATGCTCTTCCCTTGTAGGTTGTCCTTTGCTTTTGAATATGGGCATCTCCTCATCTCTTGAGATGTATCCATAGAGGCTCCTTCCTTGTAAGTATGTCTTCATCCTTAAAGACCATGCTTGATAGTTGTTTCTATCCAATTTATCAATGAAAGAAGGAAAACCATCTCCCATTTTACCTTATTTTTGCTCTCATACCACTGTTGGGAAAGATGGATGGACACTTCAAGTGATGAGTAGGTACTTGCAAATCCTGATTTATACCAGCCCCTTGTAGCTTCAGAGTTGATATGTGGGCCCTCTTAGCTTTCCAAGACATCATAAAAGTGCCTATGTACTTTGGAGATGATGTATGAAAAGATTAATTCAAAACAAACAACTTCCAATTAGAAGTCTCAATGAAAACCTTCTATTTTGGATCATACACCTGCTGCTTGTAATGCTCAGTGCTACCAGTATATTAGGAATTGGAAAAATTCCTTTTAGAGGTATTAAGTTAGCTTAGTAAGCTAATGATTCCAAGTGGAATCAATTGAAATGATCCACTATACACAGAGCAATCAACTTATCAAATAAATCATTACCCCTTATTTTTTAGGACCTCTGCAAAGTTTGACCAGTGAGTGTTTCGATGCAGTTTTCTCCAAATTGGCTGAATGGATTTGATTCAAAATTTTTCAACATGTAGATAACTTTGAGGTAATTCCAATAAGCTATAGATCATTGAATTTGGTTGAGAATTGAGTGAGATATGAGCAGCACAAGTTGATAATTGAGAAAGACTATAATAGAGAGATCATAGAAGAACAATGTAGATGTATAGTATCAATGAACAATGTTGTACAAGATCATAGGCTTGATAATCATAGCCTTACGATGGAGGATAGTGTAGGTTACAATATAGGCCTTACACACATACAAAATGGCAATGAAAAGCTCGGAATAAGTGACTTCTTTTTACGTGATTTTTTAAGCCACCTTTTATAAGTCTTGCATTCAAATTTGAATTTGAATTCAAATTTTTCCTCTTTTCTAAAAGTAATCCTTCAATCTAAGAAATATTCCCTCAATGAAGTAGATGCTTTCTAACTAACACGTCCACGACTTTTTGGTAGATGATTACAAATATTCTCAAGTGAAAAGGAATGAATTTTACAAGGGTAAAGATAAAAACTCTTCCTAGCAATGGTTTCCATGGAGCTCCATATTTCTATGAACTTCAAGCCAAATGTGTGGGGTTGGTCTTTGCACCAACAAAACCTTCCGCCTTTTAGGTATTCTGATGGGATTTGGCATTTTGATGGACCAACGATGGAACTAGGTCCTCTCTATTGGAACATCAAGCTTACACTATGCTTGAGGTGGATTTGATCTACATCAAAGGTTATCGCGTCGAAAGAATATCCGTTGGAGAGTTCTTTTCCTTATGCTCATTTATTGTATTTTTTGATGGTTCATTTACCGTTGTAAAAGCTTTGAGCTTTACACATGTAAAGGTAGAAAGATAGAGCCCAAATTCCACGAATTTGTGGTGGTTGAGGTTGCATTCAATCAAGCAATCAATCACCTAAAAGTAGATCAAACTAGATCTTCACTTTTCCTAGATTGTAGGAAAGTGAATTGATTCCCTCCAACAACCATTCCCACCTTCATTTGAATTCAAATTTCTATTGTAGATGTCCTGAAACACTCCTACAGTCTATATAAAGACTTGAAATCACTTGTACATTACATGGAAGCAATATACATACACTTGTGATCATCATTGTCTTGCTCCTTCAATTCTCTGTATCATCTTCTTCGCCAACAGTAATCTTGCAGAGGCTGCTGCCCTCTCTCCAGAGCTCCAAATTGAGTGCAAGATGGCTCATTGGAAAGGTACAGGTGTATAGTTTATGCTTATAAATTTTCATAGCATTGGGTTCAGTAGATTGGGCGAAATCTCGGTTTTTCTGTCTCCAGGTCAATCTCTACATATTCCTGAAAAATAGGAAGTACCACTGATGAATGTCGCATTTATTCCTATAGCATATTTTGCTTATTTCTTATACTTTGTTGAATTCCATACACTCAACCCTATGTGTATCACTCAAATAAAAGGATTTTTTCTAATTGTAATCACGTTGGTCGCTATGAGCATTTAAAGTTCATTGTCTCTTCCATAGATAGTAAGTTTTTTGAGCTAGTCGACCCGCGAACCTATCTGTTTTGTATCGACTCATTCTCCTTGATGCTCCAAAGTACATAGTGTGTTTCTTTGCACTTATTATATGATTATAAGGTCTATTTGAGTCTCCATAAGCTTAAGGGCTGGTCTTGTGCCGGTTGGCTAGACCAAACTTCATCGCTTCGAAACGCATTTTTCTACCTTCTACAAGCTTCTCCAAGTTCTTTCAGTGGTATCAGAGCTAGATCAAGATGGGTGATGGATTTCCCTCAATGATCGAGAAGCTTGATCGACACAACTATGCAGCTTGGCAAATCAGAATGGAGGCCTATTTGCAAGGTAGAAATCTTTATGGAATTGTAGTAGGTGATGAAGCTATGCCTATTCCGAGATCCAAAGGAGGACCTACACAAGAGGAGACAGATAAGCTCACACTTTGGTGCGCAAGGGATGCTCAAGCAAGGTCGTACATATTGAACTCTATCTCTGACTTTCTATTACCATATATTAGAGGATGCAAGACATCTCAAGAGACTTGGGATGTCCTCGAGACTTTCTTTTCTGCTAGTACCAAAGCAAGAAAGAATCATCTTTGGAACGAGTTCAACCAAATGAAGAAGACACCTAAACAAACCATCACAGAGTTTGTTAGCAAGGTCAAGGAGGTTGCGGATCAGTTAGCATCCATTGGAGAGATGATTGAAGAAGAGGTCATCATGAGGCAAATTCTCAACGGTATTCAAAGTGATAAGCAATGGCAATCCTTCACGACGGCTTATGATCTCATCATGGATGTGCAAACTCCAGACTTCAACATCTTTCTTGGACAACTCTTCAATCAAGAAGCCAACAATAGCGTAAAGGAAGATAACTCTTATCATGATAATTCAACTAGTGCTCTATATACAAATAAGAAGGAAAAGAAGCAGAAAGGCAAGAAGAAGGAAGAAGATGAAGAAGAGGCTTCTCAAGCCAACTTTGCAAGCAATAGCAAGTGGAAAGGGAAGAAGAAAGGACCAAAGCAAAACAAAGCCAAAGTTCAGAATGTTCAACCTTGTGCCATATGCAATAAGACCAACCACACCACTCAGAATTGCTTGTTCAATGGGAAGACCCAGAAAGGAAGTGGAAGAGGTGGATATGGTAGCAATAGAGGTAGAGGTGGACACAACTTCAACAATAACAATAGAGGCTATAATAGAAGGGACTACAACAATTATTAAGAAGATCAACCACATGAAGACTCATTGCTTCTTATGAATCTAAGCCACAAATAAGGTAAAGAAGATGATCATTTGTTCTACATAGATTCAGGATGTTCAAATCATGTTGCAGGCAACATTGTTCTTCTATCTGATTTGGAAAGTCCAAAGCATAGACATGAAGTGAAAACAGGGGATGACACAAAGCACAACGTGGAGAAGATTGGTAATGTCAAAGCTTCCAATGGCAGTACACACATTCTAAGTAAGGTTCTCTATATACCCACTATCACTAAAAATCTAATAAGTGTAGGCCAAATAGTTGAAAAAGGCTTGCAAGTTAGGTTCAACCAACATGGAGCTTTTGTGGAAGATCCGTGTCAAGGCTTCAAAAAGATAGCCCGAGGTGAGAAGCATGGTAGGCTCTGTACCTTTGAAGTAGGAGAAACCAGGAACATAGATCTATTCAACTTTGGGTCTCAAACCCTAAATGAGCTTGAAGTGTGGCATAAGAGACTTGCTCATGTGAATGAAAGAACCTTGAAGGATATATGCAGGGATCAAAGTGTTCTACGGCTGCCGAACATATCAAAGCAACACATGATCAACATGTGTGATGCATGTCAGATTGGGAAGGCACAAAAACAACCATTCAACCACAAAGGCTACATCCACAACAACTTATTGGACTTAATACATACAGATGTATGGGGACCAAGTCAAGAACCTTCATTGGCAGGATCAAGGTATTATGTCTCATTTATTGACGACCATAGTAGATGGACTGTTCTATACTTTATCAAGAGTAAGAATGAAGTGTTTGATTGCTTCAAGAAGTATCTTGCACATATGGAGAACCATACAGGTAGATCACTAAAGAAGCTCAGATCTGATGGAGGGGGAGAATACTTCTCCAAAGATTTTGATGAGTTCTTGCAAGAAAAAGGTATCAAAAGGGAAGTGACTACTAGGTACTCTCCTCAACTAAATGGAATTGTAGAGAGGAGAAACAAGACACTGGTTGGATCAGCCCAAACAATGCTTGAAGAGAAGAAGTTGCCACATTATCTATGGGTAGAAGCTATTTCAACTGCTGTGTACCTTATCAATAGACTACCATCCAAATCACTTCAAGGTATGACTCCTTATGAAGCATGGCATGGAAGAAAACCTAGTCTTGGACATTGCAACATTTTTGGTTGTTTACATTATGTTCATGTACCATTACAAATAAGAGGTGAGCTAGATGAAAGGGCAACAAAGGCAGTGTTTATTGGATATGATTCAACTCAGATGGGTTACAGGTTCTTGAATCCTTCAACCAAGCAATTCACTACAAGTAGAGATGTTGTGTTTGAAGAACACAGATCTCGGTATGATGAAGACAAACAAAAGGTAACACTACCAATGGTTGGATAAGTGAAGAGGTACACATGTCACAACCACCTGGTTTTGAAAACCCTAATCATCCATCTTATGTTTGCAGACTTAAGAAAGCATTGTATGGATTGAAACAAACTCCAAGAGCTTGGAATTACAGGTTAGTTACATATCTTCAAGATCAAGGGTTCAAAGCTAGCAGCTCAGATCCTTCTCTATTCATCAAAAGGGATCACAATGAGGTTATCTATCTATGTGTATATGTAGATGATATTATTGTGACAGGTGATGATCTAAATGGAATTCAAAGGATCAAGAGACACATGCAAGAGGAGTTCAAAATCAGTGACCTAGGTGAGCTCACATATTTCCTAGGTTTGCAAGTGATATACACAGATAAAGGAATGTATTTGAATCAAAGAAGATACATTCAGGATTTTCTTTCCAAGTTCAAAAAGAACACTAAACCTGCAGGTACACCTTTGGAGATGAATCATAAACTAAGTGTTTATGAAGGTGAGAAAATTGAAGACATTAAAGAGTATCAAAGCTTGGTAGGTAGCTTGATATATGCTACTAATACAAGGGCAGACATCTCATATAATGTGGGAGTGCTTAGTCAGTTCATGCACTCACCGAGAAGACCACACATGGATGCGGCTGAGAGAGTACATAAGTATCTCAAAGGTACAATCAACGAAGGTATATTCTATCCTTACTCTTCAGATTCAGATATCAAAATCTACTCAGATGCAGATTGGGCAGGAGCTAAGGATGATAGAAAAAGTACATCTGGTTATTTAGCATTTGCAGGTTCGAAGCTAGTGTCATGGAGTTCCAAGAAGCAACCAACAGTTGCTTTATCCTGAACTGAAGCAGAGTACAGAGGCTTGACCATAGCAACTCAAGAGGCAATATGGTTAAAAGCATTGTATATAGATTTGGGACTTGTGAGTCCCAAACCTCACATATTTGGAGATAATGTAAGTTCCATGCATCTAGCGGCAAATCCTATTTTCCATGCGAGAACCAAGCACATAGAAGTCCATTACCACTTCATCAGGGGAGAAGCTCATGGCAAAGGAGATTGAAATTTCTTTTGTTCCAACTAAAAAGCAAGTAGCAGATATGATGACGAAGGCACTTGATGGAATAAAGCTTTGTAGATTCAAAGCTATGGCAGGTATTCAACCTATCAAAGAATGAAGAAGAAAGCATACTTTATCTTGAGGGGGAGCTGTTGGAACATCAAGCTTACACTATGCTTGAGGTGGATTTGATCTACATCAAAGGCTATCGTGTCGAACAAATATCCGTTGGAGAGTTCTTTTTCTTATGCTCATTTATTGTATTTTTTGATGGTTCATTTACCGTTGTAAAAGCCTTGAGCTTTACACATGTAAAGGTAGAAAGATAGAGCCCAAATCCCATGAATTTGTGGTGGTTGAAGTTGCATTCAATCAAGCAATCAATCACCTAAAAGTAGATCAAACTAGTGTTGGTGCAATTCAAGCCTTCACACTTGGCTTAGAATCTTGGAAATTTGGTGTTGAAACCTTGGAAGTTTAATTCTCTTGAAGAAAGGACCATGTGAACTTATGCTTATAAGTTCTTACCTCTTTACCCATTGTAAAAGTCTATATGACTTGGCATCTCATGTAATCACACCTACTTGATAGATTCATGGAAAAATTGGAACTTGTGATTGAGAGAATATCTCCCTACTTTTAGAGGAGAGATTCTAGGGAGCTTAGATTTGAATTTCAAATTCAAATGATCACTCAACTCATATAAAGTGAAGAACAAAAACTCGCGGGTTAGCTAGTCTCATTGAGCTCACTCCCCGAGGCATTCTACTATTGTAACTCTGTGTGTGTTAGTGCTACTTGATAGCCTACACCACAATACCTCATTTAGCTATGCTTGTCATGCTAATGAGATTGTACAACTACATCAATCAATAGAAGTATACACATTCATTATCTTTGTTTTCTCTGAGTCATCATCTCCAAGTCTGTCAACTTCAACAGGTCATATCTCAGGATCTGTTTATCCAAATCAAGTGATTCAAAGCACATTGGATTCAGCTCAAAGTCTTCTACAAGCATACAAATTTTGAAGTCAATTGGATCAGCCATCTCGGAGAAATCTCGCTCGAACTGGTATCTGGTATTCTGTTGCAGTGTTCCTAAAAAGTCGGGGGTACATATAATTTTGCTAAACTTCTTTCTCAGAGTATAGTTTGTCATTTCCTCTCATTCCACTTGCAAATGGTAGCTTGTTAAGCTAATTTAATATGTCCTGAAGGAATTTGATCAATTGTAAGTGTGCTGGTCATACTGAGTGAAAGACTGAGCAGGTGTCAATACCAAATTAGCAAGTTTTCTTGGATTCTTGAAGTCTCAAGTAGTCTATTTTGATTTGATCATTACACATATCATTTGCAAAGTACATATATGCTTTCTTGGTATCATTTGGAAGCTAATCAAGTGTACTAAGCATATCTGAAGCAAAGGAGGGCTGGAGCAAAGCAGGTCTAGCAGCTTCAACTCAATCTCTTGAGTGCATCCAACCATTTCTCCCAACAGTGGTATCAGAGCAAATAAGGTAAACATGGGAGATGGTTTTCCTTTATTCATTGACAAATTGGACAGGAACAACTACCAAGCCTGGTCTCTAAGGATGAAGACCTATCTACAAGGAAGAAGCTTGTTTGGATACATATCAGGAGATGAGGAATTGCCCTCATTCAAAGCTAGAGGACTACCCACCAAGGATGAACAAGAGAGACTCAACCAATGGTGTGCAAAAGATGCTTTGGCAAGGTCTTATCTTCTTAACTCTATATCTGATTTCCTTTTACCTCATATAAGGAATTGTAAGACTTCCCAAGAGACTTGGGAAACCCTGTCAACATATTTCTCTTGCAACACAAGGGCAAGGAAGAATCAACTGTGGATTGAATTCACAACCCTTAGGAAGCAGCCAAGCAATCAGTCTCAGAGTATGTGACCAAGATTAAGGATGTGGCAGATCAATTAGCAAGCATTGGAGAGGAGATTGAAGAGGAGCAAATAGTCAGGCAAGTAACAAATGGACTCAAGGCAGATGATAAGTGGGAAAGTTTCACCACTGCAATGGACCTCTACATGGACATGCATACCCCAGATCTCACAACACTCATGGGCCAACTATTCACACATGAAGCAAAGTTTACAAAGGTAGGAGATCAATCAAAAGGTAACAACCCCTCTGCTCTATATACTGATAAGAAGGTTAAAGATAAAGGTAAAAGTAAGAAGGTTGATGAAGAAGGTTCTACCTCCCAAGCAAACTATGCAGGGAGAGGTAGATCCTCAAGAGGAAGAGGCAGAGGAGGTAAGTCAGGTAGGGGGAGACCCTACAACTCATCACCATGCAACATTTGTGGATTGTCCAATCATACCACAGATGAATGCTACAAGAACTACAAGAATCAGAGAGGAAGAGGCTATCAAAGAGGTGGATACTCTCAAGGCAGAGGTAGGTTCAACCAACACCAAAGCTACAATGGATACAACAACAATTACAACAACAACCACAATGGTAACTATCAAGGTGGATTCAGAAATAGAAGGGATTACAACAACTATACAGAGGAGCAAGATGACTCCCTATTGATCATGAATATGACCTCCAAGGCAGGTACAAATGATGATCATTTATTTTATATTGACTCAGGATGTTCTAACCATGTAGCTGGAAATGTGGCACTACTCTCTGATTTGGAAGAACCTAAGGGCAAACATCAGGTACAAACAGGTGATGATACTAAACACTCTGTTGTAAAGATTGGAAATGTAAAAACATGTGATGGTAACCAGAACCTATTGAGCAGGGTACTCTATGTACCAACCATCACCAAGAATCTAATGAGTGTTGGTCAGATTGTGGAGAAAGGTTTGCAGGTCAGGTTCACTCAACATGGAGCATATGTGGAGGACCCAAGACATGGTTTCAAAAGAATTGCCAAGGGGGAGAAATCAGGTAGATTGTTTACTTTTGAGCTAGAAGACACCAAAAATATTGCTTTATACAACTACAAGGATCAAACACTTTCAGAATTAGAAATATGGCACAAGAGGTTAGGTCACATAGGTGAAAGAACCCTAAAGCAAATGTGCAGGGATCAATGTGTGCTTGGGATACCTAATGTGTCCAAGCAACACATGATTTACAAGTGTGGAGCATGTCAGTTTGGTAAGTCTCACAGGTTGCCCTACTCAAGGAAAGGTTTTATGCATGAAGATTACCTAGACTTGGTACACACAGATGTTTGGGGACCTAGCAAGGATCCTTCCATTTCAGGTTCAAGGTATTATGTGTCCTTCATTGATGACTATAGCAGGTGGACTATCCTATACTTTATGAAGCATAAAGATGAAGTGTTTAATTGTTTCAAGAGATATCTTGCACTTGTTGAAAACCAAACAGGAAGAAGCTTGAAAAGGCTAAGGTCAGATGGTGGAGGAGAATACTTCTCAAATGAGTTTGAAGATTTCTTGCAGGAAAGAGGCATCAAGAGGGAGATAACCACAAGGTACTCACCTGAACAAAATGGAGTAGCTAAAAGAAGGAATAGACTCATAGTAGAAACAGCTAGGTCTATGCTTAATGAAAAGAAGTTGCCAAATTATCTTTGGGCAGAGAGTGTATCTACTGCCACCTATCTCATAAATAGGTTGCCATCCAAATCACTTGATGGCATGACACCATATGAAGCTTGGCATGGTAAGAGACCTTCTCTGGATCATTGCAAAATCTTTGGTTGTGTAGCATATGTGCATATTCCCTCACAGGTAAGGGGAAAGCTAGACCCTAAAGCTGAAAAATGTATCTTCATTGGTTATGATTTGAACCAAAAGGGATACAGATTCTACAACCCAACAAACAAAGGCTTCAAGGTAAGCAGAGATGTCATCTTTGATGAGAATGACTCATGGTATGAGAATGAATGCAGGAAGGTTAGTCTACCCTATGACATGGAAGAAGATTTCCCAAAGCTCACCAAGGAGGAATCAATTCAGAAAGAAGACTCAAGCTCAGATGATGATGACACTATCAATCTTGAGGAGTTCAAAGCATGCAAGTCCAAAGGGAAGATGAAGATGAAGAAGCTAGAGGATATACCAGAATCCTCAACTCAAGCAATGAGGAGATCTCAGAGAGAAAGCAAGAAGCCTATCAGATATGGGTATGATACTTCTCTTGTAACCAAGCATTCTGTATATCTTGCAAAGGATTTGTTGAATGAAGAACCAGGTACCTATGAAGAAGCAATCACCAAACCAGAATGGAAAGGAGCTATGGATGAAGAAATGGAAGCTCTCAAGGAGAGTGATACTTGGGACTTGGTACCCAAGAAGGAATCTATGAAGGTGATAGGATCCAGATGGATCTACAAGCTAAAGAGGAATTCTGATGGAACAATAAACAGGTACAAAGCTAGGTTGGTAGCCAAGGGTTTTGCACAAACCCAAGGCATTGATTATGAGGAGACATTTTCTCCTGTGGCTAAGATGCCAACTATCAGAATATTGGTGAGTGTAGTTGCATCCAAGAATTGGAACATGTACCAATTAGATATCAAGAATGCTTTCTTGAATGGATGGATATCTGAAGAAGTCTACATGTCACAACCACCTGGCTTGAAGATCCCCAGAAGGTAAATTATGTTTGTAAATTGAAGAAGGCTCTATATGGATTGAAGCAGGCACCTAGAGCATGGAATTACAGGTTGACAACTTACCTCCAAGACCAAGGATTTATGATGAGCAAAGCTGACACTTCTCTATTCATAAAGAGGAGTAATACAGGGTAATCTACTTGTGTGTTTATGTTGATGACATCATCATTACAGGCAATGATGTCAATGGGATTAGACACATCAAAGGACAGATGATGAAAGAGTTCAAGATTAATGATCTTGGATTATTGAAGTACTTCTTAGGTCTTGAGTTAGTCTACACCAACTCAGGTATATATATCACTCAAAAGAAGTATGTACAGGATATGGTCAAAAAGTTTGGCTTGCAGGATGGTAAGGTCTCAACTACTCCAATGGAGGTCAACCTAAAGCTAAGTGCTCATGAAGGGGATGAAATACAAGACATTACAGGATATCAAAGCATGGTAGGTAGTTTGAATTATGCTACCTTGACAAGAATTGACATAGCATATGGAGTTAGTGTGCTAAGCCAATTCATGCACAAACCAAGGGTACCTCACCTAGAGGTAGCAAAGAAAATCTTGAAGTACCTCAAAGGAACTCAAAGCCATGGTTTGTACTTTCCTTATACATCAGATATTGATATTAAAGTATATTCAGATGCAGATTGGGCCGGATGCAAGGATGATAGGAGGAGCACCTCAGGTTACATTTGTTTTGCAGGAGATAAACCTATTTCTTGGTCAGCCAAGAAGCAACCTACAGTGGCATTGTCATCCACTGAAGCAGAGTATAGAGGGCTAGCCAATGCCACTCAAGAAGCTATCTGGTTGAAGCTTTTATATACAGAGTTAGGTCTATACACTAGACCTCCAATTATCTTTGGAGATAACACAAGCTCTCTTCACCTTGCAGCTAATCCAATATATCATGCTAGAACCAAACACATAGAGGTTCATTACCACTATGTGAGAGAGAAATTGCTAAGCAAAGACATTCAATTGACTTATGTGTCTACTAATATGCAATGTGCAGATTTACTCACTAAAGCTTTGGATGGAAACAAGTTATGCAGATTCAAATCCATGATTGGATTGCAGGATGTGATTGAAGACTAAAGATGAAGACTTAAGCCAAAGTGTTTGGCTTGAGGGGGAGCTGTTGGTGCAATTCAAGCCTTCACACTTGGCTTAGAATCTTGGAAATTTGGTGTTGAAACCTTGGAAGTTTAATTCTCTTGAAGAAAGGACCATGTGAACTTATGCTTATAAGTTCTTACCTCTTTACCCATTGTAAAAGTCTATATGACTTGGCATCTCATGTAATCACACCTACTTGATAGATTCGTGGAAAACTTAGAACTTGTGATTGAGAGAATATCTCCCTACTTTTAGAGGAGAGATTCTAGGGAGCTTAGATTTGAATTTCAAATTCAAATGATCACTCAACTCATATAAAGTGAAGAACAAAAACTCGCGGGTTAGCTAGTCTCATTGAGCTCACTCCTCGAGGCATTCTACTATTGTAACTCTGTGTGTGTTAGTGCTACTTCATAGCCTACACCACAATACCTCATTTAGCTATGCTTGTCATGCTAATGGGATTGTACAACTACATCAATCAATAGAAGTATACAAATTCATTATCTCTGTTTTCTCTGAGTCATCATCTCCAAGTCTGTCAACTTCAACAGGTCATATCTTAGGATCTATTTATCCAAATCAAGTGATTCAAAGCACATTGGATTCAGCTCAAAGTCTTCTACGAGCCTACAAATTTTGAAGTCAATTGGATCAGCCATCTCGGAGAAATCTCGCTCGAAGTTGTATCTTGTATTCTGCTGCAGTGTTCCTAAAAAGTCGGGGGTACATATAATTTTGCTAAACTTCTTTCTCAGAGTATAGTTTGTCATTTCCTCTCATTCCACTTGCAAATGGTAGCTTGTTAAGCTAATTTAATATGTCCAGAAGGAATTTGATCAATTGTAAGTGTGCTGGTCATACTGAGTGAAAGTGAGCAGGTGTCAATACCAAATTAGCAAGTTTTCTTGGATTCTTGAAGTCTCAAGTAGTCTGTTTTGATTTGATCATTACACATATCATTTGCAAAGTACATATATGCTTTCTTGGTATCATTTGGAAGCTAATCAAGTGTACTAAGCATATCTGAAGCAAAGGAGGGCTGGAGCAAAGCAGGTCTAGCAGCTTCAACTCAATCTCTTGAGTGCATCCAACCATTTCTCCCAACAACTAGATCTTCACTTTTCCTAGATTGTAGGAAAGTGAATTGATTCCCTCCAACAACCATTCCCACCTTCATTTGAATTCAAATTTCTATTGTAGAAGTCGTGGAACACTCCTACATTCTATATAAAGACTTGAAATCACTTGTACATTACATGGAAGCAATACACATACACTTGTGATCATCATTGTCTTGCTCCTTCAATTCTCTGCATCATCTTCTTCACCAACAGTAAGCTTGCAGAGGCTGCTGCTCTCTCTCTCTAGAGCTCCAAATTGAGTGCACGATGGCTCATGGGAAAGATATACGTGTCTAGGTTATGCCTATAAATTTTCATAGCAATTGGTTCAGTAGATTGGGAGAAAACTCAGTTTTTCTATATCGGGGTCAATCTCTATGTATTCCTAAAAAATAGGAAGTACCACCGGTGAATGTCGCATTCATTCCTATAGCATATTTTTCTTATTCCTTATACTTTTGTGCATTTCATACACTCAACCCTATTTGTATCACTCAAATAAAAGGATTTTTTCTAATTGTAATCACGCTGGTCGCTATGGGCATTTGAAGTTCATTGTCTCTTCCATAGATAGTAAGTTTTTTGAGCTAGTCGACCCGCGAACCTATCTGTTTTGTATCAACTCATTCTCCTTGATGCTCCAAAGTACATAGTGTGTTTCTTTGCACTTATCACATGCTTATAAGGTCTATTTGAGTCTCCATAAGCTCAAGGGCTGGTCTTGTGCCGGTTGGCTAGACCAAACTTCATCGCTTCGAAACACATTTTTCTACCTTCTACAAGCTTCTCCAAGTTCTTTCACTCTCTAAGCTCCATAACAAGCTAGCCTACTTGAGAGATATGTAGATCAACCTCACAGGGCATGCCATGGTAATTAATATGTTCCTTGTCTCATCAACTATACTTTTTCTCTCTTCTTGGAGACGGAAGGATCAAGAGAAGAGGGGGAAAACTATTTTCTTATAGACTGTTTTCTTTCTCTACGAAAACTTTCTTTGGACAGGGGATCCCAACAGAAGAGGTGTCCCCAAAATTAAATGGACTACTTGTATTAGCCAAAAGGATTGTGGGGGTCTAGACATTCTGGACATCGAAGGCATGACAAATAAGTTGGCGGCTAAATGTCTTATCAAAGCTTGGTGCAACAATGAGGCCTTTTGGGCCATGCTTATCTTTAAAAATAAAAGTGCTCTTACATTGGTGGGACTCCCAGGTTGGAAGGACTTGGGCCTTCTCACCCTTTTGTTCTCCCTACTTTCCGTGTCTCCTACGGCTTGAATCTCGTGTGCTCTCTATGGAAGAGTTGGAACAACATCAAATAGTTTGTCAAAACCAATGAAGATTAGAAATTGGTGGTAGGTATTAGACAAAATGATTCGATCTGGTTCTCTATCAAGGGCCTCAGATGCATGGAGTCCTAGAACCTCCAAAAAGATAAGAAGCTATAGAACAAGGGATTTTGGTATTGGAAACACCTCTAGAACCAAGAAACTCGCCAATGGATTAGATTTGAGGATATCGATCTAGAAATAAGAGTGAACTATGAAGACTGCATCCTTTTCCAGATCAGATGCATCACTTGGGAATGCTAAAAACCGTGCCTCCTCATCATGCAGAACCCTGTGCACCATGATGGTCTTAAAAACGGTAATAGCTTGAAAAAAATCCCTAGAATCATCATATCACACTTAATAAGAAGTGTCTTACTTGACGGGCTTGCGATGGGATCTGAAGTTCATGTCTTTTTGGCACCACCTCATCAAGATAAAAAAGTTGGTGCCCATGTGGCAAATCCTCCACTCCAGAATGTGGACCAATATAAAGGCTAGCAAAATTTGTGGGGCTCCACCATGGTGCAAGTCGTGAAGTTGTGGCAATGAGGATTTGGGGCACATTTTATTTTCGTGCCCAAAATCTATCTCAATCGGGTGGATCCTTGAAAAAATCTTGCTCTTACAGGAACAAATCAATTGGAAGCAAGCATTACATGGTGAGGCGATTGGCTGCTCCTCATGATTGTGGAATGCTATAAGAGTTGAGACCCTTTGGAAGATTTGGAGAGAGAGGTGTGCTTCCAATTTTGGAAACCCTCGTAAAGAATGGTCTATCGAGAAACCTCTTTTCCTCCTAGGCAAAAGAATTTCCAATTGTAAGAACCCCACCTTTTAGACACATATAGTGGTTTTCCTTAAGAACAAAAAAACTAAAGCCAAGTGGGCCCCGCATGAGGGGGATGAGATGGTTATCAACCTCCTTTGTGAAAAGCTCTAACTTTGTATGTTCTTCCCCTAGTTTGTGGGATTCGGGGGGTCCCATGGGTGTTGGACCCATTCACCTATACAATTGTTTCCTTTATTTAATTAAAGTATGGGAGAGTAGGTTATTGCCAAACTTCCTTTTATAAAAGAAAAATGATGATCCAACTTTGAGGCAACGAGTTAGATTAAACTTGGATGAAGAATCAAAGTACGAAGAAGTAGTGCTTTTAAACTAGAAAATTTTTCCATGGTTGCCCTACCATTCTCACCATTTCCAAGTCTAGTTCCACCTCTAGATATTGATAAGCATAGTGTTTTTTTCTTTGAACAACAGAGTTGAAGTCATCATGGAAAAGTAAAATGT
Organism: Ceratopteris richardii; assembly: GCA_020310875.1. NCBI lineage: Eukaryota > Viridiplantae > Streptophyta > Polypodiopsida > Polypodiales > Pteridaceae > Ceratopteris > Ceratopteris richardii. The sequence goes on along the minus strand of CM035406.1, from coordinate 203,654,258 downwards.
CCACCCTACTAGCACTACCACCTCACCTCCTATAGACTCTACACGTATAGTATTCCATTATCTCTAGTATGATAGTGAGCTCCCAAATCTCAAAACCACACAAGGTATACATATGCATACCATATATGGAAAAATCCCTGTGGAAACACAAGCTGATACTCCAAAACTTTGACAACTGAGGGTGATATAATCACGATTGCTATTTTTTTTTTACTAAGGATGCAATAACTTTAACAATAACATCACTACCAATATATACTATTGTAAGTATATCCACACGTACCTCGAGTCCATGGTCTCCTAATATGATCACACCTAGTTCCACCATCACTTCTATAATAAAAAAAAAATTGTATCTTACAAATCACCATAACATCATTCTTCAAACACACTACCACCATGCATTGATGCACCTTTACTCTCACACTCATTCATCACACCCTTCATAATATCATGAATGTTACCACAGAATTTGATGACTAGGTTCCTTCTAAATACCTCATCCTCATTTTTCATTATCCATCTAATCTGAGAAATTTCCCAGTTCTTTAATCTCTTATGTCTTCTATAGCACCACTACAGGTTCCCGAATCCTTTCAAGCATCTTCTAAGGAGATTCAACACATGGTGCTCCTACTACTCACACAATAGACATTCGGCCATCATATTATGAAGTTCAACTCATACTAGAACTGGATTTGAAACTAGGAAGCCATACTTTGTTCACCCAAGTCATCACTAAAAATTCATGTATTAGATAATGAAGAAAGCTCAAATAGAAAATGATTTATGAATACTGGCTCTTGAGACAACACTCTATAAAGCGTAGCAAAACTTTAATGGAATAAAAAGACTGATTCTACATTGGCAATGAGAAAATGTTCCTAATAGGCTTCATGAGTAGAGCTAGTAGAAATGAAGTCTTGGTTGTTAATAGATAGAGAGAACAAGAACAACTACATTTAAGTAATGATAGAGAAAATCAAGAAGAGTCTAGTAGAAATTGATTAGCTTGGAGAAGATCCCAAAGCACTACAGATGCTCCTAGTTGATGAGTCTCCCTTGAGATTACCTACAATGGACATCTGAGATTTAGCTGCTCATTTGAAATAGAAAAGAGATTCTTTCATGCACCTACTATTATATGGCGATCAAGTCGTGAGAGTGCTATGCACTAGCCATGCACCCAACTAGAGGGAATTGAATTCCACTAAACCTAGAATGAGATCCCTCCCATGTATGAGATGTATGATCCACCCATTGAAGATTAAAAACCTATACATACGGATTCACCACGTGTAGAGCCCATGTTTGTAGCTTCACCCAAAGATGGCACACCATAGGGAGCATAGTGTTGGTGCAAATCACAAGCCTACACATTTGGCTTGTAGCCCATACACATATGAAGTTCCATGGGAACAATTGCTAGTGGATATTTACCACTTTACCTTTTGTAAAAGTCATTATGTGACTTGGGAATCTTTGAAATCACCAACCAAGAAAAACTCGTGGAATAGTTAGAAGTTGATTGAGGGAATATCTCCTAGAATGAAGGTTCACTATTTAGAGAGAGCCAAAATTTGAATTCAAATTCAAATGAGGATGAAACTCCTATATATACTCCTTTGTAAAAGTCGTGGGTGTGTGATCAATTCTCGAGCTCTCCATTGATATTCTATATGTGTGTAAGGCCTACACTGTAGCCTACACCATTCTTCATCATATGGCTATGATTACCAAGCCTATGACATTGTAGAATATTGTTCATTAATACAATATACCTACATTGATCATTCATGACATCTCTGTTATAGTCACATTTTACTGTCAAATTGTGCTGAGTATATCTCACTCATTTCTCCACCAAATTCAATGATATATAGCTTGTTAGAACCAGATCCAAGTTATCTACATAGAGACAAAGTTTGAAGAAAATATGTTCAGAAGATAGAGAGAAATTGGCGTGGAAGCACTCACTAGTCAATACCTACAACAGTCCTAAAAAATCAGGGGTAAAGGTTATTTTGCTAAATTGATTTCTTTGAGCATAGTCAATCATTTTAAGTGATTCCACTTAGAATAATTAGCTTAGAAAGCTAATTAGATATCACTCAAAGGAATTTTTCCAATTCTTGCTGTAGTGGTTGTACTGAGCATTACAAGCAGCAGGTGTATGACTCAAAATAGAAGGTTTTCTTGGAGGCTTCCATTTTGAAATACTCTGTTTTGATCAAATCTTTTCATACATCATTTCCAAAGTACATGTTGAAGCTGAAGGTCAAGGACAAAGCACAAGAGCACATTAAAGAGGTGGCCACACAAGAAGAAGGAGCAAGTAGGGAGCTCCAAGAAGTGTATGTCAACTTTTCAGAAGAAATCCCTACAAAAATAGTCACTCGCATCACTAAAAACCATTGTAAATACCATTTTCTATTTTTATAACTCCATTTTTTTCAAGCCGAGGAGTCCTCGAGCTTGAGGAGTATTAGAAGTACCATCGTACCAATTTTCATAATTTTTAGACTTAGTTTGATCCCTCAAATAAGCCCTGGAACCTAATTTTTAACTAGGCCAGACACTAGGTCTGGACAGGGCCAGAACTACTCAAAAAACTATAAAAAGAGCTAGAGAGCTCATTTTTGGGGTCAGCTTGTTAGAAAATAGAGCTTTTGCAAGAGAACTCTTTTGCAATCGAAGCTTTCCATTGTTCCTCTCTTTGATCTTACTTTGAGCGCGTGTGTGTGTATGTGTGTGCATGTTTGTGTGCTTTCACTCACGCACTTGTGCCTTCACTTGCTCGTGGTCTTCATACCGGCCTCACGTCTCCACGGATTGACAAGTAAAGGAGGTGGTGCTTACGCTTGAGCTACACCAAATTTTGGCACCGTTGCCGGGGAGAGAGCTTCGAGGACGAGCATTGTGATGGTAAGATCGTAGATTTGCGACGTTGGAAGGTAAAAAAATTGTCATTTCTGTTATTTTTTTTATTTTTCTTCTCCATCTTCATCATGTCCATCTTCATCCCTCTTCTTCTTCATAGAAATTTCTTGTTTTTTAGTGCATTTTCACCATTTTCATACCATTTTTCATGCATTATTGTGTGATAAGGAGTTAGGAGGTGCAAGGCAGAGCAAGTGCTGTGTTTTTTCATGATTTTCTTCACATAAGGAGCTTGCCATTGCTCGGTGCTCAAAAAATCAAATTTCCCGCCAAAAAACACGATTCTGTGATGAAAATCGTGATACTGTGAAAAATTCAATTTTTTTTGAAAATTGCGATTTTCTATTTCCCGCCTAAAGGCTTGCTGAAAGAAACACGATTTTGTGGTCATTCTCAGAATCGCGATTCTCTGGTTGTGCTCAAAATCGCGATTCTCACAAATTACGATTTTCAGTCAAAAACACAATTCTCAAAAACACGATTCTCTGCTGACAATCGCAATTCTAAAAAAAACACGATTCTCTGATTTCATAGCATCGCGATTCTCTGATTTCATAGCATCGCGATTCTCTTGGTTTCATAGGATCACGATTCTCTTGGTTTCACAGGATCGCGATTCTCTTGGTTTCATAGGATCGCGATTCTCTTGATTTCACAGCATCGCGATTCTCTGATTTTATAGCATCGTGATTCTCTGATTTCATAGCTTTGCGATTCTCTTGGTTTCACAGGATCACGATTCTCTTGATTACACAGCATCGCGATTCTCTTGATTACACAGGATCGCGATTCTCTGATTTCACAGCATCGCGATTCTCTTGGTTTCATTATTGGAGTTAGACGTCTGCGGAAACACACGAACAGCACAAGGAAGAAGAAGAAGCTTGGATCACAAACACACAATACTGAATGTATTACCAGAGAATGTACAAAGATAAGTAGCCCATTAGGGCAATAGGCATATATACAAGCCGGGGAAAAAAAAACCTCCTAAAGAGGGAAAAAAGTGCCCCGGCGCTCCTAGTATGTTCACACACATCACTACCTAAATATATCAACAAATCCCCCCTAGGAGTGATGTGGTGAACAAGTAGCTGGCACTCATGTATAAGGAAGTGCCAAACTATGTGGAAGTTGTTGGAGTTTATTGACCTCCAAAATATAGCAAGAAGTAGATGGAACCCCCTAGGAACAAGTTGACTTTCTCACAAACTTCATCACAGAAAACCAGTCATGCTTACAGAGCTTACTATTCTCTAATGGATTAGAATTTTCTAAAAATATTTTAACCACCTATACTAGATACTAAGAGCTTTCCAACAAGCTATAGAACACCTCAAATGGATAAATACACAATGAGCTATGACCTCTGCAATATGCAGCTTTAATGGAGACCTTGAAACAGAAATGAACCCGAGGACACACATCACTTGCAGAGACTACTGCTCTTAAGTCACAACTCCAATGAATCTTACACCTTGCAAACTACATTTAGACTTTGAGGGCTTTCTAACAAGCCAAAGAACAGATGATTTGGATACATACACAAGGCGATATGACCTCTGCAAGTTTGAGGTTTAATGGAGACCTTCAGCAGGGGGTAAAACCAAAGAACACACACTACTTGCAGAGAGTACTGCTCTCAGCTCACAAATCCAATGATTATGAAAATTTACACGAAGAAATTAGCCAGTACAAGCTTTCAAATGAGCTATCTAACATGTAATTTGGATATATAATGAGGGAGATACAAGCTCTGCAATCTCTACATACAAAACTACAGCAGCATAGAGATACACATATGACTCTCTTGGACATCCCACAAGATCACGACTTTTCTCCTCTTTTTATAGCATGGGAAACTAATCTAAAACCTTCCTAATACATCTAAATTCGTGGTAGACACTTGGGTGGAGGTATTACATGACTCAAGTGCTCAAATAAACAAAGTATTGATGGACTTTGAGAACTAGCCACATCGACCTTCCACTAGGACACCACTACAGCTCCCTTGTGACTCACTAATTTGACTCACCATGTTCTAGAAATGACGTGGTATTTTGGCTATATTTTATGAATAATATGAGCCTTCTTGAAGTATTTGAAGACTTCCCAAAGGTATTTACATAATTTGAAACTTGGACCCTACATAAAACAAATGTTCGCAACATTCTCCCCCTCAAGTTTCAAAGGGTATTTCCTTCATGCCAAGAATATAGTTGAATCTTTAAAGCTTTGGTCCATCCAAGGATTTGGTGAAGATATCTGCAACTTGATCCTTTGTTCCCACAAAAGAAACTTGTACTTCATTGTTTATGGCCTTCTCTCGAACATAATGATAGTGAACCTCTATATGCTTTGTTCTGGCATGAAAAATAGGATTTGAGGTCATATGAATGCTGCTCAAGTTATCCCCATAGATCAATGGTACATCAATCTGCACATTCAAGTCATGAAACAACTTTTTAAACCACATAACCTCTGTAGTAGCCAATGCTAAACCTCTATACTCAGCCTCTGCAGAAGATAAAGCAACTGTAGGCTGTTTCTTTGAACTCCATGTTAATGTCTTGTTTCCTGCTATTACCACATATCCACTTGTGGATCTTCTGTCATCTTTGCTTCCAGCCCAATCTGCATCACTAAAGACTTTAAGAGTTAGATCAGCATCATCACTATAAAATAATCCTTCATTCATGGTACCTTTCAAATACCTAAGCACTCTTTTCGCTGCATGCATATGAGGTAGTCTAGGTTCATGCATAAACTGTGACAATACTCCCACTGCATAGCATATATCAGGTCTAGTTTTTGTTGCATAAATCAAAGATCCTACCATGGATCTATATGCATTCATATCATGCAACTCATCACCTTCCTTTGCACTCAACTTTACATTACATTCCATTGGAGTAGAAACAAATTTACATTCCTGCATACCAACCTTTTCAGCATATCACATATATACTTTCTCTGTATCAACCACATACCTTCATCACTATACACAATTTCAATCCAAAGAAAGTATCTAAGCAAACCAAGATCTGAAATTTTAAATTCCTTTCCCAAATTACCTTTTATCTCATCAATTTCTTTTGCATCATTCCTTGTAATCAACAAGTCATCCACATAAATGCATACATAGACACACATGTCATCTACATGTTTTACATAAAGTGAAGGATCAGCATGACTCACTGTGTATCCTTGCAGCATAAGATACTTTACCAACCTTGCATTCCATGCCCTTGGCGCCTGCTTAAGACCATACAATGCCTTCTTTAACCTGCATACATGATTAGGACATTTTGCATCCACATAACCATCTGGTTGTGACATATAGACTTCTTCATTTAACTCACCATTAAGAAAGGCATTCTTTATATCGAGTTGATATATATTCCACCTTTTACTTGCAGCTAAAGCCAACAAAGTTCTTACTGTTGCCATGTTTGCTACTGGACTAAATGTTTCCTCATAGTCCACTCCTTGAGTTTGATTATATTCTTTTGCTACAAGTCTAGCCTTATATCTTGACACACTACCATCACTATTTCTTTTAATCTTAAAAACCCACTTGCAACCAATTACCTTTTGTTTTGGTGTCTTTGGAACTAAATTCCAAGTCTTGTTATCCTGTAGTGCTTCCATTTCTTCTCTCATTTCTTTCTCCCACTTTTGATCTCCTTTTGCCTCATCATAACATGTGGGTTCATTTTCCTGCTCAACTTTTGTCATAAAAGCATAATGAGTATTCATGAAAGATTCATAAGTATACCTTTGAGGTTGCTTACTCACTCTTGAAGTTCTTCTTACCTCCAATGTAGATGCTCTTCCTTTCTTATTAGGAACCATTGATGATTCTCCATACTCACATACATCACTAATTTCCTCTCCTTCATCATTAACTTCAACAAGTTTGAGTTTACCTTTACTTTTAACACTTGGAGGTGACTCTTGCCTTAATCTTCCATTGAAAGGTGATCCTCTTTCTTCATCCAAACCACTCCTTTCATCATTTAAACTTCCTGATGGCTGAACTATGCATTCATCTCCTTTAACCACACCTTCTTCATTTTCATCCATGACCTGCAAACAATTCTTATCTGCATACCATGAAAGTGATTCATCAAAGTTTACATCTCTTGACACAACAACCTTATTGGTATGAGGATTATAGCATCTATATCCTCTTTGAGTATCTGCATAACCAATAAATATACATTTTTCTGATTTCGCATCAAGTTTAGATCTCACCTCACTAGGTACATGTACATAACATACACAACCAAATACTTTGAAATGACTTACACTTGGTTTCCTTCCATGCCATACCTCATATGGTGTCAAATGATGAACTCCAGCAGTCGGAACTCTATTCGTAATGTAAACACTTGTGCTAACAACTTCAGCCCAAAAATAATTAGGCAAACACATATCATTAAGCATGCTTCTAGATGCTTCTGCTATGATTCTATTTCTTCTTTCTGCGACTCCATTTTGTTGTGGAGTATACCTGCATGTAACTTCTCTTTTGATACCTTCATCATACAAAAAATCAGTAAAAGCTTGAGAGAAATACTCTCCCCCTCCATCAGATCTTAGCTTCTTAACATATCTTCGTGTTTGCTTCTCGATAAATGATTTAAAATTTTTGAAACAATCAAAGACTTCACTCTTATGTTTAATGAAATACACAAATGTCATTCTACTATGATCATCAATGAATGATACATAGTACTTATTACCAGCCAAGGATGCCTCTTTAGTAGGACCCCATACGTCCGTGTGTATAAGGTCTAGCAGTCCACTGCTTGCATAGCTTGAATGCTTGAAAGGTTGTCTACTCTGCTTACCCATTTGACATGCTTCACAAAGATGCACCATATGTTGCTTAGTAAGATCAGGTAATCCTTCAACAATCCTCTTCTTTGATAGCTCCTTTAACCTGTGTACAATCATGTGTCAAATCCTTTTGTGCCATAGATCAAGCTCTGCTATTCGATGCATACCATAAGAGAAATAGTTTGTATGATTTGGGTTTACATTGAATGTAAACAATCTACCTTGTTTTTGACCTCTAGCAATTAACCTCCTTTGCTTTGGATCCTCAATGAAGCAACCTGCATGATTAAATCTTATTTGCAAACCTTTTTCTACCATTTGACCAACTGACATCAAATTCTTAGTGATCGTTGGCACATAAAGTACATCCTTCAAGCAATTTGTTTTGCTCTTATCTTGCATAACAACATCTCCAACCTGCATAATCTTATGTGTTGTATCATCTCCTATTTCAACATGACCTTTACATGAAGGATTATGCATATTAAAAAACCATGAAGCATCATGTAACATATGATTAGAGCAACCACTATCTACATACCATATACATCACTATTGCAATTCATCTTAGTTTCTACATTCATCATAAGAAGAGAATCATAATCATCACTTTTACCTTCAACTGCATAATTTCCTTGTTGTTTACCTCTCCTTGAATAGCCTCCTCTTCGATTACCACCTTGATTATTTTCATTTTGATAACAATCTTTGGCATAAGTGTCCATACCTTCCACATATATATCAATTGTTGTTATCTTCACTCCTTTGTCTTTGATTGTAGTTGTAGTTGCCTCTCGTACCTCTCACGCTTGATCTTCCTCTTCCTCTTGTGTTGAAGAAGCCACTTGAAGTCCCTTGATCATCGCTCCTTCTTCCTCGACCTCTATTTGAACCTCTTCTTCCTTTGTTTCCACCTCTTGATGATCCTACATAAAGAGCTTGTCCTTGAGATCCTTTTTGATTTGAAGTAGAGCCATTTAGATTCATCTCCTCCGTGACCATGAGGGCAATAAGTTGATCAAAATCTGGTAATTCTCCTCTGACATAAACTGAAGTAATGAAGGGTTTCCATCTCTCATCATCTTTGAGTCTGTTGAGAGTATGTGCAACCAAGTCGTCGTCCTCCACGTGAGCTTGAATTGATCCTAGTTGATTTGCAATCTCTTTAACTTTCAATATGTAATCATTGACCGATGTCCTTGTATCTTTCTTTATGTTATTCAACTCATTTTTGAGTTGAATCTTCCTTGCTCTTGTACCTGTAGCATACAACCTTTCCAATGCAAGCCAAACATCTCTACTTGTGTCTAGATCTTGTATGTGTCCTACCATTGAATCTTGAATATTTTGTGATAAAATGAATATAACCCTTTTGTCTCTCTCATTCCAAAGTCTAAACTCCCTCAATTGTTGCTGATTTGGGTCCTCTGGTAATGTGGGTTTGATATCTGTGCCGTCAATCAAACCATACAAGCCTCTACCTTGCAAGTATGTTGTGATTCTAAACTTCCATGCTTGATAATTGGTCTTATCAAGCTTCTCTATTTGTGCATGTTGGTCTCCCATAATACAAATGCTAAGCTTCCTCCTTTAAGACTTCTTTCCAATGTGTGTGATGAGAAGAAATATAATATTTACCTTGTAAATGAGGTATGTGCACCTTTCTTTGCTTGGATGTTGCTTGAGATGCCTCCTTGCTATCTCCTTCTACCTTTGTGTAGTGTCGATGATGAGCCGCTACTCCAATAGCTTCAAATTCTTCATCAAGGTATTATAACCTTCTCCAAGCTTCAATTCCTTGCTCTGATACCAATGTTGGAGTTTATTGACCTCCAAAATATAGCAAGAAGTAGGTGGAACCCCCTAGGAACAAGTTGACTTTCTCACAAACTTCATCACAGGAAACCAGTCATGTTTGCAGAGCTTACTATTCTCTAATAGATTAGAATTTTCTAAAACTATTTTAACCACATATACTAGATACTACGAGCTTTCCAACAAGCTATAGAACACCTCAAATGGATAAACACACAATGAGCTATGACCTCTGCAATATGCAGCTTTAATGGAGACCTTGAAACAGAAATGAACTCGAGGACACACATCACTTGCAGAGACTACTGCTCTTAACTCACAACTCCAAAGAATCTTACACTTTCCAGAATACATGTAGACTTTAAGAGCTTTCTAACAAGCCAAAGAACACATGATTTGGATACATACACAAGGAGATATGACCTCTGCAAGTTTGAGGTTTAATGGAGACCTTCAGCAGGGGGTAAAACCAGAGAACACACACTACTTGCAGAGAGTACTGCTCTCAGCTCACAAATCCAATGATTATGAAAATTTACAGGAAGAAAGTAGCCAGTACGAGCTTTCAAATGAGCTATCAAACATGTAATTTGGATATATAATGAGGGAGATACAAGCTCTGCAATCTCTATATACAAAATTACAGCAGCATAGAGATACACATATGACTCTCTTGGACATCCCACAAGATCACGACTTTTCTCCTCTTTTTATAGCATGGGAAACTAATCTAAAACCTTCCTAATACATCTAAATTTGTGGTAGACACTTGGGTGGAGGTATTACATGACTCAAGTGCTCAAATAAGCAAAGTATTGATGGACTTTGAGAACTAGCCACATCGACCTTCCACTAGGACACCACTGCAGCTCCCTTGTGACTCACTAATTTGACTCACGATGTTCTAGAAATCACGTGGTATTTTGGATATATTTTATGAATAATATGAGCCTTCTTGAAGTATTTGAAGACTTCCCAAAGGTATTTACATAATTTGAAACTTGTACCCTACATAAAACAAATGTTCGCAACAGAAATCACTCCACAAAAGGAAGTAAGCCCAAAGCTTTGCGGAAAGCTTCAAACTTCTCCCTAGGCAGAGCCTTCGTGAAAAGGTCTGCAATGTTCTCCTGCGTGGGCACATATGCCAAGCTAATCTCCCCAGCAGAGAACCTCTCCCTGACATAGTGATAATGCACCTCAATGTGCTTAGTGCGAGCATGGAACATAGGGTTCCTCGCAACTGCCAATGCGCTCTGACTGTCAGTGAAGATGGTGGTGGCAGAAGACTCGCCAAAACCCAAATCAGCCATAAGGCGTCTGAGCCACACACACTCAAGAGTCGCTGTGAAAGCTGCCCTATACTCAGCCTCACAACTGGAAGTGGCCACAGTAGGCTGCTTCTTGCTCAACCAAGATATACATGAGCTACCAAGCATGAAGCAAAAACCACTAGTGGACACACGAGTGTCATAGCAACCAGCCCAATCTGAGTCAGAAAAAGCATGCAAATCTGGCGGTAGTGATCCCCCCTTGGGATAAAACAACCCAAGTAGCCGAGTACCACTCAAGTAGCGAAAGATGCGCTTAACTGCTTTCCAATGAGTGACTCCTGGGCAATGCATAAACCTGCTCATCTGTGAAACAGCAAACTGAATATCTGGCTGAGTAATGCATAAGTAAATCAAGCATCCAACAGCCTGTTGATAAAGAACAACATCAAATGCATCTCCAGCATCATGAAGACTCAATCGTAAACATGTCTCCATAGGAGTGGCAATAGGCTTACAGTCTTCAAGGCCAAAACGCTACAATAATGTGTCAATATATTTCGTTTGACACAAAGCCATTCCACCATCAACTTGCATAAACTGAATGCCCAAATAGTGATGCAAATGCCCCAAATCAGACATCTCAAATGAGGCATGCAAATCAGCCTTGACATCAGCAATATGCTTCTCAATAGGACCAGTGAGCAGCATGTCATCAACATAGACAACAATGATCAGAAGCACATCATTAGCACACTTAACATATAAGGTGCTTTCAGTTGGACTGTTCACAAAACCATGTGCAACCAGATAGGCATGTATCTTCTCATACCAAGCACGTGGTGCTTGCTTTAAACCATATAATGCCTTCTTTAACCTACACACCTGGTTTTCATGCCCTTTCTGCACAAAGCCACGGGGCTGAAAAACATACACTTCTTCATGCAAGTCACCATTCACAAATGTTGTTTTAATGTCCAACTGATGTACATTCCAACCATGATGGGCTGCAAGTGCACAAATGCTCCAAACAGTAGTCATACGACATGTAGGTGCAAAGGTCTCATCAAAATTAATGCCTCTTTCCTGCGCGTAACCCTTTGCAACAAGCCTAGCCTTATACCTTTCAACGGTACCATCAGGTTTATGCTTCAGCTTGTATACCCACTTAGTGCCAATGGCCTTCTTGCCTGGAGGCAAGTCACATAAAGACTATGTACCATTCTTCATCATAGCATCATATTCAGATTGCATGGCAGTCATCCGATTTTCTGAATTCTGTGCTTCATCAAAAGAAACAAGCTCATTCTCATCACAGAGACTAGACGTAGCCATAGCATAGCAATCTGATGCAAAGGAGGCACTATGAGAGCCTGAACGAGTACGATATGACAAAGGTGCATCTAATTTGCTATCACGCAAAGTCTGCACCAGCCATTTTGGCATAGTTTTTGCCTGCTCAATATCAGCTCCTCATCAACAAGTGCATCATGTAAATCTGCATCAGAAATAGAATGATCTGCATCATCATATGAAACCTGCAAAGGCTGAGAAGTTACCTCATTAGGACCAGCACTAGACTGTCCACCTATAGAAAGAGGCATCAAGGTATCATACATGTCTTTGGAGCTAATAGATGTCTCCTTAGTACATGAAAGCAATGGTTGAATAGCATCTTCCACAAAGACAACATCACGGCTAACCAGAATGCGTTTAGTCTGTGGATGATACAGACGATAGCCTTTACTTTCAGAACTGTACCCAACAAAAATACATTTTATTGCCTTATCATCCAATTTTCTGCGATGTTGTTCAGGCACTAATGCATATGCCAAACAACCAAAAACATGCAGATGAGCAACAGATGGCTTGCGGTCATGCCAAGCCTCATATGGAGTGATAGACTGCAGTGCTTTAGTGGGACACCTGTTAAGTACGTATGCTGCACACATGACAGCCTCAAGCCATAAACTATGTGGTAAAGCCTCACTCTTGACCATACACCTCGCCATCTCCATGAGTGACCTGTTCTTCCGTTCAGCAACTCCATTTTGTTGAGGTGTATACGGCACTGTACACTGGTGTTTTATCACATGTTCAGCCAGAAATGCATTAAAATCAGAAGACATATATTCCCCCCCTCGATCAGAACAGAGGGTGCCCATTTTACATGCTGACAGATTTTCAGCCAAAACCAAAAACTGTTTAAAGCACATGAACACTTCGGACTTTGCCTTCAATGGATATACCCATGCATGCCTGGAAAAATCATCAATGAAAGTCACGAAGTAAAGGTAATTTCCAAAAGAGGGTGTCTACATAGGACCACAGACATCACTATGTACAAGCTGCAATTTCTGCGTAGCCCGAACTAAACCATCTTTTGGAAACGAGGAACGCTGCATTTTGCCCAAAATACAGCCTTCACATACATGTTTTTTGGGTGCCTCAAGCTTGGGCAAAGAAGACACCATATCAGATTTCTGCAGGCGTAGCAAATTAGCAAAATTCAGATGACCAAAGCGTGCATGCCAAAGCGTGCATGCCAAAGCTTTGCATCTGACATAGCTTGAGAATCATGAACTGCACATGCTGAATCATTAACAAATCTTTCATAGTCTATGAGCTTACAGCCCACGACATAAAATGCCAGAAGTAATAATCACATCGCCATTTGACAGATCATGAACTGTACACTTGTCATCAACAAACTTCACAACCAAACCAATCTTGGCTAATGCAGAAACTGATAACAGGTTCTTTTTGATCCCTGGCACAAATAAAGCATCTGACAAGGTGAAAGAACTACCATCGGCAGTAGTCAGAATGATCTTACCAACTCCCATAACATGATAAGAGGAGTTGTTGGCCCATGTGAGAGTATTCCCTGTAGGGGCAGGCTCGAGTGAAGAGAAGAAACTGTGCTGCGAGGTAATATGTTTGGTCGCCCCACTATCAAAGTACCAAACATCTGAGTCCACTGCAACATGCACTGCTCATGAGAAGATGGATCAAAACTGCAAACAGTAGTAAACGCCCATTCTTCTTCCTGCACAAGATTAGCAGACTTTGTTTTTGGTGTAGAGGCTTCTACAACAACCATTCCAGCCTCCTTTTTCTTTGCCTCTTTTGCAGCTAGTTTTGGACAGTTCTTTATGATATGATCATTCCCTTTACAGTACTTGCAAAACAATTTCTGCTTTTCTGATTTCTTCTCATCTTTATCCTGGTTCTTCGAATGTGTAGCATTTGCACATTTCTGCTTACTAGTAGAAGAGCTCCATTTTCCTTTGCCCTTCTAACTAGCCAGGAAAGCTTGATCTGCAACACGCATAATGGACATGTTCTGACTTGACTGATCTTCCTGCAACAGAACAGAGACTAACTCCTCAAATGATAAGGCATTCGGATTGCCTTTCATCATAAACCGAAGAGTAGAAGCAAAACTCTGATATGAATCAGGAAGACCATTCAGAACGATCTGCACAAGTGAGCTATCTGGTATAACCTCATGAGCAGAAATTAACTGTTCCTTCAAATCTTTGATCTTTGTTAGGAAACTGTCCATAGAATCACCTTCATTCATGTGCTCACTCTCCAACTGTTTTCGGAGGTAAGCAACACGAGCCTCATTCCTAGCTTGGTACAATGTGGTAAGTGTATCCCAAGCATTCCTAGCTGTTTTGCAAGAGCAAATATGAGGAATAATGGCACGTTTGACAGACAAAGCTATCAATGCATGTGCCTGGGCATCTCTGCCATCCCAACGAATTTGCTCTGCAATAGGTGCAACAGAAACAGTAGCACCAAGAGGAATCTGCGGAATATCATCTTCGACACCATCTTCATCAGCTCCAACACCTGTATTTGCATTACCTGACGTTACAAGTGTAACACGACGTCTTCAACACCCTGCATAATGTTCCACAATCCTTTTGCAACCAAAACATGTCGCATCATATAAGCCCATAATGGGTAGTTGGTACCATCCAACTTATCCTCAACAGCCAACATACGGAATACATCACTGCTTTCAGCCATGGTCGGTGACTAAAATACCTTGATGCAGAAAATTGACTGAATCTCAAAAAGTTGAACAGAACTGCCCAGACGAGTTCTGCTAGACCTGTAGCAGACTTCGAGATGCTTAAACTGGCGAACAAAAACTGGTATATACCTTTGGCACAAAAAGACGAAATAGCCTGCACAAGCATTGCGATAGTGCGTTCGGAGGCTAAAACGAGCTCAGATCGCGATTTCGGCACCATAGAGCGAAGATGTTTTGATCTCGGAAACACGATGAGTATGCTCACCAAAATTCGTGCGATTCTGAGACTGCAAACGAAGGAGTGTCGACGGCACCCTAGATGAAGCGACGACCCGCTCTGATACCAATTGTTGGAGTTAGACGTCTGCGGAAGCACGCGAATAGCACAAGGAAGAAGAAGAAGCTTGGAGCACAAACACACAATACTGAATGTATTACCAGAGAATGTACAAAGATAAGTAGCCCATTAGGGCAATAGGCGTATATACAAGTCGGGGGAAAAAAAGCTCCTAAAGAGGGAAAAAAGTGCCTCGGCGGTCCTAGTATGTTCACACACATCACTACCTAAATATATCAACATTCATAGGATCGCGATTCTCTTGGTTTCACAGGATCGCGATTCTCTTGGTTTCAAAGGATCGTGATTCTCTTGGTTTCACAGGATCACGATTCTCTTGATTTCACAGCATCGCGATTCTCTTCGTTTCACGGCATCACGATTCTCTGATTTCACAGCATCGCGATTCTCTTCGTTTCACAGGATCAGGATTCTCTTGATTTCATAGCATCACGATTCTCTTGGTTTCACAGCATCGCGATTCTCTTGGTTTCACAAAATTGCGATTCTCTGATTTCACAATATCGCGATTCTCTTGATTTCACAAAATCGTGATTTTTTCCAAAAGGTCCTGTTTCTCTGTTTTGACCCCTACGAGCCTGATTTGACATAACTTTTTCATCCAAAGTCCATTTTTTGAGCTCTATAGCTCGTTGGAAAGCTCGTTTCGAATCCTACACGGTCTCAACTTCTTTTTATAAGAATAACATGTTGATTTTCAGATAGGATAATTTGAAGTTGACCCTCAAGTGGGACTAGGGAACCAAGGGGACTCCAAAGGATTTTGAACCATACCAAGGGGAAATTTTGGACTATTAACCCAAGCTTATGAACCTGAGATCTAGTAGACACCTAGGCAAGGATAGACAAAGCATTAGATCTTCTCAGTCTAGTGTCAACCATACAGCCAAATCTTGGGCACAACAACTAAGTGGTTGTCCTTACGTACTAAACTCAGACACAAGTGACTCAGAAATGTCTTTTAGCATGGGAAAACCTGCATGTAACTCAGGCATTGCCTATTTACAAACACCAGAAGGCCCTATAAGACAGTTGGAATATATTCGGACCAACCGATTAGGCACTCGCATCTATGAGGATGGCCTGAGGCGATTAGTGGTCCAACTCAAAAATCTAGATCAACCCTTTGGACTTGAACACCCGGTGGTCAGGTTCGAAGAGGGTTCATACATTGATAAGGAAGGAACCATGTATGTGGTCACCAACCTACCAGATAGGACCGATGAGTTTGGAAATGTCATTCATGAGAATGAGATAGAAGACCTAGAACAAGGAAATGTAGGACAAGGACCCTAGAGTCCTAGAGGTAAGTCAGTTTTGACCAGAGTGATCACTCCAGACTGGGTCCCTCAAGACAACAAAAGCATAGAAATATTCTTGAATAGAGAAACAGAGGAAGCCTTTTGGAGATTCAAGCCAGATCAACCTAGCCAACTGGGAATAGTCATCATCTATGAATTCAAAGATCCTGAGATACCAGGCAAAGTTGTCTACTTGGATAACACATCAGAGAAGATGTTCTTGGTAACAGAACATGATAGACATGCATATACTTGGAAGAGTGAATTGATTTTCCCTTCAGCAAGATCCAATGTTTCCCATGGCCTCCAAGGAGTAGGATCATTCCAAGCTCATGAAGCCAAGAGAGAAAAAACTAGAGAGAGACTTGAGGTAAGTTTTTCACACACTGTGGGCAAAAATAGAGCAAGATTTGAAAATGAAAGACATAGAAGAGAGAGACATCAAGCGCATAGGCAACAAAGAGATGAACCATGATTTTCCATTGCCTAGACCCCGAGAGCACACAAGAACCCTTAGACCACTCAAGTGATCAAGGCAATGAAGAATTATTTTGACGGGTCAAGAGATCCTTATGATCATGTGGCTGAGTTCAAACAAGTGTTAAGAGCTGAACAAGTTGAGGATTTGTTCACCCAGTACAAGGCATTTGGTTTGACTCTTAAGGGCACTGCCTTGGCTTGGTTTCAACCACTGAGTAGTAAAAACTATCGCGATATAGGTCAGCTGCTAGACGAATTCATTGTAGAATTTTCCAAGAGTGGTATCAGGCATAACACATCATCTTTGATCCACAGCTTCAAGCAGACACCCCAAGAAACAATGCGGCTAGCAGGAAGAAGGTTCAGGCAGTACCTAGAAAGATGCCCTACTCCGGAGTTACCCACACCAGCCAAACAAGTGGCTTTGTTCTTAGATGGCTTACTGAGCACAAAGTTATGATCATATGTGTACTTGAAAGAGCCTAGATCCATAGAAGAGTGTGTGCGGATGTGCATTGACATAGAAGAAAACTTGGGTGAGGAGTTAGGATTGTCCAAACTCTATAAGGATTCTGATAGTTCTACTAGTCATACTTCAAAAATCTCCATGGAAATAGATGAGATAGCTGAGCAAGTTGTTAAGAAGCTAGGAGTCCAAAATAGGCAAACACAAAGAGTCACCTCATTGAACTGATGGTATACCTGCGGAGGGGACCACATGGATAATGTATGGCCAATGCAAAACCAAAACATTAGAGAAAGGAATTCTCCATATTGCACTATTGAGAGGAAATACACGAACCACACGGCTCAAGATTGTCCCTACAATAGGCAGGCTATTAGACAAACTTATCAGCAACCTTACCAACAAGGTAGGTATCAGAACCAATACCAACAGCCGTATTATTGACCACAATAGCAATATCAGGCACAATATAGGCCACAACCAATCTTGGGAAACCAACCACCAGCTCCTGCCAATGTGATTCCGGTCAAGTATGTTGTGGGAGAGGACAATCCAAATAGAGCATTGGTGCCAGTGCCCCACTGATCTTAGAGAATGACTCTCATGCTCATAGTTCAGACTACTCCCATGAAGGTAGTCCACATGCTTATTACACAGAGTCGCCTGAACATAGTGAGATTTACCCGTATCAATATGAGGCACCACCTATGGAGCAAAATTGGGAGCCAGAATACTCCAATGTCATGTACACAAATCCTAACCCTAGGTCCCAATTGAGACAAATGAGACCACAAGCCCCTAGAGGATCTTGTTTCAGATGTCAAGGTGACCATTTCATTCGTGACTGTCCCCACCCACCATCTCCGAGTCAAGGTCAGGTTATCACAATACAAGCTTTTTTTCCTGAATGTGGCAAAGACCATCTTCCCAGAGATTGTCCAAGAAACCCCTCTAGTGCACCCAAGATTACACCCATTAATGTGGTAGGCTTAGTGGCGGATTCGAGTGCTAGTAGCAGTAATGTGACTCCTGTACAAGCAGTCACTAGGGCACAAGCCTTAAAACAGGATAAGCCAGCTGAACAATCAGAGTCAAGTGAATCAGGAGAGCCTAGCAAGCGGAAAACAAGAACATGGAAAGATACCAGAGAGAAGGCCAATCGCAAATGGAATAAAAAGTTATCGAAACTAGAAGAAAGCTTGAAAGACGCGAAAAAAAAAAAAAGAAGACATTGCATCTCAAAACCCCTTGCATGCCGAAACACCATCCACTCCATCTCATCCCACCCCACCACCCATTGTAAATAGGCTGCACCCAGGGTCTGTTCTTGCAGATCCAACCCCAGAAGGCTTGGACATGATGTTCAAGGCCCACCAGGCTCGTCTTCAAGAAGGGCCAATAGCTGCAAACCTAGACAAGAGTTACCCTAGAGCAGATTTAGAGACCGAACGGATGAAAGTGTGCATGAAAATGGTAGAACAAGCTCAAGCTATACTCAAGACTAGTCAAAAGTTCAATTAGACAAACTCTGTCAAACTGGATTTGCATTTCCAGGGTTTACTAGAAAGATTAGAGGACATTCCATCCATTTACGGAGATCAAGTGGAGCAACAAGAAGACGAAAGGATAGATTTTGAATCTAATACCTTAGAAGAACTGGCTCAATTTCCATGCCCATGGGAATCTGAATCTCTTCATATCAGAGCTCCCACAATACTGGTCAAACATGAAGACTAAGTGGTTCCAAGGAACACTGATGTCGTGAAGAACACTAAGGTTCAGTGTCATCTCACTGTAGAAGAGTTGCTAAAAGCAAAACCCGAGCTATGGAATCATGTGAAGGATCAGGTCCCAGGACTTGATTCCAATATGCCAAAAACATGCTCTAAGCAGAAAGTACCAGAGATACCTCTAGACAAAATAGGGGACATGTGTGAGGGTGAAGAAGGTAATACTTATCTCCCAATCACCTATCAAGGTTACACAACCAAAGCAATCATAGACTTAGGTGTTGGTGTTGCTATTGCGACCACCTCTTTGTGGAAGCAATGGGGCAAACCCACATTAAGACCAACTAGAATGAAGCTTCAAATGGATGACGGCCATTTTGAAAGACCTCTAGGATTGCTTGAAGGGATACTCTAACCACTTGTGATGTAGAGTTTGAACATACATTTGCTATATGTGACTTTGAGAGAAAATATCTATGAGATGATCCTAGGAAGAGCCTTCCTACAACAATTGCAAATAGTACAGGATTGGGGAACCAACTGCTTGTACTTACAACACTTAGGGGTCACCACCAAGGTCAATTTGAAGGATTACTCCTTCAGAGATGTACCACCCCTACAATGGAACCCTATCCACAAAGCAAAGGAAGATTCATCTCTGTGCGTTCTCGAAGTTCTCGTGACCCATCCTGGTTGCATGAAGATACTCATTTGTGGATGTGCAAGGTTGCAGAGGAAGAGGAAAAACGTTTAAAGGCAAGAGAAGAAGGAACTTCGCCAAGAGATAGACCAGTTAGAGACCCAACCTACACACCAATGATCTTTCCAGATGAGGAGTTTGAGCCTCATGGTTGGCCAGAAATCTTAGCCACCATGGACATTGCTGTCAATGAGGAATAGTGGAAACCTCATTGTGATGAGGAGGGTTATGATATCTCAGTGTTCATGTGTCAGCCCTTGCTAGAAGAATATGACCCTAGTGATGTCATAGAAGAAGAAGAGAATGACGATGGTATAGAGTCCATTGTGATGGATAGTTGATTTAACTCAGAGCAACACTATCTAGAAGATATAGGAGTGTTCACCCAAAAGGAAGAAGAACCTCTCACAAGTATTAAAACGGTAAATTCAAAGGATGGAAGTGAGAGCAGTCAAAAGAAAAAGAAAAGAAAAGCAGTGAAACAAGAAGAGGAGGAATCATTGTTTGAAGTACTAGAGAACTTCAAGAAATATGAAGTTGACGACCACAAAATTTTGGTACGAATGCCTAAAAGAGAGGCCATCATAGGAGAATCATATGATAATAAAGAAAAGACCAAGAAAATTGTAGTGATCATTGAAGAGAATGAAGAGAGATGCACATATATAGGAGATGACCTAAGTGCAAGAGAAGAAATGGAGCTCGTAGCTCTATTAAGGGAATATAGGGATGTGTTTGCGTGGCACTATAGAGACTTGAAAGGGGTAGATCCAAGAATATGCTCTCATATGATCCCCATGACTGCTGATGCCAAGCCCACCAAACAGAAGCCCTACACATATAATGATACATATGCAGCCAAAATAAAAGAAGAAATTGATAGGCTGATTGAAGCTGGATTCATCTATGAGATTGAGCATACTGAATGGGTGTCCCCCATTGTAGTGGTGCCCAAGAAGAACGGGAAGTTGCAAGTGTGTATTAACCTTAAAAAAGTTAATGCCGCTACAATCAGAGATAGTTATCCACTTCCAATCACGGAACACCTATTGGAGCGTGTTGCAAGCAAGGAAGTTTATAGCTTCCTTGATGGATTTTCATGTTACAATCAAGTAGCCATTGCCCTAGAAGATCAACACAAAACAACTTTCGCCACAGAGTGGGGAATCTTTGCATTTCGTGTGATGCCATTTGGGCTCACCAATGCACCTGCAACATTCCAAAGGCTCATGTGTCATGTCTTCAAAGAGTTCTTGCAAAAGAGCTTAGAAGTGTATGTGGATGATTTGTGTGCTCATTCCCAAGAAAAGATTTCACATCCCTGAGCTCAGACAAATCTTCAACAAGTGTAGAGAATATCGAGTGTGTCTAAACCCAAAAAAGTGTGTGTTCATGGTGCGTCAAGGTAAAATCTTAGGTCATATTGTTTCTAAGAATGGAATCTCAACAGATGAAGATAAGGTACGAGCCATAGCGGAGCTGCCAAGGCCAAGGAATGTTAAAGAGGTACAAGCCTTTATGGGCCATTGCGGATATTACCGTAGGTTTATCCACATGTACGCAATCATAGCTAGACCCCTTTATGCCTTGTTGTCTAATTTTGAGTGGAACGACGAATGCGAGAATTCTTTCAATGAACTAAAGAAATGTTTGTGCACAGCACCAATACTGACCACTCCTGATTGGAATAAACAATTCCATGTCCATGTGGATGCATCCAATCACGCCATAGAATGTGTGCTAGCACAACCCACAGGTGAAGGAAACTTAGATTTGCCCATAGCATATGCTAGTAGACAGCTCACCGCAGCTGAACGAAACTATACAACAACTGAGCAAGAGGGCTTAGGCATGGTTTATGCTGTGAAGAAGTTTAGACACTATTTATTGGCCAACAAGTTCAAGTTTTTCACTGATCATCAAGCTTTGTTATATTTGGTCAATAAACCTTGCAATACAGGACGCTTAGTAAGATGGTTCCTTTTACTAATGGAATATGACTTTGAAGTCGTTGTTAGAAAAGGTAGAACCCATCTCCGGGCAGATCACCTTTCTCGCATTACTTCAGGAGAGTCAACTCAAGGAGTGTCTGATGAACTACCTGATGCTTATCTGTTCAATTTGGAAGTTGTTCCCAAATGGGCAAATAAGTTGGTACCAGTCCTCACCTTCGGACCCGCAAATAAGAATGTGAAAACCTCACAAGAAGAAATTGTAAAATCACAAAAATATCACATATTGGCAGGAAGCATGTACAAACAAGATACGGAGAGTGTACTCGCTTGTTGTGTCAAGGATGATGAACATACTAGCTAGTTGCAACAAGCCCATGAAGGATTTCTAGGAAATCACTATTCTAAACAACGAACATTGCAGAATCTAAAACGTTTAGGAGTGTATTGGCCTAGCATGGACAAAGAAATTCATGAGTGGATTAAGAATTGTCCTGTGTGCCAGGAAAAACCCCCAGTAGAGCATGCAACCCTTTATCAAGTGTGATTAATTCCAGATTGGAGTGCTCCATTGGTAGAGTTTATGAGGTCAGGAGGATTACCCAAAGAGGCTAGTCTAGCAAGAAGACGAAGCATGGCGCAAGAGGCTCAAGGCTATGCCTTAGTAGGAGACAAACTATACCGAAGAGGCAAAGATGGTTACTTAAGACTATGTGTTCATGAATCAGACTATTTAAAGGTCTTAGAGACTGCACACATTGGTGTTGCAGGTGGACATTTTGGTCCTGACTGAGTGATCAAGACCATTCTATTCTCAGGACTTTGGTGGCCCACTCTTCATATGGATGCTCATACCTATGTGAAGAAATGTGACACATGCCAACGTGCACAATATCCAGTTAGAAAAGACGAGATGCCTTTGAGGCCAATGATGGGAGGGCGTGCATTTTCAAAGTGGGGCATAGACTTATAGGTCCTATTAACCCCCCCAGCTAGAAACTCCCATGCAAAGTATATTATTGTAGCCACAGATTACCTTACAAAGTGGGTAGAAGTGAAAGCCACAACAAAGAATGATGCTCAGACTACGGCTAACTTCTTATTCGAGAATTGTGTTCACGAGATATGGACTACCAATAGAGTTAGTGAGCGATAGAGGCACACACTTCTTGAACGAGGTCATTGAAAACCTTCTCTAGGAATTCTTGGTGATACATAAGAAGTCTGCCCCTTATCACCCACAAGCTAACGGACAAGCCAAAAGCACCAATAAGATCCTCTGTGACGTTTGACAAAATTGGTAAATACTAAATGCTTTGATTGGGACAAACAACTTCATCATGTTGTTTGGGCTTACCGAGTTGGCTACAAAACGGTACTCAACGCCACCCCATTTCAGATGGTCTTTGGACAGAATTTTGTTCTACCATTGGACTTCCTCATCCCAGCCTTAAAAGTAGCACAAGAGCATGAGTGGAATGGACATGAATTGTCCTCTGGGATCTTTGATATAGAACGCTTAGGTGAGACAAGGCTATGTGCGGCGGCAGGCATCTATGCTGCAAAGAAAAGACAAAATGCATACTTTGATGCACACATCAAGGATAAGGGACTGAAAGAGGGTGATCTAGTGTTGGTTTACATACTAAAGCAACATGCCCGTAAGTTGGAAAAAAGAGGATACGGACCCATGATCATTAATAGAATTTCCACTAGTGGTGCAGTTCAATCGGCCACTCTAGAAGGAGATATCTTTCCAAACTATATTAGTGTATGTAGAGTCAAGTTATACCAAGAACCTCTTATAGAGGATATGCTTACGAGACTCAACACTGCTAAGAAGTGAAAAGAAGAGGAGTTAAGGGTGAGGGAAGAAGCACAGGCAGAGGCTAGAGAGCGTGTTAGGTGAAATAAGTTAAGGCGACTAGGCCTAGATGTCAACTCAAAAGCCCCAAAATATCACATGGATATGTGCCAAAAATCGGGCATAACTACTTCTCAAGTCATTGACCGACGTCCCTTTGTGACCATAGAGATAGGACAAGGAAAGGGTGCAAGGACTGTGAAAGCATTGATTGACTCAAGTGCAGTAAGTAGTGCAGTTAGACTATCCTACTGCCAAAACTTGCAGTTGAACATCAATCCCATAGAAGCTTATCTCACAGGATTGGGAGGTGTGGAAACCCCTTGTTTGGGCGAGGTGGAACTTCCCATCTACCTTCAAGATGTTCCAATGAAAGTCAAAGTGCCAGTGTGTCAAGATGAGAACCTTATAGAACCACTTGTCTTAGGACAAGATTGGATTTATGACAATGCAGCCAATTTGAACCTAAGAAGTCAACTTCTTCAAGTTTGGGTCCAGGGACAATGCTTTACATTAGGACTAGAAAATGGCATGCTCACAAATCCAGATGTCACATCTTGTAGTTCTCCTAGGACTAATCTTAGCAAAAGAGATGGTGTATGCATCAAAAGCTCTATGTTGCAGGAGAACTCAATCATGGAAGAACAGGCTCAAAGACAAGCGGACTCCTCCTCTGGTGCAAGGACTAATGCCGCCACTACAACTCAACCAACAAGGCAAGCACAATGGAACAGGACAACTGCTATATCAAATAGACAATGGGATTTCCAAAGGAAAGTAGTGCCGGGCATGAAGTAGATATGGGTACAAAAAGGAGAGCAACCACTGGCCTTAACCCCATAATTCCCCTCCAGGGACCCCCACCAGGCCAGAAGAGGACTAAAGAAGCTAGAACAAACTCAACCACAAGATATCCGACAAGTTTAGGTGCCTAAGAAATTAGCTGCAGCTCAACAAGAACAATTGCAAATATGGGTACCCAAGAAGCTCTTACATACACAACAATCTATGCTCTCCCACATGAGAAAAGTCAACAAAGAAGCCAAGGCAAAGCAAGGGTCAGAACCAAACACCAAGACTAAAACCAGATCAACTCGCCTCTTCAACAAGGGTTAGAAGACCAGCCACAAGGGTATGGGTATGGAAGCCAAAAGCACTAGTAGCCCCCACAAAACCAAGGAACCAACCACGTGGGATACAAAATTTAAGAAACCATCCAAAGATGAAGATGCCAAAGTGATCTCTACAGTGCCAAATGCTGTTCTAAGATGGACCCCAATAAGGAGGATTACATCATTTCAAGATCCAATGGATATCTCCACCAAAGCCGGCGTCAACATCTACAAGTAACATCGAAAGCCTCAACGAGCAACAACCATGTGCTTCTTGCATAACCCTGTCTTTTGCACCATTTAGGTTATGCATTTCCAAAGTATGCATTAATATAGGGCCACATTACACGGTCGTGCATAGACACATTTGAAAGTCCTATGCACAAGAGCACATTGACATATGTCAATCACTTTTTTCTGATACTAACATCTGTCTTCTTGTTTGGTGACATTGTTCCCTAAAAAAAAAAGGGGAGAGAGAGAGAAAGAACTTGTTCCCAGGTTTGGCTCATGAAACATGAATGAGTCATGCTTAGTTGAAGGTGGAGCTGTTGATTACTGGGCATTTATCAGTTTGGATAGAAGTGTGCCTCGGCTAGCAGATGATATAATTGCTGACTTATCTGGTAGATGTCAAGAACTTTGCATGAACATGGCATCCACAACTATTGTTTCCCCTTACCATGCTAGGAGGGAAGAGCTTGAAGTTCCACAACTTGAGCGATGCTTCACTACTGTATGTACTAGAGCATCCAAGGAGATATCTGCAAGAGGTAATTTGGGTACACTCCAAATCCTTGTATGTATACTAGGTGAGAAGACTCATGCTTATGGTGAGCTAAAGAGAATATGTGAAACTCAACTTGGTGTAGTTACCCAATGTTGTTTGTCAAGAAATATAAAGAAATTCAATTCTCAGTATTTGGCAAATGTTGCTTTGAAAAGAGGAAACAGACCAGGCACTCAAAGGAATTTTCATCAGTGGCCCCTCATCATGGACATTCATCGACAATGTTCCATCACAAATGCCGGGTGTACAACACGTAGAGATACACATCAATCGACCCTTCACCATGGTAAGTATCTTCACTTTGGTAGCACCATAACCATGATAGATTAGGAAACCTCTTCGTCGGCATACCCTTGAGCACTTAGGTCAAGACCCCAATTTTTCCACCATACTTCCTCCAATGCATTTTTCCAAGTAAGCATGCATAGGGCTATATTACAAGGCTGTGCACAAGGCACATATTTTACTCAACCCATGCACAAACACACTTACCCATCATTCATTATGGGTTACGATTACGGGGCATGAGCTACATAGGAATATCATCTTTGGAAGATTTGGAGGACATCAATGGAGGCCCACCATGACACAATCATGCTGGAATCCAAGGAAGGAGCGCATACCAAGGGACAAAAACTTCCAAAGGCTTTTAGTGACAAATGAAGAACTGGACAACCAACCCTGCCACACTTGGAAGGAAGACGGCTCTTGTTCCTATCAAACAGACACTACCTCTAAAACTACATGGAACAACCATTACAACAAGGGTCTATCAGGGACGACAGACTCGAGAGGGGGGGGGAGTGTTGAAGCTAAAGGTCAAGGACAAATCACAGGAGCACATTAAAGAGGTGGACACACAAGAAGAATGAGCAAGTAGGGAGCTCCAAGAAGTGTATGTCAAATTTTCAGAAGAAATCCCTACAAAAATAGTGATTTTCATCACTAAAAACGACATTGTAAATACCATTTTCTATTTTTATAACTCCATTTTGGTCAAGCGGAGGAGTCCTCGACCTTGAGGAGTATTAAAAGTACCATCGTACCAATTTTCATAATTTTTAGACTTCGTTTGAGCCCTCAAATAAGCCCTGGAACCTAATTTTTAACTAGGCCGAACACTAGGTCTGGACAGGGCCAAAACTACTCAAAAAACTATAAAAAGAGCTAGAGAGCTCATTTTTGGGGTCATCTTGTTAGAGAATAGAGCTTTTGCAAGAGAAATCTTTTGCAATCGAAGCTTTCCATTGTTCCTCTCTTTGATCTTACTTTGTGCACGTGTGCGTGTATGTGTGTGCATGTTTGTGTGCTTTCACTCACGCACTTGTGCCTTCACTTGCTCGTGGTCTTCATATCGGTCCTCACGTCTCCACGGATTTACAAGTAAAGGAGGTGGTGCTTACACTTGAGCTACAATACATATGCACTTTTATGATGTCATTGGAAAGCTAAGAGGGTTTACTTATCAACTTTGAAGCATCAAAGGGCTGGTACAAAGTAGGATTTGGCAGTACCTCTTCATCATCTTGAAGTATCCATCCATCTTCCCAACAGTGGTATCAGAGCAAAGTTAAGGTAAAATGGGAGATGGTTTTCCTTCTTTCATTGATAAATTGGACATGAACAACTATCAAACATGGTCTCTAAGGATGAAGACATACCTACAAGGAAGGAACCTCTATGGATACATCTTAGGAGATGAGGAGATGCCCATATTCAGAAGCAAAGGACAACCTACAAGGGAAGAGCATGAAAGACTCAACACATGGTGTGCCAAGGATGCATTAGCAAGGTCTTACTTACTCAACTCAATTTTTTATTTTCTTCTTCCACATATTAGGAACTGTAAGACATCCCAAGAAACTTGGGAAACATTGTCTTCTTATTTCTCTTCCAACACAAGGGCCAGAAAGAATCAGTTGTGGATTGAATTCACAACCCAAAGAAAACAACCTGAGCAAGCTATCTTAGAGTATGTGACCAAAGTTAAAGATGTAGCAGATCAGTTGGCAAGTATAGGAGAAGAAATTGAAGAGGAGTGAATTGTAAGGCAAGTTATCAATGGTATTAAAGCAGATGACAAATGGGAAAGCTTCACAACTACCATGGACTTATACATGGACATGCAAATTCCAGATCTTACCACACTCATGGGGCAACTATTTACCCATGAAGCCAAGCTCAACAAGAATGGAGACTCATCAAGAGGTAATAGCTCTTCTGCCCTATACACTGATATGAATAAGTCTAAAGAGAAAGGCAAGAACAAGAAAATGGAAGATGAGGGAACTACCTCCCAAGCCAACTATGCAGGGAGAGGTAGATCATCAAGATGAAGGGGCAGAGGAGGTAAGCAAGGTAGTAGGAGACCTTATAACTCATCACCATGCAATATTTGTGGTTTATCAAATCATACTACAGATGAGTGTTTCAGGAACTTCAAAAATCAAAGAGGTAGAGGATATGGAAGAGGTGGAGACTGTTGTCAGGATCTTGCTCACGCGCATACAGAGATTACGGGCACAGAAAACACACAGAGAATTGACGCAACAAGAGACGAGATAGAATGCAGTATTGGGTGCAATCTCCCCCCATGCACTCTGTTTCGACAGTCCACAGAGTGCATGTATTTATAGGAATTTTGATTACGTCGAAAATAGTGGTTACATGAGGGCGGCTTCGAAAAGCAGGCGTGAAACTAAAAGTTGGTAACTTTTACAGAAAGCCATTACTTTAAATAATAGAAACTGCGGTCTTCAACGACCCTTATTCTAACCATTACTTTTCTAACAATAGAACCTTCTACGCAGGTTTATTTACAAAATAGATAATAATTATTCGGATTATTTATGTCCGCCCTTTCACGCCTTGCACGCTCCTCACGAACCTTCAGCTGCTATATCAAAAACATCAAAAACATATTAATACATTAATAATTTAACATTTTAACAATGCCTTGTTATTTAACATTTTAACAATGCCTTGTTCAATAATATACAACAGAGACACACAATCAAGTGGCAGATTCAATCACCACCAAGGATATACCAACAACTACAACAACAACCACAATGGAAACTACCAAGGAGGATACAAATCCAGAAAGGATTACAAAAACTACACAGAGGAGCAAGAAGATTCTCTTCTGATTATGAATATGACATCAAAACCAGGTATAAATGATGACCATCTCTTCTACATTGACTCTGGATGCTCAAATCATGTGGCAGGCAATGTAGCTCTTCTGTCTGACCTTAAGGAACCAAAGGGTAAGCATCAAGTACAAACAGGTGATGACACCAAGCACTCAGTAATTAAAGTTGGAAATGTTAAGACCTCTGATGGGAACAAAAATTTGTTGATTAGGGTTCTATATGTACCAATTATTACCAAGAATTTGATGAGTGTTGGACAGATTGTGGAAAAAGGTTTGCAGGTTAGATTCAACCAATATGGAGCGTTTGTGGAGGATCCCAAGCATGGGTTCAAGAGCATAGCCAAAGGAGAAAAGACAGGTAGACTTTTCAATTTTGAACTTGAGGATACAAGGAACATTGCACTCTATAGTTATAAAGATCAAACATTATCAGAGCTGGAAATTTGGCACAAAAGATTAGGGCATGTAGGTGAAAGAACCTTGAAAAAAATATGCAGAGATCAATGTGTGCTTGGGATACCTAATGTATCCAAGAAACACATGATTTATAAGTGTGGTGCTCGTGAGTTTGGAAAGTCTCACAGGTTACCCTTCTCAAGGAAAGGCTACATGCATGAGGACTACCTAGAACTTGTTCATAGAGATGTATGGGGACCAAGCAAGGATCCCTCAATCTTTTGGATCAAGGTAGTATGTATCTTTCATTGGTGATTATAGTAGGTGGACTGTATTGTACTTTATGAAGCACAAAGATGAAGTATTCAGTTGCTTTAAAAAGTATCTTGCATTTGCTGAGAATCAAACTGGGAGAAATCTAAAAAGGCTAAGATCAGATGGTGGAGGTGAGTACTTCTCAAATGATTTCGATGCATTCTTGCATGATAGAGGAATTAAGAGAGAAATTACCACAAGGTATACTCCTGATCAGAATGGGGTAGCTGAAAGAAGAAATAGATTGATTTTTGAAATAGCTAGGTCAATGTTAAATTAGGAAAAATTACCTAACTATTTGTGGGGAGAGTGTATCTACTGCCACTTATTTGGTAAACAGGTTGCCATCCAAATCTCTTGATGGGATGACCCCATATGAAGCATGGCATGGTAGAGGACCTTCACTTGATCATTGCAGGATCTTTGGATGTGTAGCATATGTGCATATCCCTTCATAGATAAGAGGTAAGCTAGACCCCAAGGCAGAGAAGTGCATCTTCATTGGATATGATCTAAATCAGAAAGGTTACAGGTTTTAAAATCCATCAAACAAGGGATTCATGGTCTATAGAGATGTTGTCTTTGATGAAAATGACTCTTGGTTTGATAGTGAATGCAGGAAGGTAAAACTACCCTATGACTTGGATGAGGAATTTCCAAGCCTTACTAAGGAGTAGCCTACTTAGAATGAGGATACCAATTCAGATGATGAAGACATCATTAACCTTGAAGAGTTCAAAGCATGGAAGTCCAAAGGTAAACTCAAGATGAAGAAATTAGAGGATATACCTGAATGCTCTAATCAAGCAATCAAAAGATCACAAAGGGAGAACAAGAAACCAATCAGATAGGGGTATGATACCTCTCTTGTTCCTAACCAGTCCCTTTATCTTGCCTAAGATTTATCAATTGAAGAACCAGCATCATATGAAGAAGCTAAGACCAAGGCAGAATGGAAGGAAGCTATGGATGAGGAGATTGAAGCACTCAAGGAGAATGACACTTGGGAACTAGTACCAAAGAAGGAGTCTATTAAGGTAATTGGTCCTAGATGGATCTATAAAATAAAGAGAAATTTTGATGGGTTAATAAGCAGGTATAAAAGCCAAACTTGTGGCTAAGGGTTTTGCACAAACCCAAGGCATTGACTATGAGGAAACCTTCTCATCTGTGGCCAAAATGCCAATCATTAGGGTATTGGTAAGTGTGGCTCCATCAAAGAATTGGAACATGTATGAGTTGGATGTAAGAAATGCATTTCTAAATGGCTCGATTTCAGAGGAGGTGTACATGTCACAATCTCCTGGTTATGAGGATCCAAACAAGGTAACATATTATGCAAGCTGAATAAAGCTCTTTATGGATTAAACCAGGCACCTAGGGCATGGAACCATAGGCTGACCACATATCTTCAAGACCAAGGTTTTGTCATGAGTAAAGCAGATACTTCTCTATTCATTAAAAGAAGTAATTCAAAGGTAATATACCTATGTGTATATGTTGATGATATCATACTTATAGGTAATGATGCTAATGGCATCAAATAGATCAAGAATCAGATGATGGAGTTCAAAATTAGTGACCTTGGATCACTAAAATATTTTCTTGGACTTAAGTTAGTCTATACTAACTCTGGCATCTACATTACTCAGAGGATGTATATATAGGATATGTTGAAGAAGTTTCAATTGCAGGATGCCAAAGTTGCAAATACTCCAATGGAGGTAAACCTAAAATTAAGTGCTCATGAAGGTGATGTACTTGATGACATTACAGGTTACCAAAGCATAGTGGGTAGCTTGAATTATGCTACTCTGACAATGATAGACATTGCTTCTGGAGTAAGTGTGCTAAGCCAATTTACGCACAAGCCTAGGGCACCTCACTTGGAGGTCGCCAAAAGAATCTTGAAGTACCTTAAGGGTACCCAACATCATGGTTTGTATTTCCCTTATACATCAGACTTGGACATTAAAATTTATTCAGATGCAGATTGGGCAGGATGCAAAGATGATAGGAGGAGTACCTTAGGATACATTTCATTTGCAGGTGATAAGTCAATATCATGGTCTTCAAAGAAGCAACCTACTATTGCTTTATCTTCTACAGAGGCAGAGTATAGAGGATTGGCCAATGCAACTCAAGAGGCCATATGGATCAGATTGTTGTATACAGAATTGGGTTTACATTCTACATCTCCTATAATCTTTCGAGATAATACAAGTTCTCTACATCTTGCAACTAATCCTATTTATCATGCCAGGACCAAGCATATAGAGGTCCACTAGCATTATGTGAGAGAGAAGTTATTGAGCAAGGATATTCAGTTGTCATATGTATCAACAAATATGCAATGTGCAGATTTGCTAACTAAAGCATTAGATGGTGCAAAACTTTGCAGGTTCAAATCAATGATTGGATTGCAGGATATTCAAGAAGATTGAAAGATGAAGACCAAGCCAAAATGTTTGGCTTGAGGGGTAGCTATTGGTGCAAATCACAAGCCTACACATTTGGCTTGTAGCCCATACACATATGAAGTTCCATGGGAACAATTGCTAGTGGATATTTACCACTTTACCTTTTGTAGAAGTCATTATGTGACT
This sequence comes from Ceratopteris richardii, assembly GCA_020310875.1. Classification (NCBI taxonomy): domain Eukaryota; kingdom Viridiplantae; phylum Streptophyta; class Polypodiopsida; order Polypodiales; family Pteridaceae; genus Ceratopteris; species Ceratopteris richardii. The sequence continues at coordinate 203,622,112 of CM035406.1, read as the reverse complement.
TGGGAATCTTTGTAATCACCAACCAAGAAAAACTCATGGAATAGTTAGAAGTTGATTGAGGGAATATCTACTAGAATGAAGGTTCACTTTTTAGAGAGAGCCAAAATTTGAAGTCAAATTCAAATGAGGATGAAACTCCTATATATACTCCTTTGTAAAAGTCGCGGGTGTGTGATCAATTCCCGAGCTCTCCATTGATATTTTGTATGTGTGTAAGGCCTACACTATATTATACACCACTCTTCATTGTATGGCTATGATTACCAAGCCTATGACATTGTACAATATTGTTCATTAATACAATATACCTACATTGATCATTCATGACATCTCTGTTATAGTCACATTTTACTGTCCATTTGTACTGAAAATACCTCACTCATTTCTCCACCAAATTCAATGATCTATAGCTTGTTAGAACCAGCTTCAAGTTATCTACATGCTGACAAAGTTTGAAGCAAATCTATTCAGCAGGTTGAGAGAAATCGGCATTGAAGCACTCACTGGTCAATACCTGTAGTAGTCCTAAAAAATCGGGAATAGGGTTATTTTGCTAAATTGATTTCTCTGAGCATAGTCAATCATTTTAAGTGGCTCCAGTTGGAATCATTATCTTACTAAGCTAATTAGACATCCGTAAAAGGAATTTTTCCAATTCCTACTGTACTGGTTATACTGTGCATTACAAGCAACAGGTGTATGACTCAAAATAGAAGGTTTTCTTGGAGTCTTCCATTTTGAACTAGTCTGTTTTGCTCAAATCTTTTCATACATCATTTCCAAAGTACATAGGCACTTTTATGGTGTCATTGGAAAGCTAAGAGGGTCCACATATCAACTTGGAAGCCTTTCCCATCATCATCATCTTGAAGTATCCATCCATCCTCCCAACACATAGGAAATTCTTTTGATGGAAACTCTGAAGCCCTTCTCCCCTTATAGAGACTCGGAAATCCTCCTCCCCCAATGAAAATATTTTCTTCTTTGCTTGTATTTCTTCTTTTCTTTGTCTCCATAGTGACCTTCTATCTTCCTCAAAGAAGTGCATAGCTCACCTTCCCTCTCTTTGATGGAAGTCTTCCATCTTCTTCATAATGATTACGTGTAGGTCATCCTCTTCAAGACAGAGAGAATATCTAAGCCAGAAATCTATACAAGGAAACTTCACATAAGTCAATATGGATGAACTAGAGTCCTTGGGGGACCATAAATTTTCCCTTGGCCATAATACATGCTTCTAAGTGACCACACACTCTAGAAAGTGTATCTCATGACCAAGAAATGTTTTCAACCAACCCCTTCTCCAGCTTCATTGAGCCACCATTCACATATCAAACCTTTGGACCACCAGCTCAATAAAGTGTGGGAAAGCATATCCTTTCTAAGTCAATGTGTGTCAACCTCTGCCTTGCACTAGCAAAACCTCCTACCTTTGTTGGGCCTATGGGAAACAATTCACCATGGGTTGAGAGATATGCACGATGGGTGATGTGAAGATGATCCCAACATATTGACTGAGAGAGAAACAAAGTTTTGAAGTTTTGATGCTAACTAAATTCTTACTCTTATACATTCTACTATTTTATGATCTTGTCCTATGTACGTACAATAGCAATGTCTGTATGTGCATTTATGTGATCACGTGTGTGCATATGTGTGTGTAAATATATGTGAGTATTTGGTACAAAAATATGTGTTTTAGTATGAGAGGGTGTGTATGCATTTATGGTGACATGTCTATTGTGTAAGTATATGTGTGTATGAGACTATGTCTATGTGTGTGAGTGAATGTGTTCATGTGCATGTGTATGAAAACATCAATGTAGGTGTATGTGTGGATGAATGTAAGCCTATAAAAGGTGATGTGTATGTATGAACCTAGAGTGTCGTGTATATGTGTGTATGTGATTGTGTATTGTGTATGTTCTAAGTGAACAAGTGTATATGTGATAAGTATGTGTGACTTACTAATTCTAAGTGCTTTTCTATGTGTGTTTATGAGAGTGTAGCCCTATTTTTTAGTGTATGTATGTGTGTTTGTGTTCCTATATTTGTATGTGTATGTAAATGTGTATTTATGAATACATTTATATATACACATGCTCGTGTGTTTTATATGTTTGTAAATGAAATAAAAAAATCAAATAGTAGAAGTATATGTGCATGTATGTTGTTTGAAAACTCATGTGGGAGATGTGTGATATGATTCCATATACATGTATGCGTGCATGTACAATATGAGTGCATGTGTATTTTGTAATTGAAAGTGTGCTATGTGCATATGTATCTATGTGCATGTATCTATATGTATGATTCTAATTTTGTGTGTTCATTTTTTTATATTTTTTAGGTAATTGATGGAGAGAGAGAGGGAGAGGAACTAGTGTTGCACATGTCAAATATTTTGGTAGTTTCATTTTTGTGCAAAAGAGGTGAAGAAGAGAGAGGATAATACACAATGATGTGTAGAGATGAAGAGATAGACAAACTATTTTCTGATATAGAGATGGAGAGATAGAGAGGTTGTTCAACATTATGAGGAGAGAGGGTCAAATATTTGATAATTCCATGCTACTATAGAAGAAGGAATCTGGTGGAGAGAGAGAGAGAGAGAGAGAGAATAAAGTATTTGATATTTCCATGCTACTGTAGAGGAAGGAATCTGATGGAGAGAGAGAGAGAGAAACACACAAAGAGAAGGATAGCTAGAATCTTGCATCATCTATGAACCATGGATCTCTATTTTGGAAGAATTCCACATACTACAGGATGAGTTTCTTTAGTTGATACTTGTTTAGGGTGGATTATTCTTCTCATTGCACATATAAAATATCCATCTAAGTATTTTTTGCAATAGGAGTTGATATCCAAGCAGGATGGGCCTCCATGGACATCCTTTAGAAATTCAAGCATTGTTTTGCTCTATCATGCACAAGAGATGATCATGCGTTGTCCTAGGGATCTGGGCCAACACACTTTATCTCTGTTGTGTGCATGGAAATGCTAAAGAAGTTGTAAGAAGGAGTCTAATTCTAATTTGGTGAGTCACTTTTATGCTTTAACAGAAGAAGCATTGTGCCTTTGCATGGAAGCAATACATCAAAAATGAGTTTCAAAGATGTACTTGGATCACAACGGATAGATGTCTTGAAATGCATTCAAGGTTGAGGATTGTCACATGTCAGCAAGTCCCAAGATACAATTGACTGGTGTCACTCTAGCACAATAGCAAGTACCAACGTGAGGAGATACACCTCCTAAATGTCAATCCGTGGAGATGTGAGGACTGGTATGCAGACCATGAGCAAATGATGGCACAAGTGCGTGAGTGAAAGCACACAAGCATGCACACACATACACACACGCGTGCACAAAGTAAGAGCAAAGTGTGGAGCAATGGAAGGACTTCGATTGAACAAAAAATCTCTTACAAAGCTGAAATCTACAACAAGCCAACCTCAAAAATGAGCTCACCAGCCCTTTTTATATTTTTTTGAATAGTTTTGGCCCTATCTAGACCTAGTGTCCGGCCTAGTTAAAAATTAGGTTCCAAGGCTTATTTGAGGGCTCAAACGGAGTCTAAAAATTATGAAAATTGGTAAGACGGTAATTCTAATACTCCTCAAGCTGAAGGACTCCTCCGCTTGAACAAAATGGAGTTAGAAAAATGGAAAATGGTATTTACAATGGTTTTTAGTGATAAAAATCACTACTTTTATAGGGATTTCTTTTGAAAATTTGACAGGTGCTTCTTGGAGCTCCCTACTTGCTCCTTCTTCTTGTGTGTCCACTTCCTTGATGCGCTTCCATGCTTTTTCCTTGACCTTGAGCTTCAACACTCCCCCCCCTCTTGAGTATGTCGTCCCTGACAGACCCTTGTTGTACTGGTTGTTCCATGTAGTATGTTGAGAGGTAGTGTCCTTCATGTATCAACAGGAGCGGTCCATCTTTCCAATGTATCCTGGTCGTTTGTCTGGTTCTTCACTTTGCCACTGCTAGCTCTTGCAGGTTGTAGTCCCTTTGTATGTACTTCTTCCTTGTATTCCATCTTGACGGTGCATTTGTGAGCTGTCCAAAACTGCTAGCTACTCAAAGGAGGTGGTCAGTGTTGATTATGAGCAACTCTCGGTGGTGGATGGCATCCTTGCTCTTGGTGTGGTCACCTTGATGTCCTCTAATTCTCCCAAAGATGGCTTTCATAGTTTTCATGCCAAGTACTTGTAACCCATAATGTATGATGGCTAAGTGCATTAGTGCATGGGTTGAACAAAATATGTGCCTTGTGCATGGCCTTGTAATGTGTCCCTACGTATGCGTACTTGGAAAATGCATGATAAGAAGTATGGTGCAAGAGATTGGGTCTTGAGCTAAGTGCTCAAGGGTATGCTGATGAAGAGGTTTCCTAATCTATCATGGTTATAGTGTTGTTGAAGCATACACGTCTTACCATGGTGAAAGGTCCGTTGATCTTCATCTCTCTGTGTTTTAGTTCCATCATGGTGTTTGACCATCGGCTTGTCTGTTTTGTTGATGGATGTCCTTGCTGATAGTTTGCTAATGAGCATCTTCAAGCACATAGTCCTCTTTTTTTTTTTTTAACAATATCGCAAAACAGGAAGAAAGAGGTTAGTACAAACAAAATATTGTACATATGTCATATGTGTCTCATGTGTCTGGGATTTCTCAATGGTGTCTATGCACGGCCGTGTGATGTGGCCCTATGTGGATGCATACTTTGGAAGTGCATGACCTCAATGGTGCAAAAGACAAGGTTATGCCAAAGGCACATGGTTGTTGCATGTCGAGGCTTTCAATATTCTTACAGATGTTGATGCAGCCTTTTTGTTGTAGGTATCCATTGGATGTCAAAAGGACAACTGATTTTAGGGACCCATTTCAGAACAGTGGTGGGTTGTGTACAAGTCCTTGTTGACTTCTTCATATTTGGTTGATTGCTTAAATTTTGTATTCAGAGTGGTTTGTTCTTTGTTGTTGTGGATGCCACTGGTGCCTTAGGCTTCCAAACCCATATCCTTGATGATTGTCTTCTTACTTTTGCCGAAGGGTTGAGGCTATCTTCTTTGGGTCTTTGTGCTTTTTTTTACCTTTTTCTCTCCTTGGCTTCTTTGTTGAGACCTTTTGCATGGTGGCGAGCATAGGCCATCATGTATGTAAGAGCTTCTTGGGTACCCACATCTGTAATCGCCCTTATTGAGCTGCAGCTAATTTCTTAGGCACCGAGATTCGTCGGAGATCTTTTGGTGGAGGGGTTCTTGGTTGCTTGTTTCTTGTCTTCGCATGGTTGGCTTGCTTGAGTGGAAATCGTGTTGGCAAGGCTAGTGGTTGCTCTCTTTTTCATACCCAAATCTGCTTCATGCCCAGAACTTCTTTCTTCTTGAAGGCTCTTTTTCTATTTGATAGACCGTGTCTTGCACTGTTTTGCTTGCTTCTGAGGTTGAACTACTGTGGATGCTTTACTCTTTGAAAAAGAAGAAGGTTCTGCTTGCTTTTGCGACTGTCCCTCCATCATTGTGTCCTTCTCGATCATAGAGCTTTTGACACATACAACATCTTGTTCGAGAAGATTAGTCTTAGAGGAACTTAGAGAGTGTGTGGTGCCATGATTTGTGAGCATGCAATTCTCCAATTCTAATGTAATGCATTGTTCATATACCCAGACTTGAAGAAGTTGACTTCTTAGGTTCAAGTTGACTGCATGGTCGTAAGTCCAATCTTGACCCAAGACAAGTGGCTCTGTGAGGTCTCACCATGACAGACTAGCATTTTGACTTTCATTGGAACATCTTGAAGGTAGATGGGAAGTTCCACTTCGACCAAACAAGGGGTTTCCACACCTCCCAATCCTATGAGATATGCTTCTATGGGCGTGATGTCCAATTGCAAGTCTTGACAACATGAAAGTCTAACTACACTAGTTGTTGCACCTGAGTCAACCAATGCTCTTATAGTCCTTACACTCTTTCCTCGTCCTACCTCTAGGGTCACAAAGGGGTGTCGGTCGATGATTTGAGAAATAATTGTGCCCAATTTTTGGCACATGTCCATGTGATATTTTGGGGCTTTCGGGTTGACATCTAGCCCTAATCACCTTAACTTATTTCTTCTTATGCGCTCTCTAGCCTCTGCTTGTGCTTCTTCGCTAACCCTTAACTCCTCTTCTTTTTGCTTCTTAGCAGTGTTGAGTCTCATGAGCATATCCTCTGTAAGAGGTTCTTGATATAACTTGACTAGACAACCACTTATATAGTTCGGCAAGATATCTCCTTCTAAGGTGGCTAATTGAATTGCTCCACTAGTGGATTCTATTAATGATCATGGGTCCATATCCTTGTTTCTCCAATTTGCGGGTGTAGCTCAAGCGTAAGCACCACCTCCTTTACTTGTCAATCCGCGAAGACGTGAGGACCGGTATGAAGACCACGAGCAAGTGAGGGCACAAGTGAGTGAGTGAAAGCACACAAACATGCACACACATACACACACACGCGCACAAGGTAACATCAAAGAGAGGAACAATGGAAAGCTTCGATTGCAAAAGAGTTCTCTTACAAAAGCTCTATTCTCTAACAAGCTAACCTCAAAAATGAGCTCTCTAGCTCTTTTTATAGTTTTTTGACTAGTTTTGGCCCTGTCCAGACCTAGTGTCCGGCCTAGTTAAAAATTAGGTTCCAAGGCTTATTTGAGGGCTCAAACGGAGTCTAAAAATTATGAAAATTGGTAGGATGATACTTCTAATACTCCTCAAGCTCGAGGACTCCTCGGCTTGAACAAAATGGAGTTACAAAAATAGAAAATGGTATTTACAATGGTTTTTAGTGATGAAAATCACTATTTTTATAGGGATTTCTTCTGAAAATTTGACATACACTTCTTGGAGCTCCTACTTGCTCCTTCTTCTTCTGTGTGTCCACCTTTCTGATGTGCTTCCATGCTTGTGCTTGACTTTGAGTTCCAACACTCCCCCCCTCTCGAGTCTGTCGTCCCTGACAGACCCTTGTTGTAGTGGTTGTTCCAAGTAGTACTTTGAGAGGGAGTGTCTGTTCGGTAGGAACAAGAGCCATCTACCTTCTAGATGTGGCAGGGTTGGTTGTCCAGTTCTTCATCTGTCACTACGAACCTTTGTAAAGTTGTAGTGCCTTGGTATGTACTTCTTCATTGGATTCCAGCATGACTGTGTCGTGAGTCTCCGTTGATGTCCTCTAGATCTTCCAAAGTTGATGTTCATAGTAGCCCCTACTGGATGATGGGTAAGTGTGTTCGTGCATGGGTTGAGGAAAATATGTGCCTTGTGCATGGCCTTGTAATGTAGCCCTATGCATGCTTACTTGGAAAATGCATCGGAAGAAGTATGGTGCAAAAATTGGGGTTCTTGAGCTAAGTGCTCAAGGGTATGCCGACGAAGAGGTTTCCTAAGCTATCATGGTTATGAAGTTTCCAAAGTAAAGATACTTACCATGGAGAAGGGCGATCGATGTTCATCTCTTCGTGTTGTACACTCGGCCTTTGGGATGGAACATTGTTGATGAATGTCCATGTTGATGGTCCACTTATGAGATCTTTTGAGTGGCTGATCCTATCTCCTCTTTTCAAAGCATCATTTGTCAAATACAGAGAATTGAATTTCTTTATATTCCTTGACAAACAACATTTGAGAACTACACCAAGCTTAGTTTCACATATTCTCTTTAGTTCACCATAAGTAGGAGTCTTCTCATCCAGTATACATACAAAGATTTGTAGGGTACCAGAACTACCCCTTGTAGATATCTCCCTGGATGCTCTCATACATGCAGTAGTTAAGCATCACTCAAGTTGCGGACCTTCAAGTTCTTCACTCCTACCATAGTAAGAGGAAACCATAGTTGTGGATGCCATGTTTATGCCAAGTTCTTGACATCTACCAGATAAGGCAGTAACTATATCATCTGCTAGCCGAGACCCACTTCTATCCAAACTGATAAATGCTCAGTAGTCAACAGTTCCACCTTCAACTAAGCATGACTCATTCATGTTTCATGAGCCAAACCTGGGAACAAGTGCTTCCTCTTCCCTTTTTTTTTTCCTCTTCTTTTTTTTTGAGGAACAATGTCACCAAACAAGAAGACAGATGTTAGTATCAGAAAAAATAGTTGACATATGTCAATGTGCTCTTGTGCATGGGACTCTCAAATGTGTCTATGCACGACCATGTAATGTGGCCCTATAGTAATGCATACTTTAGAAATGCATGACCTGAATGGTGCAAAAGGCTGGGTTGTGCAAGGGGCACATGGTTGTCACTCGTCGAGGCTTTCGATGTTATTTGCGGATGTTGATGCCATCTGTCGTGGAGGTATCCATTGGATCTCGAGATGACAACTGATCCATCCTCCTTATGGGGATCCATTTGAGAACGATCTGCGACTGTGTAGTGAGCACCTTTGGCCTATTCATCCTTGGCTGGTTTCTTGACTGTGGTGTCCCTTGTGGTTGGCACTCTGGTTTTGTAGGGGCCGTTGATGCTTTTGGTTTCCAAACCCATAGCTTTGTGGCTGGTCGCTTGACTCGCGTTGGAGAGGTTAGTTGGTTCACTTTTGTTCTTGGTGTTTGGTTCTGACCTTTGCCTCGCCTTGGCTTCTTTGTTGAGACTTTTTGCATATGGGAGAGCATAGGTTGTTGCGGACGTAAGAGCTTCCTGGGTACCCACATGTGTAATCGCCCTTGTTGAGCTGCAACTAATTTCTTAGGCACCCAAAGTTGTCGAAAATCTTGTGGTTGAGCTTGTCCGAGCTTCTTCCTTCGTCGTCTGGCCTGGTTGGATTGCCTGGATGGGGTTTGTAAGGGCAAGGTTGGAGGTTGCTCTCCTTTGCATACCCAGATCTGCGTCATGCCCGGAACTGCTTTCTTGTTGAATGGTTTCTTTCTATTTTCTATAGCAATTGTCTTGAATTGTTGTGCTTGCTTCTTAGGCTGAACTACTGGGGATGCTTTACTCTTCGAAAAAGAAGGAGGTTTTGCTTGCCTTTGCGATTGTCCTTCCATGATTGAGACCGTCTGGATCATAGAGCTTTTGACACAAACAACATCTTGCTCGTGACGATTAGTCTTAGAGGGACTAAGAGAGTGTGTGGTGCCATGATCTAGGAGCATGCAGTTCTCTAATTCTAATGTAATGCATTGTTCATGTACCCAAACTTGAAGAATTTGACTTCTTAGGTTTAACTTAACTGCATGGTCATAGATCCAATCTTGACCCAATACAAGTGGTTCGGTAAGGTTCTCATCTTGACACACTAGCGCTTTGACTTTCATTGGAACATCTTGAAGGTAGATGGGAAGTTCCACCTTGCCCAAACAAGGGGTTTCCACACCTCCCAATCCTATGAGATAAGCTTCTATGGGATTGATGTTCAACTGCTAGTCTTGGCAGTAGGAAAGTCTAACTGCACTACCTGCTGCACCTGAGTCAATCAATGCTTTCACATTCCTTACACCCTTCCCTTGTCCTAACTCTATGGTGACAAAGGGTCTTCGGTCAATGACTTGAGAAGTCGCTATGCCTGATTTTTGGCACATATCCATGTGATATTTTGGGGCTTTTGAGTTGACATCTAGGCCTAGTCGCCTTAACTTATTTCGCCTTATGCGCTCTCTAGCCTTTGCTTGTGCTTCTTCTCTCACCCTTAACTCCTCTTCTTTTCGCTTCTTAGCAGTGTTGAGTCTCGTAAGCATATCTTCTGTAAGAGGTTCTTGGTATAACTTGAGTCTACATCCACTCATATAGTTGGGCGAGATATCACCTTCTAAAGTAGTCAATTGGACTGCACCGCTAGTGGAAATTCTGTTAATAATCATGGGTCCATATCCTCGTTTTTCCAACTTACAGGCATGTTGTTTTACTGTGTAAACCAACACTAGATCTCCCTCTTTCAGTCCCTTATCCTTGATGTGTGCATCAAAGTATGCCTTTTGTCTTTTCTTTGCAGCATAGATGCCTGCTGCCGCTCGTAGCCTTGTCTCACCTAAGCGTTCTAGATCAAAGATCCTAGAGGAAAATTCATGTCCATTCCACTCATACTCTTGTGCTACTTTTAAGGCACGGATTAAGAAATCTAATGGTAGCACAGCATTCTGTCTGAAGACGATCTGATATGGGGTGGCGTTGAGTACCATTTTGTAGGCAACTCGATAAGCCCAAACAGCATGATGAAGTTGTTTGTCCCTATCAGAGTGTTTATTATTTACCAGTTTTTTCAATACATTACAGAGGATCTTATTGGTGCTCCTGGCTTGTCCGTTAGCTTGTGGGTGATAAGGGGCAGACTTCTTATGTATCACCAAGAATTCTTGGAGAAGATTTTCAATGACCTCATTCAAGAAGTGTGTGCCTCTATCGCTCACTAACTCTATTGGTAGTCCATATCTCGTGAACACATTCTCGAATAAGAACTTAGCCGTAGTCTAAGCATCATTCTTTGTTGTGGCTTTCACTTCTACCCACTTTGTAAGGTAATCTGTGGCTACAATAATATACTCTGCATGGGAGTTTCTAGCTCGGGGGTTAATAGGACCTATGAAGTCTATGCCCCACTTGGAAAATGCACGCCCTCCCATCATTGGCCTCAAAGGCATCTCATCTTTTCTAACTGGATATTGTGCACGTTGGCATGTGTAACATTTCTTCACATAGGTATGAGCATCCATATGAAGAGTGGGCCACCACAGTCCTGAAAATAGAATGGTCTTGATTACTCGATCAGGACCGAAGTGTCCACCTGTAATACCGTTGTGTGCAATTTCTAAGACTTTCAAATAGTCTGATTCGTGAACGCACAACCTTAGATAACCATCTTTGCCTCTTCGGTATAGGTTGTCTCCTACTAAGGCATAGCCTTGAGCCTCTTGCTCCATGCTTCGTCTTCTTCCTAGACTAGCCTCTTTGGGTAATCTTCCCGATCTCATAAACTCTACCAATGGAGCACTACAATCAAGAATTAATGACACTTGATAAAGGGGGGCATGCTCTATTGGTGGTCTCTCTCTGCACATTGGACAATTCTTAATCATGTATTTCTTTGTCCATGCTAGGCCAATACACTCCTAAACGTTTTAGATTCTGCAATGTTCGTTGTTTAGAATAGTGATTTCCTAGCAATCCTTCATGGGCTTGTTGCAACCATCTACTATGTTCATCATCCTCGACACAACAAGGTAATACACCTTCAGTATCTTGTTTGTACATGCTTCCTGCCAGTATGTGATACTTTTGTGATTTTACAATTTCTTCTTGTGATGTTCCCACATTCTTATTCGCAGGTTCGAAAGTTAGGACTGGTACCAACTTATTTTCCCATTTAGGAACAACTTCTAAATTGAACAGATAAGCATCGGGTAATTCATCAGACACTCCTTGGGGTGACTCTCCTGAAGTGATGCAAGAAAGGTGATCTGCCCGAAGGTGGATTCTACCTTTCCTGACAACAACTTCAAAATCATATTCCATTAGTAAGAGGAATCATCTTACTAAGCATCCAGTATTGCAAGGTTTATTGACCAAATATAACAAAGCTTGATGATCAGTGAAAAACTTGAACTTGTTGGCCAATAAATAGTGTTTAAACTTCTTCACAGCATATACCATGCCTAAGCCTTCTCGCTCAGTTGTGGTATAGTTTCGTTCAGCCGCGGTGAGCTGTCTACTAGCATATGCTATGGGCAAATCTAAGTTTCCTTCACCTGTGGGTTGTGCTAGCACACATCCTATGGCGTGATTGGATGCATCCACATGGACATGGAATGGTTTATTCCAATCAGGAGTGGTCAGTATTGGTGTTGTGCACAAACATTTCTTCAGTTCATTGAAAGAATTCTCGCATTTGTCGTTCCACTCAAAATTAGACAACAGGGCATAAAGGGGTCTAGCTATGATCGCGTACATGTGGATAAACCTACGGTAATATCCACAATGGCCCATAAAGGCTTGTACCTCTTTAACATTCCTTGGCCTTGGCAGCTCCTCTATGGCGCGTACCTTATCTTCATCTGTTGAGATTCCATTCTTAGAAACAATATGACCTAAGATTTTACCTTGACGCACCATGAACACACACTTTTCTGGGTTCAGGCACACTCGATATTCTCTACACTTGTTGAAGATTTGTCTGAGCTCAGGGATGTGAAATCTTCTTTCTTGGGAATGAGCACATAAATCATCCACATACACTTCTAAGCTCTTTCGCAAGAACTCTTTGAAGACATGGCACATGAGTCCTTGGAACGTTGCAGGTGCATTGGTGAGCCCAAATGGCATCACACAAAATGCAAAGATTCCCCACTCTGTGGCAAAAGCTATTTTGTGTTGATCTTCTAGGGCAATGGCTACTTGATTGTAACCTGAAAATCCATCAAGGAAGCTATAAACTTCCTTGCCTGCAACACGCTCCAATAGGTGTTCCGTGATTGGAAGCGGATAACTATCTATGATCATAGCATCATTAACTTTTTTAAGGTTAATACACACTCGCAACTTCCCGTTCTTCTTGGGCACTACTACAATGGGGGACACCCATTCAGTATGCTCAATCTCATAGATAAATCCAGCTTCAATCAGCCTATCAATTTCTTCTTTTATTTTGGCTGCATATGTATCATTATATGTGTAGGGCTTTTGTTTGGTGGGCTTGGCATCAGTGGTCATGGGGATAGTATGAGAGCAAATTCTTGGATCTACCCCTTTCAAGTCTCTATAGTGCCATGCAAACACATCCCTATATTCCCTTAATAGAGCTACGAGCTCCATTTCTTCTCTTGCACTTAGGTCATCTCCTATATATGTGCATCTCTCTTCAATCTCTTCAATGGTCACTACAATTTTCTTGGTCTTTTCTTTATTATCGTATGATTCTCCTATGATGGCCTCTCTCTCTTAGGCATGCATACCAAAATTTTGCGGTCGTCAACTTCATATTTCTTGAAGATTTCTGGTACTTCAAACAATGATTCCTCCTCTTCTGGTTTTACTCCTTTTCTTTTCTTTTCCTTTTGACTTCTCTCACTTCCATCCTTTGAATTTACCGTTTTAATACTTGTGATAGATTCTTCTTCTTTCTGGTGAACACTCCTATATCTTCTAGATAGTGCTGCTTTGAGTTAAAGCAACTATCCATCACGATGGACTCTATATCATCGTCATTCTCTTCTTCTTCTATGACATCACTAGGGTCACATTCTTCTAGCAGGGGCTGACACATGAACACTAAAATATCATAACCCTCCTCATCACAATGAGGTGTCCATTGTTCTTGATTGACAGCAATGTCCATGGTGGCTAAGATTTCTGGCCAGCCATGAGGCTCAAATTCCTCATCTGGAAAGATCATCGGAGTGTAGGCTGGATCTCTAACTGGTCTATCTCCTAGCGAAGTTCCTTCTTCTCTTGCCTTTAAATGTTTTTCCTCTTCCTCTGTGACCTTGCACATCCACAAATGAGTATCTTCATGCAGCCATGATGGATCAGGTGAACTTTCAGGATGCACAGAGATGGAATCTTCTTTTGCTTTGTGGATAGAATTCCACTATAGGGGTGGTACATCTCTGAAGGTGTAATCCTTCAAATTGACCTTGGTGGTGACCCCTTAGTGTTGTAAGTACAAGGAGTTGGTTCCCCAATCCTGTACGATTTGCAATTGTCATAGGAAGGGTCTTCCTAGGATCATCTCATAGACGTTATTTTTCTCAAAGTCACATATAGCAAATGTATGTTCAAAATCCACACCACAAGTGGTTAGAGTTATCCCTTCGAGCAATCCTAGAGGTCTTTCAAAATGGCCATCGGCCATTTGAAGCTTCATTCTAGTTGGTCTTAATGTGGGTTGTCCCCATTGCTTCCACAAGGAGGTGGTTGCAATAGCAACACCAGCACCTGAATCTATGATTGCTTTGGTTGTGTAACCTTGGTAGGTGATTGGAAGATAAGTATTACCTTCTTCACCCTCACACATGTCTCCTATTTTATCAAGAGGTATCTCTAGAACTTTTTGTTTAGAGCCTGTTTTTGGCATATTGGAATCAAGTTCTGGGACCTGATCCTCACATGATTCCATAGCTCACGTTTTGCTTTGAGCAACTCTTCTATAGTGAGATGACATTGAACCTTACTGGTCTTCACGGCATCAGTGTTCCTTGGGACCACTGAGTCTTCATGTCTGACCAGTATTGTGGGAGCTTTGATATGAAGAGATTCAGATTCCCATGGGCCTGGAAAGTGAGACAGTTCTTCTAAGGTATTAGATTCAAAATCTATCCCTTCGTCTTCTTGTTGCTCGACTTGATCTCCGTAAATGGATGGAATGTCTTGGGGAAATTGATCATGAAGATCATCAATCTCAGGAATAGGAGGGGAATTGCCCTTCTCCTTGGCCCATTTCTCTTCTTGTATTTCCCGTAAGAACTCTTGAGAGTACTGTTGAATTGAAGGAGGTATTCTAGCATCCGTGGAATTAGGAACATAAGCTCCCATTGGTGGTGAGCTTCCTCTTTCAATAACTGGTTGAGCCTGTGGAGGTAAAGAAACTTGTGGTTTGTTTACCAATTGCTCTAATCTTTCTAGTAAGCCCTGGAAATCCAAATCTGATTTAATAGAGTTTGTCTGATTGAACTTTTGACTAGTCTCAAGTATGGCTTGAGCTTGTTCTACCATTTTCATGCATATTTTCATCCGTTCAATCTCTAAATCCGCTCTAGGGTAACTCTTGTCTAGGTTTGTAGCTGTAGGCCCTTCTTGAAGTCGAGCCTGGTAGGCCTTGAACATCATGTCCAAGCCTTCTGGGGTTGGATCTACAAGAACAGACCCTGGCTGCGGCCTATTTAGAATGGGTGGTGGGGTGGGATGAGGTGGAGTGGATGGAGTGTCAGCATGCGAGGGGTTTTGAGATGCGATGTCTTCTATTTTTGTTTTTGCGTCTTTCAAGCTTTCTTCTAGTTCCGATAACTTTTTGTTCCACTTGCGATTAGCCTTCTCTCTGGTATCTTTCCATGTTCTTGTTTTCCTCCTACTAGGTTCTCCCGATTCACTCGACTCCGATTGCTCTGCTGGTTTATCCTGTTTTAAGGCTTGTGCTCTAGTGATAGCTTGTATAGGAGCCACATTACTGCTACTTGAACTAGAAGTGGTTTATCCTGTTTTAAGGCTTGTGCTCTAGTGATAGCTTGTATAGGAGCCACATTACTGCTACTTGAACTAGAATCTGCCACTAAGCCTACCACATTAATGGGTGTAATCTTGGGTGCACTGGAGGGGTTTCTGGGACAATCTCTGGGAAGATGGTCTTTGCCACATTCAGGACAAAAAGCTTGTATTGTGATAGCTTGACCTTGACTCGGAGATGGTGGGTGGGGACAATCACAAAGGAAATGGTCACCCTCACATCTGAAACAAGGTCCTCTAGGGGCTTGTGGTCTCCCTTGTCTCAATTGGGGCCTAGGGTTAGCATTGGTGTACATGATATTGGAGTATTCAGGCTCCCAATTTTGTTCCATAGGTGGTGTCTCATATTGATATGGGTAAATCTCACTATGTTCAGGTGACTCTGTGTAATAAGCATGTGGACTACCTTCATGGGAGTAGTCAGAGCTATGAACATGAGAATCATTATCTGGTATCAATGGGGTTAGTGGCACTAATGCTCTATTTGGATTTTCCTCTCCCACAGCATACTTGACTGGAATCACATTAGCAGAATCTGGTGGTTGGTTTCCCAAGACTGGTTGTGGTCTATATTGTGCCTGATATTGCTGTTGTGGTCGATAATATGGCTGTTGGTATTGGTTCAGATACCTACCTTGTTGATAAG
Organism: Ceratopteris richardii; assembly: GCA_020310875.1. Taxonomy (NCBI): domain Eukaryota; kingdom Viridiplantae; phylum Streptophyta; class Polypodiopsida; order Polypodiales; family Pteridaceae; genus Ceratopteris; species Ceratopteris richardii. The sequence continues at coordinate 203,606,261 of CM035406.1, read as the reverse complement.
GTTGTTGATAAGGTTGTTGATAAGGTTGTTGATAAGTTTGTCTAACAGCCTGCCTATTGTAGGGACAATCTTGAGCCGTGTGGTTTGTGTATTTTCTCTCAATAGTGCAATATGGAGCATTCCTTTCTCTAATGTTTTGGTTTTGCATTGGGCATACATTAGCCATGTGGTCACCTCCGCAAGTATAACACCGATTCAATGGGGTGACTCTCTGTGTTTGTCTATTTTGGACTCCCATCTTCTTGGCAACTTGCTCAGCTATCTCCTCTATTTCCGTGGAGATTTTCGAAGTATGACTAGTACAACTATCCGAATCCTTATAGAGTTTGGACAATCCTAACTCCTCACCCAAGTTGTCTTCTATGTCAATGCATGTCCACACACACTCTTCTATGGATCTAGGCTCTTTCAAGTACACATATGATCTTAACTTTGTGCTCAGTAAGCCATCTAAGAACAAAGCCACTTGTTTGGCTGGTGTGGGTAACTCTGGAGCAAGGTATCTTTCTAGGTACTGTCTGAACCTTCTACCTGCTAGTCGCACTGTTTCTTGGGGTGTCTGCTTGAAGCTGTGGATCAAAGATGATGTGTTATGCCTGATACCACTCTTGGAAAATTCTACAATGAATTCGTCTAGGAGTTGACCTATATCGCGATAGTTGTGACTACTCAATGGTTGAAACCAAGCTAAGGCAGTGCCCTTAAGAGTCAAACCAAATGCCTCGTACTGGGTGAACAAATCCTCAACTTGTTCAGCTCTTAACACTTGTTTGAACTCGGCCACATGATCATAAGGATCTCCTGTCCCGTCAAAATAATTCTTCATTGCCTTGATCACTTGATTGGGTCTAAGGGTTCTTGTGTTTTCTCGGGGTCTAGGCAATGGAAAATCTTGTTCATCTCTTTGTTGCCTATGTGCTTGATGTCTCTCTCTTTCTGGTCTTTCATTTTCAAATCCTGATCTATTCCTGCCCATGGTGTGTGCAAAACTTACCTCAGGTCTCTCTCTAGTTCTTTCTCTCTGGGCTTCATGAGCTTGAGATGAACCTACTCCTTGGAGGCCATGGGAAACATTGGATCTTGGTGGAGGGAAAATCAATTCACTCTTCCAAGTATATGCGTGTCTATCATGTTCTATTACCAAGAACATCTTCTCTGATGTGTTGTCCAGGTAGACAACTTTGCCTGGTATCTCTGGATCCTTGAACTCATAGATGACGACTATGCCCAATTGGCTAGGTTGATCTGGCTTGAATCTCCAAAAGGCTTCCTCTATTTCTCTATTCAAGAATAGTTCTATGCTTTTGTTGTCTTGAGGAATCCAGTCTAGAGTGATCACTCTAGTCAAAACTGACTTACCTCTAGGAGTCTGGGGTCCTTGTCCTACATTTCCTTGTTCTAGGTCTCCTATCTCATTCTCAGGAATGACATTTCCAAAATCCTCAGTCCTATCTGGTAGGTTGGTGACCACATACATGGTTCCTTCCTTATCAATGTATGAACCCTCTTCGAACTTGACCACCGGGTGTTCAAGTCTAAAGGGTTGATCTGGATTTTTGAGTTGGACCATTGATCGCCTCAGGCCATCCTCATAGATGCATGCACCTAATTGGTTGGTCCAAATATATTCCAATTGTGTCTTATAGGGACCTTTTGGTGTTTGTAGATGGGCAGTTCCTGAGCCACCTGCAGGTTTTCCCATGCTAAAAGACATTTCTGAGTCACTTGTGTCAGAGTTGAGTATGCAAGGACAACCACTTAGTTGTTGTGCCCAAGACTTAGCTGTATGGTTAACACTAGATTGAGAAGATCTAATGCTTTGTCTATCCTTGCCTAGATGTCTATCAGATCTCAGGTTCATAAGCTTTGGTTATGAGTCCAAAATTTCCCCTTGGTATGGTTCAAAATCCTTTGGAGTCCCCTTGGTTCCCTAGTCCCCCCGAGGGTCAACGAGCTATAGAACTCAAAAAATGGACTTTGGATGAAAAAGTTTTGTCAAATCAGGCTCCTGGGGTCAAAACAGACAAACAGGCACTTGTGGAAAAAATCACAATTTTGTAAGAGAATCACGATTCTATGAAATCAAGAGAATCACGATTGTATGAAGTCAGAGAATCGCGATTGTGTGAAATCAGAGAATCGCGATTGTGTGAAATCAGAGAATCGCGATTGTGTGAAGTTAGAGAATCCCGATTGTGTGAAATCAGAGAATCGCGATTGTGTGAAGTTAGAGAATCGCGATTGTGTGAAATCACAGAATCGCGATTTTGTGAACTTCAAGAGAATCGCTATTTTGTGAACTTCAAGAGAATCGCGATTTTGTACCTTGAGAATCGTGTTTTCACAAAATCATGTTTTTGGCTGAAAATCATGATTTTTGAGAATCGCGATTTTGAGCAGAGAATCGTGTTTTCAGAGAATCGTGGTTCACAAAATCGTGGTTCACAAAATCGTGGTTCACAAAATCGTGGTTCACAAAATCGTGTTTTCACAAAATTGTGTTTTCATAGAATCGTGTTTTAGAGAATCGTGTTCTAGAGAATCACGATTTTGTCTCAGAGAATCGTGGTTTTCAAAATTTAGAGAATCGCGATTTTGAGCAGAAAATCGTGTTTTCATAGAATCGTGGACAGAATCGTGGTTCACAAAATCGTGTTTCCACAGAATCGTGTTTTGAAAATCGCGATTTTGTCTCAGAGAATCGTGGTTTCCAAAAATTTAGAGAATCGCGATTTTGAGCACAACCACAGAATCGTGTTTTTGACATGAAAATCGCGATTGCCAATAGAGAATCGTGTTTTAGAGAATCGTGTCTTAGAGAATCGTGTTCTAGAGAATCGTGATTTTGTCTCAGAGAATCGTGGTTTCCAAAAATTTAGAGAATCACGATTTTGAGCACAACCACAGAATCGTGTTTTCTCAGAATCGTGTTTTTTTGGCTGAAAATCGTGATTTATGAGAATCACGATTTTGAGCACAACCACAGAATCGTGATTCTGAGAATGACCATAGAATCGTGTTCTTTTCAAAAGGCTTTTAGGCGGGAAACAGAGAATCGCGATTTTCAAAAAAAAATTGAATTTTCATAGAATCGCGATTTTCATCACAGAATTGTGTTTTTTGGTGGGAACTTTGAATTTCTGAGCGCCGAGCAATGGCGAGCTCCGTATGTGTAGAAAATCATGAAAAAACATAGTGCTTGCTCTCCCTTGCACTTCCTAACTCCTTCCCACACAATAATGCATGAAAAATGGTATGAAAATGGTGAAAATGCACTAAAAAACAAGAAATTTCTATGAAGAAGAAGACGGAAGAAGGTGGAGATGATGATGATGAAGAGGATGAAGAAGAAAAATCAGAAAATGAACAAAAATGACAGTTTTTTTACCTTCCAACGTCGCAAATCTACGATCTTACCATCACAACGCTCGTCTTCGAAGCTCTCTCCCCGACAACGGCGCCAAAATTTGGTGTAGCTCAAGCGTAAGCACCACCTCCTTTACTTGTCAATCCGCGGAGACGTGAGGACTGGTATGAAGACCACGAGCAAGTGAAGGCAAAAGTGAGTGAGTGAAAGCACACAAACATGCACACACATACACACACACGCGCACAAGGTAAGATCAAAGAGAGGAACAATGGAAAGCTTCGATTGCAAAAGAGTTCTCTTACAAAAGCTCTATTCTCTAACAAACTAACCTCAAAAATGAGCTCTCTAGCTCTTTTTATAGTTTTTTGACTAGTTTTGGTCCTGTCCAGACCTAGTGTCTGGCCTAGTTAAAAATTAGGTTCCAAGGCTTATTTGAGGGCTCAAACAGAGTCTAAAAATTATGAAAATTGGTAGGATGATACTTCTAATCATCCTCAAGCTCAAGGACTCCTCGGCTTGAACAAAATGGAGTTACAAAAATAGAAAATGGTATTTACAATGGTTTTTAGTGATGAAAATCACTATTTTTATAGGGATTTCTTCTGAAAATTTGACATACACTTCTTGGAGCTCCCTACTTGCTCCTTCTTCTTCTGTGTGTCCACCTTTCTGATGTGCTTCCATGCTTGTGCTTGACTTTGAGTTCCAACATCGGGCATGTTGCTTTAATGTATAAACCAGCACTAGATCTCCCTCTTTCAATCCTTTATCCTTTATATGGGCATCAAACTATGCCTTTTGTCTTTTCTTTGCAGCATAGATGCCTGTTGCCGCTCGTAGCCTCGTCTCACCTAAGCGTTCTAGATCAAAGATGCTAGATGACAACTCATGTCCATTCCACTCATGCTGTTGTGCTACTTTTAAGGCTGGGATTAGAAAATCTAATGGTAGCACAACATTCTGTCCGAAGACCATCTGAAATGGTGTGGCATTGAGTACCGTTTTGTATGCAACTCGGTACGCCCAAACAGCATGATGAAGCTGTTTGTCCCAATCAGAGCGTTTATTATTTACTAGTTTTGTCAACACATTACATAGGATCTTATTCGTGCTCTCGGCTTGTCCGTTGGCTTGTGGGTCATAAGGGACAAACTTCTTATGTATCACCATGAATTCTTGAAGGAGATTTTCAATGACCTCGTTCAAGAAGTGCGTACCTCTAACCAACTCTATTGGTAGTCCGTATCTGGTGAACACGTTCTCGAATAAAAACTTGGCCATCATTTGAGCATCATTCTTTGTTGTAGCTGGGGGGTTAATGGGACCAACAAAGTCTATACCCCACTTTGAGAAAGTGCGTCCTCCCATCATTGGCCTCAAAGGCATCTCATCTTTTCTAATTGGATATTGCGTAAGTTGGCATGTGTCGCATTTCTTCACATAGGTATGTGCATCCATATGAAGAGTGGGCCACCAGAGTCCTAAGATTAGAATGGTCTTAATTACTCTGTCAGGCCCAAAGTGTCCACTTGCAACACCACCGTGTGCAGTTTCTAAGACTTTCAAATAGTTTGATTCATGAACGCACAGTCTTAGGTATCCATCTTTTCCTCTTCGATATAAGTTGTCTCCTACTAAGGCATAGTCTTGAGCCTCTTGCTCCATGCTTTGTTTTCTTGATAGACTAGCCTCATTCGGTAGTGTTCTTGATTTCATAAATTCTAGCAATGGAGCACTCCAATCTGGCATTAATGATACGTGATAAAGAGTCACATGCTCCACTGGGGGTCTCTCTTGGCACACTGGACAATTCTTAATCCACTCTTGTATTTCTCTATCCATGCTAGGCCAACACACTCGTAAACATTTTAGATTTGCAATGTTCGTTGTTTAGAATAGTGATTTCCTAGCAATCCTTCATGGGCTTGTTGCAGCCAACTACTATGTTCATCATCCTCGACACAACAAGCTAATACACCATTTGTATCTTGTTTGTACATGCTGCCTGCCAATATTTGATATTTTTGTGATCTTACAATTTCTTCTTTGTTTGTTTTCACATTCTTGTTTGCAAGTCCGAAGGTTAGGACAAGTACCAGCTTATTTGCCCATTTAAGAACAACTTCTAAATTGAACAGATAAGCATTAGGTAGTTCATCAGACACTCCTTGCGGTGGCTCTCCTGAAGTGATGCGAGATAGATGGTCCACCCTAAGGTGGGTCCTACCTTTCCTGACAACAACTTCAAAGTCATATTCCATTAGTAAGAGTAACCATCTTACTAAGTAGTGTCTAAGCTTCTTCATGGCATATACCATGCCTAAGTCTTCTCTTTCTGTTGTGGTATAATTTCGTTTAGCTGCGTTAAGCTGTCTGCTAGCATATGCGATGGGTAAATCGAGATTCCCTTCTCATGTGGGTTGTGCTAGCACACATCCTATTGCATGATTGGAAGCATCTACATGGACATGGAAGGGTTTACTCCAATCAAGAGTGGTCAGTATTGGTGCTGAGCACAAGCATCTCTTTAGCTCATTGAAGGAATTCTCGCATTCGTCATTCCACTCAAAATTTGTCAGCAAGGCATAAAGAGGTTTAGCTATGATCGCATACATGTGGATAAACCTACGGTAATATCCACAATGGCCCATAAAGGCTTGTACCTCTTTAACGTTCCTTGGCCTGGGCAGCTCCGCTATGGCTCTTACTTTGTCCTCATTTGTAGATATCCCATTCTTAGAAATAATGTGACCTAAGATCTTACCTTGTCGCACCATGAACACACACTTTTCTGGGTTCAAACAAACTCGATATTCTCTACACTTGTTGAAATTTTGTCTGAGCTCAGGAATGCGGTATCTTCTCTGTGGGGAATATGCACATAAATCATCCACATATACTTCTAAGCTCTTCCGCAAGAACTCCTTGAAGACATGACACATGAGTCTCTGGAATGTTGCATGTGCATTTGTGAGCCCAAATGGCATCACACGAAATGCAAAGATTCCCCACTCTGTGGCGAAAGCCGTTTTGTGTTGATCTTTTGGGGCAATGGCTACTTGGTTGTAGCCTGAAAATCCATCAAGGAAGCTATAAACTTCCTTGCCTGCAACACGCTCCAATAAATGTTCTGTGATTGGAAGCGGATAACTATCTCTGATCGTAGCAGCATTAACTTTTTTAAGGTTAATACACACGTAATTTTCCATTCTTCTTGGGCACCACTACAATGGAGGACACCCATTTAGTATGCTCAATCTCATAGATAAATCCAGTTTCAATCAACCTGTCAATCTCTTCTTTTATTTTAGCTGCATAAGTGTCATTATATATGTAGGGCTTTTGTTTGGTGGGCTTGGCATCAGCCGTCATGGGTATAGTATGAGAGCAAATTTTTGGATCTACTCCCTTCAAGTCTCTATAGTGCCATGCAAACACGTCCCTATATTCCCTTAATAGAGCTACAAGCTTTGCTTCTTCTTTTGCACTTAGGTCATCTCCTATGTACGTACATCGCTCTTCGTTCCCTTCAATGGTCACTACAATTTTTTTGGTCTTTTCTTTATTGTCATATGCTTAGCTTGAGATACTTCTACCATTTTCATGCACATTTTTGTCCGTTCAATCTCTAAATCTGCTCTAGGGTAACTCTTGTCTAGGTTTGCAGCTGTTGGCCCTTCTTGAAGATGAGCCTGGTAGGCCTTGAACATCATGTCCAAGCCTTCTAGGGTTGGGTCTGCAAGAACAGACCCTGGTTGCGGTCTATTTACAATGGCTGGTGGGGTGGAATGAGGTGGTGTGGATGGAGGTTCGGCATGAGAGGGGCTTTGAGATGCAATGTCTTCTATTTTTGTTTTGGCATTGGTCAGGCTTTCTTCTAGTTCAGATATCTTTTTATTCCACTTACGATTGGTTCTCTCCTTGGTAACTTTCCATGTTCTTATTTTCCTTTTACTAGGCTCTCCTCATTCACTGGACTCTGATTGATCCGTTGGTTTATCTTCTTTTAAGGCTTGCGCCCTAGTAACTGCATGTACGTAAGCCACATTACTACTACTTGAACTTGAATCTGCCACTAATCCTACCACATTAATGGGTGTAACCTTGGGCACACTAGAGGGATTCCTGGGACACTCTCTAGTAAGATGTTCCTTGTCGCACTCAGGACAAAAGCCTTGTATTGTGATGTTTTGTCCTTGTCCCGGAGCTGGTTGGTGGGGACATTCACGAATGAAATGGTCACCTTGACATCTAAAACATGGTCCTCTAGGGGCTTGTGGTCTTGCTTGTTTGAAATGGGGTCTGGGATTAGGATTCGTGTACATGATACTCGAGTATTCTGGCTCCCAGCTTTGTTCCATAGGTGGTGCCTCATACTAATACGGAGAAGTCTCACTTTGCTCAGGTGTATCTATGTAATAAGCTTGTGAACTATCTTCATGGAAGTAGTCTGAACCATGAGCGTGAGAGTCATTTTCTGAGACCGATGGGGTTAGTGGCACCAATGCTCTATTAGGATTCTCCTCCACCATCGTATACTTAATTGGGATCACATTGGCATGAGTTGGCGGTTGGTTTCCTAGGATAGGTTGTGGCCTGTATGGTGCCTGATATTACTGTTGTGGCCTATAATATGGCTGGTGGTATTGATTCTGATACCTACCCTGGTGATAAGGTTGCAGATAATTTTGTCTGATAGCCTGCCTATTGTATGGACAATCTTGAGCTGTATGATTTGTGTATTTCCTCTCAATGGTGCAATAGAGAGAATTGGGGTTTCCTTGGGGTTGAGCTATCATCGGGCAGACATTAGCCATGTGATCTCCTCCACATGTATAACATTGCTTCAATGGGGTGGCCCTTGGTGGTTGTCTATTTTGAACTCCTAGCTTTTTGGCCATCTGCTCAGCTATCTCATCTATCTCACCTAGAGGTATGACTAGTAGAACTGTCAGAGTCTTTATAGAGTTTGGATAGTCCTAACTCCTCACCCAAGTTGTCTTCTATGTCAATGCATATCCGCACACACTCTTCTATGGATCTAGGCTCTTTCAAGTACACATATGACCTTAGCTTTGTGATCAATAGGCCATCTAAAAACAAGGCCACTTGTTTGGCTGCTGTGGGTAACTCTAGCACAGGGCATCTTTCCAAGTACTGTCTAAACCTTCTTCCTGCAAGTCGCACTGTTTCTTGGGGTGTCTATTTGAAGCTGTGGATCAAGGAAGATGTGTTATGCCTGATGCCACTCTTAGAGAATTCTACAATGAATTCCTCTAGTAACTGACCTATCTCTCGGTAGTTGCGACTATTCAGGGGTTGAAACCAAGCTAAGGCAGTACCCTTAAGAGTCAAACCAAATGCCTCAAACTGTGTGAAAAAGTCCTCAACCTGTTCAGCTCTTAGCACTTGTTTGAACTCAACCACATGATCATAAGGATCTCCGAATCCATCAAAATAGTTCTTCATTGCCTTGACCACTTGAGAGGGTCTAAGGGTTCTTGAGTGCTCTCGAGGTCTGGGCAATGGAAACTCATGTTCATCTCTTTGGTGCCTATGTGCTTTGTGTCTCTCTCTTTCAGGTCTTTCACCCTCATGTCCTGATCTATCTCTGCCCACAATGTTTGCAAAGCTTACCTCTGGTCTCTCTCTAGTTCTTTCCCTTTGGGTTTCATGAGCCTTGGATGATCCTGCTCCTTGCAGACCATGGGAAACACTGGATCTTAGTGGAGGGAAAATTGATTCACCCTGCCAAGTTTATGCATGCCTATCTTGCTCTGTTACCAAGAATAGTTTCTCTGAGGTGTGATCTAGATAGACAACTTTCCCTGGTGTCTCCGGATCCTTGAACTCGTAGATGGTGACTATTGGGCTCGATTGATCTGGCTTGAATCTCCAAAAGGCTTCCTCAGTTTCTCTATTCAAGAATAGCTCTATGCTTTTGTTGTCTTGGGAAATCCATTCTGGAGTGATCACTCTAGTCAAGACTGACTTACCTCTAGGGGTCTTGGATTCTCATCCTAGATCTCCTTGCTTTAGGTCTCCTATCTCATTCTCAGGAATGATGTTTCCAAACTCATGTGTCATGTCTGGTAGGCTGGTAACCACATACATGGTTCCTTCCTTATCAACGTATGCACCCTCTTCGAACTTGACCACTGGGTGTTCAAGTCCAAAGGGTTGGTCAGGATTTTTGAGTTAGACCACTGATCATCTTAGACCATCCTCATAGATGCGAGCACCTAATTGGTTGGTCCTGATATACTCCAATTGTGTCTTATAGGGACCTTCTGGTGTTTGTAAATAAGCAGTGCCTGAACTACGTGTGGGTCTTTCCATGCTAAAAGACATTTCTGAATCACTTGTGTCGGAACTTAGTGTGTAGGGATACCCACTTAGTTGTTGTGCCCAAGACTTAGCTATATGGTTGACATTGGCCTCAGATGATCTAATGCTTTGTCTATCCTTGCCTAGGTGTCTACCAGATCTTAGGTTCATAAGATTTGTCTATAAGTCCAATGTATTGCACAAAATCCTTTGGAGCTCCTTCGTTTCCTAATCCACCTGAGGGTCAACTTCAAAATACTCTATCCCCACGAGCTTTCCAACAAACCCAAAATCACTCTGAATGGATTTTGTATGAGAAAGTTATGCCAGTTCAGGATTCTAGGGTTAAAAACAGGGAATCAGGATCTCTCTGGGAGCTCAGAACAGGTGATACGATACCAGATTTTCACGATACGATACCTTTGTCTTACACGATACCACTTCAAACGATACCACCTTAGACGATACGATACCACAAAGGCGATACCAAGTCCACGATACGATATTGCTATCCGCGCGATACGATACTGAAATGGTCACGATACGATACCTCGGATTGACACGATATGATACTAACTCCACGATACGATACCGGTCTGCAGTCGATACAATACCAAAAATCAGACGATATGATACTGAAGTAAGTCACGATAGGATACTGACCCTTTGAGCCATACAATACTAAGGGATTGGACGATACGATACCAAAAAATTTACACGATACGATACTAGTAAAGCCCATGATACGATATTGGTTCTATGGACGATACAATACCACTTTTTGCACGATACGATACCAAAACTGGAGGCGATACGATACCGAGTTGGCGATACGATACCAACTTGGCTGACGATACGATACCACTCCAGCTGCGATATGATACTACTTGTGCTACGTGATACGACACTTATGTAAGTGGTGATACGATACCACTATCACGCGCGATACGATACCGCTCGATCGACGATACGATACCATAAGGTGCACGATACGATACCATCGGGGCGACCGCGATCGCGATACCAGCACTTGACGATATGATATCAGAATGGTATCGCGATACCTCAAGTGGGCATGCATGATACGATACCTCAACAAGTATCGCGATACTCGGGAATTCCGGTATCACGATACCAAAACTCAACCGGACACGATACTTGGAGATTTTTAAGCCCAAATTCAAAAATTTTTGCAAATATGAGTACCTTGTGTTCTCCTTGTCACTCCTATGTGCCTGTAGATGCAAAAGCTATGTCCAAACTGGCAATACCACCCGCACGATACCAAACACAGTCCTTGTCACTCCGCGATACTTTCGCTCAGATTTTGGTGTTTTTGAGAGTTTTTCAAGTGTTTTTCTTCAGCGTTTTTGGTTCTCAGCTCCTCCTGCGCTTCTTTCTCACAACCACGAGTAAAAAAATGAGTGAATGTACTATCAAAAATGGAAAAAATCAGAGAATATGAAGAGGGGAGAAGATGGTGATGATGATGAAGATGAAGAAGAAGAAAAACTCAGAACCTGAACTGAAAATGGTGATTTATTTCCTTCCAACGTCGCTACTCTACGTCTTACCATCACACGCTCGTCCTCCAAGCTCTCTTCTCGGCAACGGCGCCAAATTTGGTGTCACTCTAGCACAATGGCAAGTACCAACGTGAGGAGATACACCTCGTAAATGTCAATCCGTGGACACGTGAGGACTGGTATGCAGACCATGAGCAAATGATGGCACAAGTGTGTGAGTGAAAGCACACAAGCATGCACATACATACACACACGCGTACAAAGTAAGAGCAAAGAGTGGAACAATGGAAGGACTTCGATTGCACAAGAAATCTCTTACAAAGCTGAAATCTACAACAAGCAAACCTCAAAAATGAGCTCTCCCGCCCTTTTTATAGTTTTTGAGTAGTTTTGGCCCTGTCCAGACCTAGTGTTCGGCCTAATTAAAAATTAGGCTCCAGGGCTTATTTAAGGGCTCAAACGGAGTCTAAAACTTATGAAAATTGGTACGATGGTAATTCTAATACTCCTTAAGCTCGAGGACTCCTCGTCTTGAACAAAATGGAGTTAGAAAAATGGAAAATGATATTTACAATGGTTTTTAGTGATAAAAATCACTATTTTTATAGGGATTTCTTTTGAAAATTTGACAGGTGCTTCTTGGAGCTCCCTACTTGCTCCTTCTTCTTGTGTGTCCACTTCCTTGATGCGCTTCCATGCTTTGTCCTTGATCTTGAGCTTCAACAACTGGTTATCAATCAAAGGCCAAATTCAACCTTTTAAAGTTAAGACCTTGGGTGCACTTGGGGAAGAAAAACTAATGAATAATTTTCAAATTTTCTTTAAGATCTCATGGCAATATTTGATTGTGTTGAAGGAAAGATATTATCCAAGTTCAATGAAAATGAAGTGGAAATATGATTCAACTCAAAGCTCAAAGAACACAATAGCAAGACAAAAGCTTTTAATCATTCCCTTTAAACATTATTTTGCTCATGAGATACCCGTCGACACCTAGTCTTCTTCATTGAGATGAAAAAGCCAAATTTTTTCTAAGCATTGTGTAATGAGAGTTTATACACATGGGTTTTGGGGGAAGATTCAACAACCCTATGTAACTTTGGAAGGTTTTAGACCCTCATACGTTATTTTCCACAATGAGCCTGAGTCACAATTTTGCCTCTAATGCGAAATCTAGGTCTGAAAGACTAATGAACCTTTACTTTTTAAAGTAGACATTATCAACTATCCACTTCACTTTAAAACACTTGATTTGGATACTTGAGTAGGGAGAATCAACCTCTGGAAGTTAGACTAGCTATTGATACTACTATCTGCCTATGTACAGAGACACACCTTCAGTGTTTACAACCTGACTTGTACCATCTTGATTGTTGCTTATTCATGCTCTACCTCTCTATCTTGTCCATTGTGTCCACCTCTCTTTCCTTTGCCTTTACCTACATAAAAGACTTGGGATTCATTTCCCTTTGAATGACTTCCATTGATGCTCATTTCCTTCATCACCATGAGTGTGACTAAGTGCTCAAAATCTAGTAATCACTCCCTCATGGTTAGAGAAGTAGTGAATGGGCTCCATTTTTCATCATCCCTCAGCCCATTTAGTGTATGAGGTACCAAATCATCATCATCGATGGAGGTTCCTATTGATCCTAAGGCATTTGCAATCACTTTTACCTTGCGGATATAATAACTGATACTACTATTTGAAGTCTTTCTTAAGTTTCTCAACTCATTCCTGATCTAAATCTTTTGTGCTTTCATGGTGGTGGAGTATAATCTCTCCAAAGCCTCACACACCTTCTTGGACGAGTCCAAGTCTTTGATATGTCCAATCATACTATTACTAATCTATTGAGATAAGATGAATATGAATCTCCTACCTCTTCCAATCGACTCATTCACTTGCCTTTCCTATGCTTGAGTGAATGGGTCTGCATAATGATGCTTAGGCTCAGCTCCACTAACTAATACCCATAGTCACTTTCCCATGAGGAAATTACTAACCCAAAATCTCCAGGGTTGGTAGTGTTTTCTCTCTAACTTCTCTATTTGGGTAAAATGCTAGGTCATTTCCTAAGAGCTTTACTAACTTCAAATAGTTTCTTTGACTTCCTTCAAGAGTCCCAAAAGCTTTGAAGTGCTTTGATATCATTATTGGGGGAAGATTCAACACTCATATGCAACTTTGAAAGGTTTTAGGCCCTCATAGGTTGTTTTCCATAGTGTTATTGAGTCACTATTTTGCCTCTAATGAAAACTCTAGGTGTGAAAAAGAAATAGAGCTTTGGAAAATAAGAATAGACACTCTCAGCTATTCATGGGGAAATTTAAATCACCTCATTTGGATACTCCACTAGGGAGAAGCAACCTTTGCAAGTTAGACTGGTTGTTGGTACTACTCACTACATATGTATAGAGACACACCTTCACTGTTTACAACCTCACTCATAGATCACTTGAACTATAGTAAAAAAAATTACAAAACCTTGAAAAAAATCTATGATTAATCAGAATCAAGTAAAACCACTTGAAATGATACCAAAATCAAGTAAAACCACTTGAAATGATACCGAAAGGAGTTACAACCAAAACAAAATAGTGCTAAAAACTAGCTCACTCCTTAGAGAGGTAGTGAGCAATAGCTAACTATAGAGAAGAATAAGCTAACAAAATGACTAACTAAGCAAAGGGGGTGGGTGTAGCAATATCCTTACACTCTATACTAACTCTAGGAAGAGAGTAGAGGTCATGGTTATTTAATAGACTTGGATTTATACATATATAGGCTGTCAAAAAGTGCTCCAAACAAATGGTAGAACGGTTATAGAGATGAAAGTCACTACGAATTTCTCTTCATTCCAAAATGTATGTCCAATAGATTTCAAATATGAAAATCTCTTATTCATCAACAAACGTATGACAAGGTGAACATCTGAGATGTTTCATAATAACTATGTATGGCTATGAAAAACAATTCTATGAGCAAAACAATCAATTCTTGCAAGCACCACATATCGTAACATAATATCCCCATATGGTAATCAAAAGTAGGGGCACAACAATCTATATGTCCTTGTCTTTTGTAGCATATTTGTAGGAACACCAAAACAAGATTCAAGTTTTTAGACAAAAATAAACATAGTTTTTTTTTTTGAAGAGGAAGTTCAGCATTAGCCTACTCTCCCACTCTTTGGTTAAAATAAAAGAAAACAAAATTACAGGTGAACGGTCCTAGCACCCTTGGACCCCGTGAATCCCACAAAGCAAGGGAAGAACATACAGACTTATAGAGTTTTACAAAGGAGGTTGATAACCCCTTCGTCCTGCTCATGCAAAGACCACTTGGCTTTAATCTTGTTGTCCTTGAGGAAAAACACTCTATGGTGCTGAAAAGGTGGGGACTTCTACAATTGGATATTCTTTTTCCTAGAAGGAAAAGAGATTTCTTGATAGAACATTCTTTAGGAGGGTTTTCGAAATTAGAAGTGCATCTCTCTCCAAATCTTCTAGAGGGTCTCACCTCTTATAGCATTCCACAATGATGAGGAGCAACCAATCGCCTCGCCCAAAAGCGCTTGCTTCCAATTGATCTGTTCCTATAGCAACAAGATTTTTTCAAGAATCTACCAGATCAATACTGATTTGGGGCACGAGAAGAAAATGTGTCCCAAATCCTCAATGCTACAATGACACTTCTTGCACCAAATTGGAGCCCCAAAAATTGTGCTAGCCTTTATATTGGTCCAAATTCCCCCGTGGAGGATTTTCGCATAAGCACCAAATTTTTTATCTCGATGAGGGGGTGCCAGAGAGACATCAACTTCAAATCCCATCGCAAGCCCGTCCAAGTAAGACACCACTTCTTATTAAGCGTGATATGATAGTCCAAATTCTCCTTGATTCTAGGAATTTTGTTCACGCTATGAACGTTGTGCCATTTCAGACCTTCATGGTGCGGAGGGTCTTGTCCGATGAGGATGCAGGTTTTTGAGTGTTCCCAAGCAATGTATCTACTCTACAAAAGCATCCATTCTTGGAAGTTCAGTCTTATTTTTGGATTGATATCCTGAAATCTAATCCATTGGCTTGATTCTTGATTCCGGAGGTGTTTCCAATATCGAGAACCCTTTTTCTAGAGCTTTTTAGCTTTTTGGAGGTTCCAAGACTCCACGCCTTTGATGCCCTTGATAGGGAACCAAATCGAATCATTCTATCTAATACTTGCCACCCATTTCCAATCTTTATTAATTCTGACAAACTGTTTCACTTTGTTCTGAATCTTCCATAGAGAACAAACAAGACATGAGCCTTTAGGAGACACGGGAAGCGGGGAGAACAAAAGGGTGAGAAGGCCCAGGTCCTTCCAACCTAAGTGACCCACAAGCATAAGAGCATTCTTGTTCCTGAAGATAAGCATGGCCCAAGAGGCCTCACTGTTACACCAAGCTTTGATAAGCCATTTAGCAGCCAACTTGTTTGCCATGCCCTGAATGTCCGGTGTGCCCAGACCCCCACGATCCTTTTGGCTAGTACAAGTAGTCCATTTAGTTTTGGGGACACCACTTCCGTTGGGGTCACCCGTCTAGAGAAAGTTTCTATAGATTCTTTCCAATTTGGTAATCTCTTGATCCTGTAGTCTCCAACATGAGAGAAAGTAAATAATTGATGAGATAGGGAATGTATTAATTACCACAGCATGCCCTGCTAGATTGATTTGCATATCTTTCTAGTAGACCAACTTGTTATCAAGCTTAGAGAGGGCCAAGTTCCATGGTTGGTCCATCAAAATGCCAAATCCCATTGGAATACCTAATAGGCAGAAGATTTATCCCTTGGGCTCATTTGACAGCATGGTCAACC
Organism: Ceratopteris richardii; assembly: GCA_020310875.1. NCBI lineage: Eukaryota > Viridiplantae > Streptophyta > Polypodiopsida > Polypodiales > Pteridaceae > Ceratopteris > Ceratopteris richardii. The sequence goes on along the minus strand of CM035406.1, from coordinate 203,590,175 downwards.
AAGAATCGAGGCGAAAGGCCGATAATAGCTCTGAAAGCAGTCTTAGAGTGGTTTATTTTGGACGTTGAAGCCACATAGAATATGTCCAGGCATCTCCAAAAGCTATCAATGTTTGTCATATCGCTATGCACAAAGGCATTCGTGTCATCTGCAAAAAGTCTCATGATCATCTGTCCATGACCGAGAGGGAGCGAGAGACCTTGAATATGGCCTAATTCCATATGATGCTTCACTAGTCCCCTCCATAGCAATAGCAAAAAGTAGAGGGGCCAAAGGGCATCCTTGCATGATAGAGTGTTTTATTCTAATAGTCTTTGACAACTGGCCATTGATATTTATCTGCATCGATGCATTTCCCAACAGGATAGAGATAATGTTAGTAGTTTTGACTACAATCAAGGTCTTTAAGAGATTGGAGAATGAAGTCCCATTCAAGCCTATCATATGCTTTGTCGAAGTCAATCTTAAGGAAAATAACATCTTGAGCAGACTCCTCAACAAATTCAATACCTTCCCAAATATCAATAATTATAGCTTCTAGGTTGGACCTACCCTTGATGAAGCCCTTTTGGTCCTCACTTAACCAAATGTGTAACTGGCAAGAGATTTGGTTGGCAATAACTTTAACAAGGATCTTGTATCCCATTTGTAGCACCATGATCCAGCACCAATTCTCAATCCTGTTTTTATTCCTTTTTTGTGAATAAGCTTGATGACACCTTTGTTTAGACATTTGGGCAGGGCACCAAAAAACAACACCTCTTGCCATACCAAGGGGAGCAAAGTGGCCACCACTTATGTGAAGGTCTTGAAACACATTGGTAAGGTCGTTAGGACCCGAGCTTTTCCCATTAGGAAGTGCGTCAATGAATTCTAAAAATGGGAGATTCAAGCAGAGTTTTCAAATTATGTGGGGTTCTTGTTGATTTAACTCTAGAAATGGTCACCATGCAATAGCGCCTGTGAGTAGAAAGAAGTTTTGAAACCCCGAGGAGTTAGAAAAAATGATTGACAATCACTAAGCTATTTTCTTCTTTCATCTTGCATTCAACCCTGTTAATGTCCATCAAGAAGGGGAAAACATCCTTAGATTGTTTCTTTTTTAGGAGGGCACACATCTCTTTAGTAGGTTTGTTAGCCATACTAGCCCACCACTCTTTAAATTATACCTATAGATTTCTCCTTTGAATTTCCTCCTTGTATCTTAGCAAGCCCCTAATTTTATGTAGCCCCGTTTGGTATTGAGAGTTGCATTTGTTCACTCTCTCCTCAAGATGCCTCACTCTCTGATAGAGCTTCTCTCTTCACATGGGAAAAACATTTTGTAGTGTCTTCTAGGTCTTGACCAGGATATGATGAGTCTTCATAACCACGATCCTCCAACTTTTGTTCGGCAATGAAAGGTTGGTGAAGGCCGAATTACAAGCCTCAATAATCTCCTATTGGACAGAGGGGAAGGAGAAAGAAGTCGAGCTAGCATGAAACCACTGTGCTCTGTTTAGCTTGGTGAAAGGCTTGAGGGTGACAATAATTGGATAGTGATTTGAGACAATAAGGTCAGAATGTTGGGATATGGAGGGTTGGTCCCACTTGCGAGTTAGGCCCTATGAAACATAGCTTCTATTCAACCTCGCTTTTCTCAAATTATTCCTTGATTGGAGGTTTGGCCAAGAGAAAGCAGTCTTGTCTTTAACCTCCATAAGATCCATGTGGAGTTTGATTTTATCTCAAGCATCTTTTTCTTGACCATCTATGATTCTCCTTCTACTTCCCTAGTGGTCCGAAGTTGAAATCCCCACAAAGCACAACATTGTGGGAAGGAGAGACCAAAGAACTCTAGGTGGCAATCCTTTTTGTCTCTGATTTGCGAGCATACATGGAAACAATAGTGAAATGCAAGGGGTCTTTGAAGGACATAGCAATCCAATGATGATTTTCATCTTCAACGGTGTTGACAAGACTATAAAATTAGACGTTGTTAATTCCAATAGTTGCTCCACCAACCCCCCTAAGGTGAATAGTGGAAATCCAGACAAGAGTAAAAAAATAAAAATAGTTATAAGTTGTAGTACAAGCGATAATGAATATCATCAAATGTTTTGTTGTCAACAACAAAACAAAAACTTCCATCATTGCAAAAGGTTTTTGATAAATCCAAGCTTCAAGCGGTTTATCCTTTACTCATGATTCTATTGTGTGAAATTATTGGATATGAATCTAGATATATTTGGACATAGAAAAGAGCATATATCGAGGGAGGGGGGGGACAAGGTTTTTAATATAAATAGGAAGTTCAACCAAGGCCTAATCTCCCTTTCATTAATTAATAAAAGAACAATCATACAATGAATGGGCATGCTACCCTTTGCATCTCCTATATCCCACAACACAAGAGTAGGATGGCCTAGAGGCATAATAGTTACAATGGTCCAAAACTAGCAACGTACATTTTGCGGGTAGTTTACAATTTAAACTCATTTGATGAGAAGGTTAATGTTTTTGTTTGTCACTTTCATGAGCAACTCACTTGCTTTTAATCTTTTTGTTTTCCAATACAAACATCATATGGTGTCTGAAAGGTGGAGATTTGTTACAATTACATATTCTTCTACATAACAAGTTTAGGGATTTTTGAATCCATCGTTCCTTCAGATGGGCATCAAAGTTGATCGCACATCTTTCTTTGGATATCTTCTAGAGCATTTTCATCTGATGCTCTTCCACAAGGAAAAAGAGTAGCCAATTGTTTCACCAAGTAATGCTTATTTCCATTTGATTTGCCTCTGTAAGCTCAAAATCATGGTAAGAGATTCTCATATCGTGTAGCTTCTTGGGCACACAAATAAGAGATGGTATTATTCTAGCATAATGGAAGTACCACCGTGGTGAATATTCACCTCATAAATGTTCATCCATGGAGACATGCATATGGTATGAGGATCATGAGCGAGAAGAGTGCATAAGCAAGTGAGTGAGAAGCAGAATGACATGCACACACAAGGTAGAAGAAAGAGTGAAACAATGGAATCTTCTATTGCTTTAAGATGTTTGTACAACTCATATAAGCTTTGAAATTTCTAATCTCAAACTGACCAACCCCAAATACGAGCTCTCTAGCTCTTTCTATAGTTTCTTGACTAGTTCTCACCAATTTCACATGTAGTGTCTTGCCTAGTTTGAAATTGGGTTCCTAGGCTTTTTGCAAGGGTCAAACGAGCTCAAAAAATTATGAAAACTGAAAGGGAGGTTGTACGTGCACTCCTCAAGTTGAAGGACTCCTTGATTTGCATGAAATGGAGTTCATAATTTCAAAAAATGATTATTTACAAATGTTTCTTAGTGATAAAGGTCAACCTCCTCAATGTGTGGTTTTCAAAATCTTTGCAACATTTTGAAAGCTTCATTAACCTCCTCTTCTCCTTCAATTGCCTTGTCTCCTCGTACTTGCAATTGTGCCTTTGACCTCTCATTAGATGCCTTCTCTTTGATTATTCTATCAGCTTAACTTTGCTCGTAGGTCTCCTCTACTAACATGTCCCTCCCCATCCCTGCCCCCTCTTAAGTTTGTCATCCCTAACATACCCTTTTGGTTTGGGGTGCCTAATGTAGTATTGTATTATATCTATTGCAATTTTTTGTTCCATGATTCATAGATCTCGTGCTAGATCTACTTCTAGTTATTGCCAATCAATGGTGTTGGGGATCTCTGGTTGTGGTTACTTGTAGTGCGTAGACAAGAGAGCTTGCTCATAAGCAAATAGGTGTAATAGATGAGTTAGTTTGGGGATGAACACTTCGGAGTGGTATTCCCAAAAGCTTGTGGTGAACATATCTTCATATGTTTTCTAATAACATGCTAGATAATGCAAGGCATACATGACATTGATGGACGATGTTGTGCTCATGTCATAGACTAAGTCTAAATTTGCATGTTTGAAGCCTAAAGATTACATGGTTTATGACTTGAAATTTCTAAATATTTCAAAAATATTTTGCATGAGATCAAAGATTTTCAATAACATCTTGGCAATGATATTTGGGATCTTCTATAGTCAAGGTATCCAATGGCCAATTGTAGCCATTATATAACCAATCATTAGTGCTCCTTTTGGAGGTGCAAGATATGGGTAGTTAACCCATCCAATGCATCTTGCATTGTTTTTTACCTTGATGGCAATTGCTTTCCATGATATATCCCTAGGGAATTTTCCTTAGCATAGGTCGTACAAAATATCCAAGGGAGAACTTGAAGATGTGTGCATCATCTATGAATATTTTCATTAGAGGAGAAAATGAGCCTTGCATGGGCCTTGTAAGGATTACTTATTTTTGAGGGATTTAAAATCTCAATCTAAGAGATTAAGGGGCCATAGAAAACCATTAGTGGTATTCTCAAATAGAGTAGTATTTGGTAGAATTTTTTATTTAAATATTAAAAGGAAATCTTTGTGGAATTTGGATGGTTCTATTTAATGGCTAAAAATGAATGGGATGCCATAGTAGAAAGAGGGAGGCTTCTCCACTCTCTTTGAGTTTTTTGGCCCTTATTTAATGGGAAATCCAATGGTCGTCTGCATCCGGGGCTGATAAGAACTTCGAATTTGATTTACACCATCCGATGGGAGGTGAATCTGATGATGGTCTACATTTGGGGTTGAGCACACATTCAGTAGAGATGTGATCCATATGATGAGGCCATAATCAAAGGGCCTAGGAAAAAAGGCGCTTTTGCCTTTTGGTAGCTCAATCCAAACCATTAGATGATCTATATGGTGTGAATTTAAGGCACTCAAAATGGAGGCAAAACAAGCATATCCGTTTGATTTTAGATGAAATCCAAAGGCTTGTATGGAAAGGCATATTTTATTCAATGGAATACATCTCAACCCTTCCCCGCTCTCAAATCGAAAGGCCAATATTCAAAACCTTAGCCTTTAGATCATTGAGACAATACAAGGGTTATAATTCATTCCAAGTCCTTTCAAAATCATTCACATAACTAAAACCACTAGTTCAAGGAGGTTTTTTCCTCTTTGAACACACAAAAACCATGGAAGCCTATGCCCATCCTATGTGATTAAGGGACTAGACTCTCTATAGCACCCTCTTCTCATTGGTCCATCCCTAATCACTCAATCTAAAAGGCCTATTGTTACTCTAGCACAATGGTAAGTACCAACGTGAGGAGATCAACCTCATAAATGTCAAAAGGTGAAGACATGAGGATGGGTATGAAGACCGTGAGCAAGTGAAGGTACAAGTGCATGAGTGAAAGCACACAAGCATGCACACACATACACACACACGCACAAGGTAAGAGCAAAGAGTGGAACAATGGAAGGACTTTGATTACCTCTTTGATGCGTTCATGTGCCTTTTGCTTGACCTTGAGTGTCCACTTCTTTGATGCGTTCATGTGCCTTTTGCTTGACCTTGAGTGTCAACACTCCCCCCCTCTCGAGTCTCTCATCCCTAACAGACTCTTGTTAGAGTGGGTGTTCCATGTAGTACTCCGAGAGGTAGTGCCCATCATGTATCAACAAGGGTAGACTGTCTTCCAATGTGCCTTGTGCACGGCCTTCGAATTTGGTCCTATGCATGCATACTTGGGAAATGCATTGGAAGAAGTATGGTGCAAGAATTTGGGTCTTGAGCAAAGTGCCCAAGGGTATGCTGATGAAGAGGTTTCCTTAATCTATCATGGTTAGAGTGTTGTCAAAGTAGTCCATTCTCACCATGGTCAAAGGTCCTTCAATATTCATCTCTTCATGTTGTGCTCCAGCATGGCGATTGACCATCGACTTGTCTTTTGTTAATGATGGATGTCCTTGTTGATGGTTCGCATTGGAGATTCTTCAAGCACACAATGTTGTTCTTTCTCTCTCTTTTTTTTTGGAACAATGTCACAAAACAAGAAGAAAGATGTTAACATCAAAAATATTTTACATATGTCCAATGTGTCGCATGTGCCTGGAATTCTCAATTGTGTCTATGCACAATCGTGTAATGTGGCCCTATATTGATGCATACTTTGGAAGTGCATAACCTAAATGGTGCAAAAGACAAGGTTATGCCAAAGGCACATGGTTGTTGCACGTCGAGGCTTTCAATGTTCTTGGTAGATTTTGATGCAGCCATTTTAGAATTGTGTTGGGTTGCATACAAGTCCTTTTTGACTTCTTCATCTCTGGTTGATTGCTTAAATTTTGGATCCGGCATGGTTGGTTTTTTGATTCTGTGGATGTTGCTGGTACTTTTGGCTTCCAAACCCATATCCTTGATGATTGCCTTCTTATTTTTTCCAAAGAGGTGACTTTATCTTCTTTTGGTCTCTATGCTTGGTTCTTACCCTTTTGTCTCCTTGGATTCTTTGTTGAGACCTTTTGCATGGTGGAGAGCATAGGCCTTAGTGCATGTAATAGTGCTTTGGGAACCCACATGTGTAGTTGAGCTGCAGCTAATTTTTTTGGTACACAAATTTGCCGGAGACCTTGTGGTTGAGCTTGTCCTAGTTGCTTGGTTCTTCTTTTGGCATGATTGGCCTGCTTGGATGGAAATTGTTGTGGAAAAGCTGGTGGTTCTCTCCTTTTCGTACCCAGATCTGCTTATTCCCTAGAGCCTCTTTCTTCTTGAATTCTATCTGTCTATTTGATATATCTGATGTCGTTTTTGCTTGCCTCTTTGGTTGAGTTACGCTTGCATTAGTCTTTGAAAAAGAAGAGAGGTTTGCTGACCTTTGAGCTTGTGCTTCCATGACTAAGTCCTTTTGCTTTGTACGGTTATTGATACACATAATATTTTCTATGCAAAGATTCATCTCGGAAGAACTAAGAAAATGCGTGACCTCTAGATTTGTGACCATGCAATTATCTAATTCTAATGTAATACATTGTTCATGTACCCAAACTTGAAGAATTCGGTTTCTAAGATTTAAGTTGACTGCATGGTCAAAAATCCAATCTTGGCCCAAGACAAGTGGTTCAGTAAGGTCTTCATCTTGACACACTAGCATTTTGACTCTCATTGGGACATCTTGAAGGTAGATGGGGAGCTCCACCTCGCCCAAACAAGGGGTCTCCACACCTCCCAACCCTATGAGATATGCTTCTATGGGATTGATGTTCAACTGAAGATCTTGGTGTTGGTGTAAATTGCAAGCCTACACATTTGGCTTAAAGGATGCATTAAAGTCTACACATACATGAGGAAGCATAGGAACATATGCTAGTGGTTAATTACCACTTTACCTCATTGTAAAAGTCAAATTGACTTAGAATCTTTTGTAATCACCTACCAAAGTGAGTCGTGGAAAAAGTAGTTCATTTGATTGAAGGAATATCTCCAAGCATTTAGGAGCTTGATCATAGGGAGCCAAAATTTGAATTTGAATTCAAATCTTTGTTCATTACATATAAAAAGTGAACATGAAAAGTCGCGGGTAAAGAGATCATTCCCGAGCCTCATTCTACTGATTTTGAGTATGTGTGAGGACTATACTATAGCCTACACCTCTCTACACCATTAGCCAATGTTGTTCATGCCAATGGGATTGTATACAAGTGTTCATTAATAGATACATTTACATCATTCATCTCTGAGTTCTTTGTTAGTCTACTCAAAAGTCTATCAACTTGTCAAGGGCATATCTCGATCAATTCTTCACCAAATTTCAGTGATGTAAAGCTTGTTGGATTCAGCTTAAAGTCATCTACATGCTATCAATGTTTGAAGTAATTCTATTCAGCCATTTCAGAGAAATCTGCATCGAGGTGAACTCTGGTCATTTTTTGCTACAGTCCTAAAAAGTCAGGGGTATAGCTAAATTTGCTAAATTGATTTCTCTTAGCATAGTTTGTCTTTTTGCATCATTCCACTTGCAAATGGTAGCTTACTAAGCTAATTAAATACCCCTTGAAGGAATTTTATCAATTTCTAATGTGCTGGTCACACTAAGCAAAACATTCAGCAGGTGTCAAGACATAAATAGAAGGTTTTCTTGAGTTTGTGAACTTCAAAGTTATCTGTTTTGGTTCAATCATTACACACATCACTTCCAAAGTACATAGGCCATTTTTTGGTGTTATTGGAAAGCCAAGAAGGTCTACTTATCAACTCTGAAGCAAAAGAGGGCTTGTACAAAGCAGGTTTAGTAGTACCTACTCAGTCTCTTGAAGCATCCATCCATCTATCCCAACAGTGGTATCAGAGCATTAGAGGTAAAATGGGAGATGGTTTTCCTTCATTTATTGATAAATTGGGCAGGAACAACTATCAAGCTTGGTCTCTAAGGATGAAGACCTACCTACAAGGAAGGAGTCTCTATGGATACATCTCAGGAGATGAGGAATTGCCCTCATTCAAAGCAAGAGGATTGCCAACCAAGGAAGAACAAGAAAAGCTCAACACATGGTGTGCTAAGGATGCATTGGCAAGGTCATATTTACTCAACTCTATCTCTGACTTTCTTTTTCCACATATTAGAAATTGTAAGACATCCCAAGAAACTTGGGAAACCTTGTCATCATACTTTTCCTCCAATACAAGGGCTAGGAAAAATCAGTTGACTGCAATGGATCTCTACATGGACATGCACACTTCAGATCTTACAACTCTCATGGGACAACTATTTACACATGAAGCAAAGCTCACCAAAAATGGAGATACATCCAAAGGTAATAACTCTTCTGCCCTATACACTGATAAGAAGTCTAAGGATAAAGGCAAGAGCAAAAAAATGGAAGATGAAGGCTCTACCTCCCAAGCCAACTATGCAGGGAGAGGTAGATCTTCAAGAGGAAGGGGCAGAGGAGGTAAGCAAGGTAGGGGGAGACCCTACAACTCATCACCATGCAACATGTGTGGTTTATCAAATCATACTAGAGATGAGTGTTTCATGAATTACAAAAATCAGAGAGGAAGAGGCTACCATAGAGGTGGATACTCACAGTCAAGAGGAAGGTTCAACCATCACCAAGGCCACAACAACAATTACAATGGCAACTACCAAGGAGGATTCAAAACCAGAAAGGACTACAACAACTACATAGAGGAGCAGGATGACTCTCTTCTGATCATGAACATGACTTCAAAGTCAGGTACAAATGATGACCACCTATTCTACATTGACTCAGGGTGCTCAAATCATGTGGCTGGAAATATGGCAAAGCATTCAGTAGTTAAAGTTGGAAATGTTAAGACTTGTGATGGTAATCAGAATTTGTTGAGCAGGGTACTCTATGTACCAACCATTACCAAAAAATTGATGAGTGTTGGTCAGATTATGGAGAAAGGTTTGCAGGTCAGATTCAATCAATATGGAGCATTTGTGGAAGACCCAAGACATGGGTTCAAGAGGATTGCTAAAGGAGAAAAAGTAGGTAGACTTTTCACTTTTGAGTTGGAAGATACAAATAATATTGCACTATACAATTATAAAGATCAAACACTTTCAGAGCTTGAGATTTGGCACAAAAGGTTAGGGCACATAGAGAAAGAACCTTGAAACAAATGTGCAGGGACCAATGTGTGCTTGGGATACCTAATGTATCCAAGCAACATATGATTTACATGTGTGGTGCTTGTCAATTTGGTAAGTCTCACAGGTTACCCTTCTCCAAGAAAGGATATATGCATGAAGACTACCTAGAGCTTGTACACACAGATGTATGGGGACCTAGCAAAGACCCCTCAGTCTCAGGATCAAGGTACTATGTGTCTTTCATTGATGATTATAGCAGATGGATTGTACTATACTTCATGAAGCACAAGGATGAGGTATTTAATTGTTTTAAGAAATATCTTGCATTAGTTGAAAACCAAACAGGAAGGAATTTGAAGAGGCTAAGGTCAGATGGAGGAGGTGAGTACTTCTCCAATGAGTTTGAAGACTTCTTGTAGGACAGAGGCATCAAAAGAGAGATGACCACAAGGTATTCTCCTGAACAGAATGGGGTAGCTGAGAGAAGAAATAGGTTAACTGTTGAGACAGCTAGATCTATGCTTAATGAGAAGAAGTTACCTAACTATCTATAGGCAGAGAGTGTTTCTACTGCCACTTACCTCATAAACAGGTTACCATCTAAGTCACTTGATGGTATGACACCCTATGAAGCATGGCATGGTAAGAGACCATCATTAGATCACTGCAAAATATTTGGATGTGTAGCATATGTGCACATTCCTTCTCAGATAAGAGGTAAGCTAGACCCAAAGGCTGAAAAATGCATTTTTATTGGGTATGATTTAAATAAAAAAGGTTACAGGTTTTATAATCCTACCAATAAGGGATTTATGGTAAGCAAAGATGTGATCTTTGATGAAAATGATTCTTGGTATGAGAATGAATGCAGGAAGGTTAAACTACCCTATGACTTGGAAGAGGAATTTCCAAAACTTGCAAAGGAGGAACCCACTCAGAATGAAGACTCAAGTTCAGATGATGAAGACACTATCAACCTTGAAGAATTCAAGGCATGGAAGTCCAAGGGCAAAATGAAGATGAAGAAGCTTGAAGACATAGCTGAATCTTCAACTCAATCAATCAGAAGATCTCAAAGAGAAAGCAAGAAACCTATCAGATATGGGTATGATACATCTCTTGTTACTAAACATTCAGTTTATCTTGCCAAAGATTTTTCAAATGAAGAACCAGGTTCATATGAAGAAGCAATAACCAAATCAGAATGGAAAGAAGCTATGGATGAGGAGATTGAAGCATTCAAGGAGAGTGACACATGGGAGTTAGTACCCAAGAAGGATTCTATGAAGGTAATAGGATCCAGATGGATCTATAAGTTGAAAAGAAATTTTGATGGAACAATTAATAGGTACAAAGCCAGATTGGTAGCCAAGGGTTTTGCACAAACCCAAGGCATTGACTATGAAGAGACATTTTCTCCTGTGGCCAAGATGCCAACAATCAGAGTGTTGGTAAGTGTGGCTGCATCAAAAAATTGGAATATGTAACAATTGGATGTCAAGAATGCCTTCTTGAATGGATGGATTTCAGAAGAAGTTTATATGTCACAACCTCCTAGCTATGAGGACCCTAAGAAGGTAACTTATGTTTGCAAATTAAAAAAGGCTTTATATGGATTGAAGTAGGCACCTAGGGCATGGAATTACAAGTTAACTACATACCTCCAAGACCAAGGTTTTGTCATGAGCAAGGCTGACACTTCTCTGTTCATTAAGAGAAGTAATTCAGAGGTAATATATCTCTATGTTTATGTTGATGACATCATCATTACAGGTAATGATGTCAATGGAATCAGGTATATCAAAAGCCAGATGATGAAGGAGTTCAAGATCAATGATCTTGGTTTATTGAAGTATTTTCTAGGGCTTGAATTAGTTTACACTAATTCAGGGATATACATTACTCAGGAAAAGTATGTTCAGGATATGTTGAAGAAGTTTCTCTTGCAGGATGCTAAAGTAGCAAGCACTCCAATGGAGGTAAACCTAAAGCTAAGTGCCCATGAAGGTGATGAAGTCAAAGACATTACAGGTTATCAAAGTATGGTGGGTAGCTTGAACTATGCTACTCTTACAAGAATTGATATTGCATATGGAGTAAGTGTGCTAAGGCAATTTATGCACAAGTCAAGGATACCTCACTTAGAGGCTGCCAAAAGAATCTTGAAGTATCTCAAGGGTACACAGAACCATGGTTTGTATTTCCCTTACACTTCAGATATTGATATCAAAATTTATTCAGATGCAGATTGGGCAGGATGCAAGGATGATAGGAGGAGCACTTCTGGATATATTTCTTTTGCAGGTGACAAACCAATTTCATGGTCTTCAAAGAAGCAACCTACTATTGCTTTGTCTTCCACAGAGGTAGAATATAGAGGATTGGCTAATGCCACACAAGAAGCAATTTGGATTAAACTTTTGTATACAGAATTGGGATTGTATACTAGGTCACCAATTATCCTTGGAGATAATACAAGTTCTCTTCACCTTGCAGCTAATCCTATCTATCATGCTAGGACCAAACACATAGAGGTCCATTATCATTATGTGAGAGAGAAGTTGATAAGCAAGGACATTCAACTTACCTATGTATCAACCAACATGCAATGTGCAGATTTCTTGACTAAAGCTTTGGATGGAACAAAACTTTGCAGGTTCAAATCCATGATTGGATTGCAGGATATACTTGAAGATTGAAGATGAAGACTTAAGCCAAAATGTTTGGCTTGAGGGGGAGCTGTTGGTGTAAATTGGAAGCCTACACATTTGGCTCAAAGGATGCATTAAAGTCTACACATACATGAAGAAGCATAGGAACATATGCTAGTGGTTAATTACCACTTTACCTCATTGTAAAAGTCAAATTGACTTAGAATCTTTTGTAATCACCAATAAAAGTGAGTCATGGAAAAAGTAGTTCATTTGATTGAAGGAATATCTCCAAGAATTTAGGAGCTTGATCATAGGGAGCCAAAATTTGAATTTGAATTCAAATCTTTGTTCATTACATATAAAAAGTGAACATGAAAAGTCGTGGGTAGAGAGATCATTCCCGAGCCTCATTCTACTGATTTTGAGTGTGTGTGAGGACTATTCTATAGCCTACACCTCTCTACACCATTAGGCAATGTTGTTCATGCCAATGGGATTGTATACAAGTGTTCATTAATAGATACATTTACATCATTCATCTCTGAGTTCTCTGTTAGTCTACTCAAAAGTCTGTCAACTTGTCAAGGCCATATCTCGATCACTTCTTCACCAAATTCAGTGATTTAAAGCTTGTTGGATTCAGCTTAAAGTCATCTACGTGTTGTCAAAGCTTGAAGTAATTCTATTCAGCCATTTCAGAGAAATCTGCATCGAGGTGAACTCTGGTCATTTTCTGCTACAGTCCTAATTAAAAGTCGGGAGTATAGCTGAATTTGCTAAATTGATTTCTCTTAGCATAGTTTGTCTTTTTGCATCATTGCACTTGCAAATGGTAGCTTACTAAGCTAATTAAATACCCCTATAAGGAATTTGATCAATTTCTACTGTGCTGGTCACACTGAGCAAAACATTCAGCAGGTGTCAAGACATAAATAGAAGGTTTTCTTGAGTTTGTGAACTTCAAAGTTATCTGTTTTGGTTCAATCATTACACACATCACTTCCAAAGTACATAGGCCATTTTTTGGTGTTATTGGAAAGCTAAGAAGGTCTACTTATCAACTCTGAAGCAAAAGAGGGCTGGTACAAAGCAGGTTTAGCAGTACCTACTCAGTCTCTTGAAGCATCCATCCATCTATCCCAACACTTGGTAGTATGAGAGTTTGACTGCACTATTTGCTGCACTTGAGTCAATCAACACTCTCACTATCCTTACATTCTTTCCTTGTCCTCCCTCTATGGTCATAAAGGGACGTTGATCAGTTATTCAAGAAGCATTCACACCTGATGTCTGGCACATGGCCATGTGATATCTTGGGGCTTCTGGATCGACATCTAGGCCTAATCACCTTAACTTATTTCGCCTAATGTGCTCTCTAGCCTCCGCTTGTGCTTCTTCTCTAACCCCTAGATCTTTTTCTTTTTGCTTCTTAGCCATGTTGAGTCTCCTTAGCATATCCTCTGTAAGTGGTTCTTGATATAGCTTGACTCGACATCCACTAATATAGTTTGGTAAGATGTCACCTTCTAGAGTGGCCAGTTGAACCGTACCACTAGTGGAAATTCTATTAATGATCATGGGTCCATATCCTCATTTTTCCAATTTACGGGCATGTTGCTTTAGTGCATAAACCAACACTAGTTCTCCCTCTTTCATTATCCTTGATGTGTGCATCAAAATATGCCTTTTGTCTTTTCTTCGCAGCTCGTAGCCTTGTCTCACCTAAGCATTCTAGATCAAAGATCCTAGAGAACAACTCATGTCCATTCCACTCGTGCTCTTGTGCTACGTCTAAAGCTGGGATTAGAAAGTCCAATGGTAACACAACATTCTATCCAAAGACCATCTGAAATGGGGTGGCATTGAGTACCATTTTGTAGGCAACTCTGTAAGCCCAAACAACATGATGAAGTTGTTTGTCCCATCAGAGCGTTTGTTATTTACCAATTTTGTCAACACATTACATAGGGTCTTATTGGCGCTCTTGGCTTGTCCATTAGCTTGTGGATGATAGGCGGCAAACTTCTTATGTATCACCAAGAATTCTTGGAGCAATTTTTCAATGACTTCGTTCAAGAAGTGTGTGCCTCTATCACTGCCTAACTGTATTGGTAACCCGTATCTGGTGAACACGTTCACGAATAAAAACTTTGCCATAGTCTGAGCATTGTTCTTTGTCGTGGATTTGACTTCTACCCACTTGGTAAGGTAATCTGTGGCTACAATAATGTACTCTTCATGGGAGTTTATAGTGGGGGAGTTAATAGGACCTAAGAAGTCTATACCCACTTTGCGAATGCATGTCCTCCCATCATTGGCCTCAAAGGCATCTCGTCTTTCCTGATAGGATATTGTGCACATTGGCATGTGTTGCATTTCTTCACATAGGTATGTGCATCCATATGAAGAGCGGCCCACCAAAGTCATGAGAATAGAAAGGTCTTAATTACTCGGTCAGGGCCAAAGTGTCCACCTGTAACACCATTATGGGTAGTTTCTCAGATTTTCAAATAGTCTGATTCCTGAATGCACAATCTTATGTAACCATCTTTGCCTCTTTCGTATAGGTTTTATCCAACTAAGGCATAGTCCTAAGCCTCTTGCACCATGCTTCATTTTCTTGCTAGACTAGCCTCACTCAGTAGTGTTCTTGATCTCATAAATTCTACCAATGGAGCACTCTAGTCTGGAATTAATGACACATGATAAAGGGTAGCATGCTCCACTGGCAACCTCTCTTTGCACATTGGACAATTCTTAATCCACTCACGTATTTCTTTGCCATACTAGGCCAATACACTCCTAAACGTTTCAGATTCTGCAATGTTTGTTGTTTAGAGTAGTGATTTCCTAGCAATCCTTTAGAATGTGTTTATTCTGTGGTTGATACAAACGATAGCCTTTGCTTTCAGAACTGTACCCAACAAAAATACATTTTACTGCTTTATCATCCAATTTTCTGCAATGTTGTTCAGGCACTAATGCATATGCCAAACAACCAAAAATAGGTAAATGATCAACAGATGGCTAGGGATCATGCCAAGCCTCATATGGAGTGATAGACTGCAACGCTTTAGTGGGACACCTGTTAAGTACATATGTTGCACACATGATAACCTCAAGCCAGAAACTATGTGGTAAAACCTGACTCTTGACCATACACCTCGCCATCTCCATGAGTGACCTATTTTTCGTTCAGCAACTCCATTCTGTTGAGGTGTATGCGACACTGTACACTGGTGTTTTATCCCACGTTCCATCAGAAATGCATTAAAATCAGAAGACATATATTCCCATCCTCGATCAGAACAGAGGGTGCCCATTTTACAATCTTGGCTAATGCAGAAACTAATAACAGATTTTTCTTGATCCCTGGCACAAACAAAGCATCTGACAAAGTGAAAGAACTACCATCAGCAGTAGTCAAAATGATCTTACCAACTCCCATAACAGGATAAGAGGAGTTGTTGGTGCATGTGATAGTATTCCTTGTAGGGGCAGGCTCGAGTGAAGAGAAGAAACTACGCTGCAAGGTAATATGTTTGGTGGCCCCACTATCAAAGTACCAAACATCTGAGTCTACTGCAGACATGCACTACTCATGAGAAGATGGGTCAAAACTGCAGACAGTAGTGAACGCCCATTCTTCTTCCTGCACAAGATTAGCAAACTCTGTTTTTGGTGTAGATAAGGCCTCTGCAACAACCATTCCAGCCTCTTTCTTCTTTGCCTCTTTAGTAGCCAGTTTTGGACAATTCTTTGTGATATGACCATTCTCTTTACAGTACTTGCAAAACAATTTCTGCTTTTCTGATTTCTTCTCATCTTTATCTTCCTTCTTCAAATGTGGAGCATTTACAGATTTCTACTTACTAGTTGAAGAGCTCCATTTTCCTTTGCCCTTCTGACTAGCCAGGAAAGCTTGATCTGCAACATGCATAATGGACCTATTCTACCTGGACTGATCCTCCTACAACAGAACAGAGACTAACTTCTCAAATGACAAGGCATTTGGATTTCCTTTCATCATCAACCGAAGAGTAGAAGCAAAGCTCTGATATGTATTAGGAAGACCATTCAGAATGGTCTGCACAAGTGAGCTATCTGGTATAACCTCATCAGCAGAAATCAATTGTTCCTTCAAGTCTTTGATCTTTGTTTGAAAACTATCCATGGAATCACCTTCATTCATGTGCTCACTCTCCAACTATTTTCAAAGGTAAGCAACACGATCCTCATTCCTAGCTTGGTACAATGTGATAAGAGTATCCCAAGCATCCTTAGCTGTTTTGCAAGAGTGTATGTGAGGAATAATGGCACGTTTTACAGACAAAGCTATCAATGCATGTGCCTGGGCATCTCTGCCATCCCAACGAATCTGTTGTGCAGTGGGTGCAGCAGAAACCGTAGAACAAACAGGAATATGTAGAATATCATCATCTTTGACACCTTCTGCATCAGCTGCAGCACTTGCAGTTGTAACACTTGGAAGTGTGATACGACGTTTTTCAACACACTGCACAATGTTCCACAGTCCTTTTGCAACCAATACATGTTGCATCATATAAGCTCATAATGGGTAGTTGGTACCATCCAACTTATCCTCAATAGCCAACATACAGAATACATCACTGCTTTCAGCCATGGCCGGTGACTAAAATACCTTGATGCAAAAAATTGATTGTATCTCAAAAAATTGAACAAAACTGCCCAGACACATTCTACTAGACCTGTAGCAGACTTCAAGATGCTTATACTGGCGAACAAAAATTGGTATATACCTTTGGCACAAAAAAGACAAAATAGCCTACACAAGCATTGCAATAGTGCGTTCAGAGACCGAAACGAGCTCAGATCATGATTTTGGCACCACAAAGCGAAGCGGTTTTGATTCCGAAAACACGCTGAGTATGCTCACCAAAATTCGTGTGATTCTAAGACTGCAACTGGAGGAGTGTCGATGGCACCCTAGATGAAGCGACGACTTGCTCTGATACCAATTGTTGGAGACAGACGTCTGCAGAAGCACGTGAACAACACAAGGAAGGAGAAGAAGCTTGGAGCACAACACACAATACTGAATGTATTACTAGAGAATGTACAAACATAAGAGGCCCATTAGGGCAATAGGCGTATATACAAGCCGGGGGGAAAAAACCTCCTAAAGAAGGAAAAAAGTGCTCCGGCGGTCCTAGTGTGTTCACACACATCACTACCTAAATATATCAACAGTAGCATCAAAAGACACATTAGGTTGTCTCAAGATCAAATGAATCATTCACTAGTTATCATTCATTCTTGGAAGCAAAGGCTTGACATGTATTGGAATGTCTCCATCAATCTCTAGTTCAATCTTTTGTTTTATCTTTCTCTTCAAGTCACTTCATCTCCACTTGTGTAGTATGAAAACGGCATAAAATGACTCTCTATTAATAATAATAAAATACATTGAAGTTCTCACATTTTAGGTTTCTCCATTATCTTATTTTTATTTTTGCTTTTCTCATCTAACTTTTATTTAGTCTAATTCAACTCTTACTTTGTCGAAATTATCCTACTTTTCTCTATCTTTATCCTTCCTCTTTCTTCCATTCCATATCTCTAGCTTTTTCCTTTCCTCTCTCTCTCTCAGCTTATCTTAGATGTACAAGCTCCTAATTTCAACATATTCCTTGGGAAACTCTTCAATCAAGAAGAAAAAAGTAATATGAAGGAAGGTAACTCTTCTCAAGGTAGTTCAACAAGAGCTCTTTATGCATATAAAAAAGAGAAGAAGATCAAAGGCAAGAAGAAAGAAGATGATGAGAAAAAGATCAAAGGGAAGAAGAAAGGAGCAAAGCATGATAGAGAAGAAAAGAATCAACTTCCATGAGCTTTTTGATTTGGTGAGATTCTCAATCAATCTGACACCTAAAATCAAGTTCTTAGTCTTGATCATTACCTTTTTCTAGATTCTAGGAAGGTAGTTGTTCATCGAAACTACAATGCCTCTGTGAATTTAGATTCGAATTCATTGAACAAAAGTCATGGAAAGCATCAAGAGAGTACATAAAATGACTCACAATCTCTTTTACATTTAGATGATTTGATATATATATATATATATATATATATATATATATATATATATATATATATATATATATATATATATATATATATATATATATATATATATATATATATATATATATATATATATATATATATATGATTTGATCTTCATACTTTGCTCTATTTTCATTTCTTTGCATCACCATCTTCAACTTTGGTCAAATTAAAAAGATTGGTTCTCTCTCTACAAAGCTCCAAACTTGATGACTAAGCATTCATTGGCAAGGTGTTACTAATTACCTCATGTGTACAGATGTTTAAAGCATTTGGTTTAGCATATTCTGAGACACCTACATTTTAAGGTATCGGCATCTATCTCTACACATTTCTAAAAAGTATGGGATATCATATTCAATCAATATTAAGCTTATTGCAAACCTATTAGTTGATGATAAATTCTTGTATTTTGAATTTTAGCTACTCACCCCTATGTATGAAATAGTTCCAAAAGCAATTTTACCAATTTCAATCATGCTAGCTGCTCTCAGCATTTGAAGTTGTATGTCTCAATTAAAATAGCAAGATTCTTGAGCAAGTCAATGTGCAAACTTATATATTTTGTATCAACTCTTTCTCATTGCCTTAAGTTTCCCGGGTAGGGAAAGTGCTAAAGAAAGCGCTGAAGCCGAACGGTTAAGCTAATATGCTTAAGCATTCATTGCATGCCTTGATGTTCCAATGTACATATCGGATTTTACTACACTAATCACAAGCCTTTATGGTGTATTTGACACTCCAAGAGTGCAAGGTTTGGTCTTCTGCTTGTTGGCTGGAGCAATCTTCATCACCTTGAACCTCACATTTCTACCTCCTACAAGCTTCTCCAAGTTCTCTTAGTGATATCAAAGCTACATCAAGATGGGTGATGGTTCTCCCTCAATGATGGAGAAGCACAATACAAGCAACTATGCTCCTTGGAAAATTTGAATAGAAGCATATTTGCAAGGTAGAAATCTCTATGAAATTGTAGCAGGTGATGAAGCTATGTATACTCCAAGATTCAAAAGAGGACCTACACTAGAGGAGATGGATGGACTCACACTTTGGTGTGCTAGGGAATGCTCAAGAAGGGTCATAAATAATAACTCTATCTTTGATTTTTTCTTACCACATTATAAGAGGATGAAAAAAATCTCAAGAGACTTGGGATGCACTTGAGACCTTCTTTTCTACTAGTAGTAAAGCAACAAAGAACCATGTATGGAATGAGTTCAAGGAAATGAAGAAGACATCAAAACAAATTATCATAGAGTTTGTTGCCAAGGTCAAGGAGGTTATAGATTAGTTCGCACCTAATGGAGAGAGGTGATTGAAGAAGAGGCCATCATGAGGCAGGTTCTAAATGGGATTAGAAGTGATATGCAATGGCAATCCTTCACCACACCTTATAATCTTATCATGGATGTACAAGCTCCTAATCTCAACGTATTCCTTGGACAACTCTTCAATCAAGAAGAAAAAAATAATTTGAAGGAAGGTAACTCTTGTCAAGGTAATTCAACAAGAGCTCTTATGCAGATAAAAAAGAGAAGAAGCTCAAAGGCAAAGACAAAAGAAGATGATGAAGAAGAGATTTCCCAAGCCAACTATGCAGGCAAGAGTAGGTGGAAAGGGAAGGAGAAAGTAGCAAAGCATGATAAATCAAAAGTTCAAAATGCTCAACCTTATGCCATGTGTGATAAGATGAACAATGCCACTCAAAATTATTCGTTCAATGGAAGTGCTCAGAAAGGACATGGAAGAGGTGGATTTTACATTACTAGAGGGAGAGGTGGATATAATTTCAACAACCAAAATCGAATTCATAATAGAAGGAATTTCAACAACTACTCAAAAGATCAATCACATGAAGATTCATTCCTTTAAATGAATATGAGACACAAAGAAGGTAAAGAAGATGATCATTTCTTCTACATAGGTTCAGGATGTTCAAATAATGTTGCAGGCAATGTTGCTCTTCTATATGACTTGAAAAGTCCAAAGCATAGACATGAAGTACAAATAGGGGATGATACTAAGCACAATGTGGAGAATATTTGTAATGTCAAAGCATCATGTCATAGGACAAACATTCGGAGTAAGGATCTCTATGTAAGCAATATCACTAAGAACCTAATAAGTTGAGGGTAAATAGGTGAAGAAGGCTTGCAAGTTAAGTTCACCCAACATGGAGCTTTTATGGAAGATCCATGTCAAAGCTTCAAGATGGTAGCCTTGAGTGAGAAGCATGGTAGACTCTTTACTTTTGAAGTAGGAGAAACCAAGAACATAGCTCTATTCAACTTTGGGTCTCAAACCGTTTGTGAGCTTGAATTGTGGCATATGAGATTTTTCATGTGATTGAAAGAACCCTGAAGGATATATGCACGGATCAAAGTGTTCTGGAGCTACCAAACAATAGAAAGCAACAGATGGTCAATAGATGTGATGCTTGTGAGATTGGGAAGGCACAAAGACAACCATTCAACTACAAAGGCTCCATTGATAACAATTTTATGGACTAAGTACACACTGATGTGTGGGGATTAGTCAACAATATTCTTTAGCATGCTCAAGGTATTTTGTTTTCTTTGTTGATGATCATAATAGATGGACCATCCTATATTTTTTCGAGAACAAAAGCAAAAAAAAGCTTCAAGACATAACTAGCACATGTGGAGAATCAAACATATAGATCATTGAAGAAACACATATCTCATGGAGGGGGAAAATACTCCTTGAAAGAGCTTGATGCCTTCTTGCACGATAAAGGAATCAAAAGGGAAGTAAATACCACAAAGTTTGCATATTTCTTCCTCTACATATGACTTCACTTTGACCTCCAATTTTTTAAAATGTGTGCATAAGGGAGGGTTCACCTGAACCTTCTACCCTTGAAAACCTTACAAAACACCAATCTACCACCTGCATTCAATGTTTCTACAAACCTATTGTTAACAAATTGTTTGTGCACTACCTGTGCACCCTTGTTCTCGGCCACCTCTATGCCACTTGTGCACCACTTTGCATTTTGGCCCCACTTGTGCATCACTTGCAAAGTCATCACTTTGACATTTGACTGGCTCCATAGTTGACCACTTGACTTTGATGAGCTTGATCTTTATCGCTTTGATCTTTGACTAGTTTGACCTTAGATGAGCTCAACATCCGGCTTAGAGTAGTGACCCCAAATATGACATGAGCTGATTTCAAGAGACAATTACTTGTGAAGTTCTCTCGTAAGGACTATAGAAAGATTATGTTTTTGATCATCAATCTTACATTATGATTGAGGCGGATTTGATCTACATCAAGAATATCATTTGGATTGTGTCAAAGATTTCCAATGAAGATTTTTTCGTTTATGTTTGTTTATGGTATTTCATAAGTATCTTCTATGATCACTTACTCATGTAATAGCCTAGAGTTTTACATTTGCAAAAGGATAAAGAAAATAATAAAATTCCATGAGCTTTTTGATTTGGTGAGACTGCCAATCAATCCAACACCTAAAATCAAGTTCTTAGACTTGATCATTTTCTTTTTCTAGATTGTAGAAAAGTAATTCTTCATCAAAACTACTATGCCTCTCTATATTCAGATTCAAATTCATTGAACAAAAGTCATGGGAAGCATCAACAGAGTCCATAAAAGGACTCACAATCTCTTTTACATGAAGTTGATTTAAGATACATATGATTTAATCTTCATGCTTTTCTCTATTTCATTTCTTTGCACCACCATCTTCAACTTTGGCCAACTTGCAAAGATTGGTTCTCTCTCTATAGAGCTCTAAAATTGATGACTAAGCATTCATTGTCAAGGTGTTACTGATTACCTTATGTTTAGAGATGTTTAAAGCATTTGGCTCAGTATCTTGTGAGACACCTGCATTTTAATGTCTCGAGATCTATCTCTGCACATTTCTTAAAATTTTTGGATACCATATTCAATCAGTATTAAGCTTATTGCAAACCTATTAGTTGATGAAAAATTCTTGTAATATGAATTTTAGCTACTCATCCCTATTCTCTCAACCCAAATCATGCTAGCTGCTCTAAACATTTGAAGTTGTATGCCTCAACCCAAATAACAAGATTTTTGAGCTAGTCAACGTGTAAAAGTATCTGTTTTGTATCCACTCTTTCTCATTCCCTTAAGCTTCCCAGGTAGGGAAAGTGCCAAAGAAAATGCTTAAGCCTAACAGTTAAGCTAATAGGCTTAAGCATTCACTGTACGCCTTGATGTTGGAATGCACATATTGGATTTTACTACAGTGATCACAAGCCTTTATGGTGTATTTGATGCTCCAAGAGTGCAAGGTTTGGTCTTGTGCTTGTTGGCTGCATCACTTTGAACCTCACATTTCTACCTTCTACAAGCTTCTCCAAGTTCTCCTAGTGGTATCAAAGCTGCATCAAGGTGGGTGATGGTTCTCCCTCAATGATGGAAAAGCATGATACAAATAACTATGCTCCTTGGAAAATTTGAATAGAAGCATATTTTTAAAGTAGAAATCTCTATGGAATTGTCGCAGGTGATGAAGCTATGTGTACTCCAAGATGCAAAAGAGGACCTACACAAGAGGAGATAGATAGACTCACACTTTAATGTGCCAAAAATGCTCAAGACAGGTCATAAATACTAAACTCTATCTTTGATTTTTTGTTACCTCACATAAGAGGATGAAAAAAATCTCAAGAGACTTGGGATGCACTTGAGACCTTCTTTTTTGCTAGTACTAAAGCAAGAAATAACCATCTAATGGATGAGTTCAATGAAATGAAGAAGACATGGAAAAAAATTAGCATAGAGTTTGTTACCAAGGTCAAGGAGGTTATATATCAGTTAGCATCTATTGGAGAGGTGATTGAAGAAGAGGCCATCATGAGGTAGGTTCTAAATGGGATTAGAAGTGATAAGCAATGGAAATCCTTCACCACAACTTATAATATTATCATGGATGGACAAGCTCCTAATTTCAACATATTCCTGGGGAAACTCTTCAATCAAGAAGGAAAATAATTATCTGAAGGAAGGTAACTCTTGTCAAGGTAATTCAATAAGAGCTCTTTATGCAGATAAAAAAGAGAAGAAGCTCAACAACCAAAATAGAATTCATAATAGAAGGGATTTCAAAAACTACCCAAAAGATCAATCACATTAAGATTCATTCCTTCTAATGAATGTGATCCACAAAGAAGATAAAGAAGATTATCATTTCTTCTACATAGATTGAGGATGTTCAAATCATGTTGTAGGCAATGTTGCTCTTCTATCTGATTTGAAAAGTCCAAAGCATAGACATGAAGTACAAACACGGGATGATACTAAGCACAATGTGGAGAATATTTGTAATGTCAAAGCATCTAGTCATAGGTAAGAATCTCTATGTAAGCAATATCACTAAGAACCTAATAAGTGTAGGCTAAATTTGCTTGGAACTACAAGGACTTATAAGGAGTGGATCTTGATAAATGTTCCCATAGGATCCCCATGACTTTAGAGGCCAAGCCAACAAAACAAAATTCATACACATATAATGATACGTATGTATTAATAATAAATAAGGGAATGTATAGGATGATAGAAGTTGGATCTATCTATGACATTGAGAACACAAAATGGGTAGCTCCCATTGTTGTTATGCCTAAGAAGAATGAAAAAATGTGTATATGTATTATCTTGAAAAAATTTAAAGCTTCCACAATAAGAGATAGCTATCCACTACCTATCATGGAGCATCTGTGAGAAGGTGTAGTGGAAAAGGATGTTTACATCATCCATGGTAGATTTTTAGGTTACAATCTAGTAGAAATAGCCCCCAAGATGAGCATAAGATAGATTTTTCCATAGCATGGGGAAGGTGATCAAACTTAGAAGATCAATTAGACAAAGGTGCCCATTGGCTCCCCTTCTCTTTGTCATTGCCACCGAAGGGCTTAGCTGGCTGGTGGAATAACAGATGGAAGAGGGTAATATCAAAGGCCTCCAATTGCCTCTTGACCATGGCCAAATCACCATGAGACTTTTTGCCGATGATATGAATGCGTTTGTGCATAATGATAGTACCAACCTGGAGACGTTCTGGAGGTGCTTGGATACTTTT
This sequence comes from Ceratopteris richardii, assembly GCA_020310875.1. Lineage (NCBI taxonomy): Eukaryota > Viridiplantae > Streptophyta > Polypodiopsida > Polypodiales > Pteridaceae > Ceratopteris > Ceratopteris richardii. The sequence continues at coordinate 203,565,841 of CM035406.1, read as the reverse complement.
TGCAAAGCATCTCAATCTTGACCGCTTTCAGCACTATTGTTCGGATCCAACCTGACCTTGGATCATGGCTGTCAAATCATTTCGCAAGGCCATATTTTCCAGTTTCTTGGGATTCCCTTGGGGTTTGGTATCTCGATGGAGCAGCAGTGGAACGAGGTGCTAACCAGACTAAAAAACAAGCTAAAATATTGGAGAGGTATGCAAATCAATCTCACTGGCCACACAATGGTTATCAACACGTTCCTCATATCATCGACCATTAACTTCCTTTCTTGTTGCAGACTAAAAGAGCAAGATCAATCCAAACTAGAAAGAACTTGCAGAAACTTCCTTTGGATGGTGACCACAATAGGAGGGGGTGCCCAAAATCAAGTGGTCCATCTGCGCTAGCCAAAGAGATAGTGGGGCCCTTGGCATTCGGGACATTGGGTACATGGCTAACAAACTTGCGGCAAAATGGATGATTAAGGCATGGTGCAATGGCGAGGCCTCATGCACCAAGTTGATCTTTACAAACAAGAACAAATTAGCTCTCATGGGTTTGCCAAATCGGAAGAGTCTTGATATTATGACCCTTTTGTTTTCCTCGATCCCGATCTCCCCGAAAGGCTTGAATCTTGTGTGCTCCCTATGGAAAAGTTGGAATAAAGTCAAAAGCTTTACAAGAATAAGTGAAGATTGGAAGTGGGCGGTTGGTATCAGACAAAACGACTCTATCTGGTTCCCGATCCATGGCATCCGGATCGTGGAATCTTGGAACGTCCGAAATGCCAAGAGGCTATAGAACAAAGGCTTCAAAAAAATAAAACATCTCTGGAAGCAAGACACCAACCAGTGGATCAACTTTGAGGATATTGATCCTAGCGTCAACATTTCCTTTGAAGAATGGAACACTTTGCAAAGCAGACGTCTCGCTTGGGACTACTCTAAAGTTCGCCTTCTCATGGGGCACGACACACCGAGCTCACTTGGTCTCAGATGGCACAATGGTAATGGCCTATCAAAAATCCCGAACATCAAAGAAATCATTGATTATCAGGTTAACCTCAGCAAGAAGTGGTGCCTGTCGCGGATGCAGCTTTGATGGGACATGAAGTTCATGGCTATCTGGCAACCACTCATAGAAATCAAGAAGTCTGTCCTCTTATGGAAAATTCTTCATCATGGAATCTGGAACTTAAAGCTAGAAAGTATGTGCGATACCCCCCTGGTGCAAACGCTGCTATCGCTCCATCGAAGATGTTTCTCACATCTTCTTTACTTGTCCCAACTCCAACAGGCTTGGGCAGATTGTTGGAAAGAAAATTAGACTTCGGAAACATATGAGTTGGAAGCAAGCTCTGCTTGGAGAAGCGATCGGCCACTCCGTGACTCTCTAGAATACCATGAGAGGGGAGCTCCTATGGAAGATCTGGTGAGAAAGATGTGCTTTTAACATTGGTGACTCCCCTAGAGAGTGATCGATTGAGAAATCACCATTCTTCCTGGGCAAAAGGATCACTAACTATAAGAGATCCCCCTTCAGGCATCATCAAGTGCTCCTTTTGATCAACATCAAGCTTAAACCCATGTGGGCCCCGCATGAGGGTGATGAGAGGGTGATTAACCTTCTTTGTAATGCCATCTAACTCTATAATAGCTTCCCCTGCTCTATGGGATTCAGGGGATCCCGTGGGCACTAGTCCCTTCTCTTGTACTTTTTCTTTTAATTAATTCAAGTCTGGGAGAGTAGGCTAAGGCCGAACTTTCTTTATTTAAAAGGAAAAAAAGCTTAGTGAAGCATATACATTTTATCCCTTTGTAATGTGGTGAGGACCCGATATCACCAAACTTCCGCCTATCAAATTTCGTAAGGCACCATAGTGCATACTTGCTTCACAACTTCCTCAATCAAACTTCGAGCAGTACGTTAATGCCTAACTGCATCTATTCTACTCGGAGCACTAATTCTTGCTCACGGAGATGTCAATGTACCTCTCTCCTCACTCTTAAGAAATAACGATCCTTGATGATGACTCTTCCTCTTATCCCTAGCGCTGGACATGAAATCATACAATAACATAAACTTCAACCCCCCCACACCCCATGAATGCCTTTTTTATTTTTTAAGTAAAGGAAGTTTGGCCTTAGCCTACTCTCTCGGACTTGTATTAATTTTAAAAAAAAATACAAGTGAAGGGGACTAGTGCCCACGGGATCCTTCGAATCCCACAGAGTAGGGGTATCTTTTACAGAGTTTAGATGGCATTACAAAGAAGGTTAATCACCCTCATGTAGGGCCTACTTGGGTTTAAGCTTGTTGTTGATCAAAAGGAGCACTTGATGATGCCTAAAGGGGGTGGGATTTCTTACAGTTAGTGATTCATTTGTGGAGGAGGAACATCAATTTCTCAATCGACCACTCTTTAGGGGTTTCACCAAAGTTATACGCACATCTTTCCCGCCAGATCTTCCATAGAACCTCTCCTCTGTTGGCATTCCAGAGAGTCGCGGAGCAACCGATTGCTTCTCCCAATAGAGCTTGTTTCCAACTAATATGTTTCTGAAGTCTAATTTTCTTTCCGATGATTTACAAGAGTCTATTGGAGTTGGGACAAGTAAATAAGATGTGAGAAACATCTTCAATGGACTGATAGCAACGCTTGCACCAGGGAGGCACCCCACAAATTTTGCTAGCCTTTAGGTTGGTCCAGATACTACAATGAAGAATTTGCCATAAGAGGACAGAATTTTTTATTTCTATGAGAGGGTTCCAGATAGCCATGAACTTCATGTCCCACCGCAGTTGCGTCCATGACAGGCACCACTTCCACCTGTTGTTCCACCAGCCGGCTAAGCCCTTCCGTGGCAATGGCAAAGGGAAGGGGAGCCATTGGGCACCTTGTCGATTTTCTAAGTTTAATCACCTTCGAAAGTTGGCCACTAACATTGATTTGAGTCAACACTTTTCCTAGTAGGGTCGAGATCATCTTGGTGAATTTCAGACTGAATCCGAGATCTTTAAGTGATTGCAGAATATAGTCCCATTCTAGCCTTTCGTAGCTTTTTCAAAGTCGATCTTGAGGAAAACCACATCTTGTCTTGATTCATTTCTAAATTCCAAACCTTCCCAAATATCTATAATGGCTTCCAATATTGACCTGCCTTTGATGAAACCTTTTTGGTCCTCACTTAGCCACACTCTCAGATGGCTAGAAATTCTGTTGGCTATGACTTTGGCAATGATCTTATATCCCATTTGGAGCATCGTAATCGGACGCCAGTTCTCAATTTTGTTCTTTTCCCCTTTCTTGTGTATTAACTTGATGATGCCATTGTTGAGACACGTCGGAAGCGCACCGAACTCAAGCACCTCTTGCTAGACCAGACGAAGCGGGGTGGCAACCATCGACTTGAGTGACTTAAAGAAGTCATAGTGAGCCCGTCTGGCCCTGGGCTTTTACCAAAAGCGAGGGCATCAATGACTTCAATTATTTCTTCTTCCAATATAGGGCATCAAGTAGGGAACGAAGGTTGTGTGGGATCATGTGAGAGGATGCCCTAGATATGGTTGCCATGCAGTCTCGTCTATGGTGGGAGAGGGGGGTGGAGATCCCCAAGAGTCTCAAAAAGTGCTCTTCAATGATCGTGATATTATCTTCGTTCATATTGCATACATCACCATTTGAGTCTAGTAATAAGGGGATCGATTCTCTGTTTTGTTTCCTTTTAAGGATGTGTCACATATCTTTGGTGGGTTTGTCAGCTTTGCCAGCCCACCACTCCTCAAAGAAAATTTGCAAATTTTTTCTTTGTATTTCTTCCTCGTATCTCAATAGTGCTCTGATTTTTTGTTGGCCTTTTTGGGATTGAGCTTTTCCTTTGTTCACTTCCTCCTTAAGTCTCTAGAGTCTATGATATAGAGCTTCTCTATGTGCTCCCCGAACAGTCTCGAGCATCTTCTTGGTTCTTATCATGATCTACCGTGACTTTTCGACCACACATCTGAAGCCCTTGGCTGTGGACGAGCAAGAGGCGAACACCTCCTTCCACACTTCAGCAATTTCTTGATGGATGGAGGGTAGAGAGAAGGAAGTCTTGTAGGCGTGGAACCAAGGAGCCTTACGGATTTTGGTGAGAGGATGGAAAGCGATAATGATCAGGTACTGATTAGAGATGGCAAGGTCGGTGCATTGTGAGAGGGAAGGGTGGTCCCATTGATGAATAATGGGATGAGCAACATAGCATCTATCCAGTCTAGCTTTCCTCAGGTCCTAGCCTGCTTGGATATTTGACCACAAAAAGCCATTCGAATCTTTGAATTCAACCAAATCCAAGTGCAGTTTGGTTTTGTTCCAAGTTTCTTTCTCCTAACTGTTGATGACCCGACCCTTGTCGTTCCATCTATCTAGAGGGTCCTCCATCATATTGAAGTCACCACAAATTAGCACGTTGTGGGGGAGCGAGTCCAAAGAGGCCCAGGTGTTCAGTCTCTCCAACTCCCCGTTAGGGGCATACATAGAAACTAAAGTAAATCGAAAGGGGGCACCAAAGGAAATAGCAATCCATCGATGGCAGTGGTCTTCAATGGAGTTCTCAAGCTTATCAAACCAGAATTGATTTATACTGATTGTTGTCCCATCCGACCCTCGAGGGTGTGATGTCAAAATCCAAACATAGTTCACGGAGATATGTCTAAGATGTTTTTGGAGGTCTACTCCATCAATTTTAGTCTCTTGGATACAGATAAATTTTGGGTTTAGGCTAATGTTGCGAACCATTGACCAAGGATGGTCACACTTGAGGGGTCAGTTAGCCCTCTAGCATTTAACGAGATGATGATCATTGTCGTAAGTTACCCTCTTTGAGAGAGGGGGCCTTATCTTTTCTCTTCTTGGATTCATCTTTCTTTTTCGTTGGGAGGGGGTCCTGAGTTAGCAATTTGTGGGGGCTTTTCGAGGGTAGCTCAATAGATTGTTTTCCCTTAGGGGAGACCTCTCGTTGGAATGAACAAGAAACCGTTTCTGGAATAGTCGATCCAATGATGGAACTTTCACTATCCATGTTATCTTCGTTTCTAGTGGTAAAGCCGTCTTCTTTGCTTGTAGTGTAACACTCTTGGTAGGTTTCTTTCTTATCAGGGATCTCTAGGGCTTTGTGGATGGTGTCCACCTCAAGCTGGTTCCGACCTGGGTAATCAAGCTCATTAATCCCGTTTTCCATATTGCAACACAAATTGTTTGGGGGGTATCTTGCATACAGTTTCACTCAAATGTCGCCCTAGGGCTTTTTTTCCTTCTTCTTCTTCTAACTTCCATGAACCCATCTGCATCGACTTTTGGGTTATGGGGGCCCTTAATTTCCTCTTCGTTCGTCGTGCGATTCAGTGTCTCATTGTTGTCTTGAGCGTTTCTAGATGCTTCTTGTTTTTGTTTTCTTTTTTGTCTAAGTGGGCAATCTTTAATCCTGTGGCCTTGTTGGACACAACGAAAGCGCGCGTTGGGTAGGCTTTTGTAATTAATGTCTTCTTCCTAGAAATCCCCTTCGCCCATATCCACTTTGATCTTTGATGGATGTGAGGTGCTAAGGTCAGCCTCGACACAGATTTGAGGGTGCCACCGAGCGTTGAATGAATGTCTCGCACCTTCATAGATGAATCCGTCAACATCCTCCTGCGAAGCCAACGGCTTGTTGATAGGAGAAACAATGTCCCACACAAAGTTGTACAAGAAGTAAGGTAGGTTAATGAGCTCGACCCAGAGAGGGTAGAGGAGAGATTTCGATTTGTTGGGAGAGAAATCAGGGGACCATCTGAAAAGGCACAGGTTCGACCGCCCGAGTTGCCAGGTTCCGACACTCAGGGCTCGAAATGCCATATCTTCATTCTCAAAGACTAGCAACATATGATTAGCCAGTAAGATCTGACGCTTACAAACAATCAAGCCACGTGAGAACCTTTCATTGCAAAGCCATTGGCGCACGATTTCGAGCGGAGGCCTAGGGCCATTTACACTTGTCCAACGAGACAAATTTTCTTGAGCTCTTCTGGCTTTGACAGAATTGCAATTCTATTAAGAGAGAATAAGAAACACCCTCGGGGGCCCCATGAGAGACACAAGATCCCCCCTCCAAAATAGAGGCCAAATTACCAATCTCCCCTTGGGTCGGGGCCAGGTTGCTTCTCACAAGGGAGGGGGCCGCCAAAGCCATGACAAGGGCCCTGAAATGCGCACCGGAAAGAGAATTCCGAGAAGACCTCGAACCACTGATCGTAAAACTTATGCCCCCCACAACTTCTTCTTGTTTGAGACAAGGAAAAGAGCGAAACTTGAGTTACAATTCTAACTTTGATGTCTACGAACCAACTTAAAGTCAAAGCAAACTCCACATTGACCAATAAAAACTTCCTCCCAAATACTTTTGATTGAACGCAAAGGCTGAAGCGTAGTTTAGGGAAATAACACAAGTCTTCAACTTACACGAAATTGGGCAGTCGAAGAAGATAGATAGTTGTTGCACGCGAAGGCCCAATGAGTAATCGATGATTGGAATGTTTTATTGAGCAGATGCCATGTTTGGGACCGCTCTAAAATCCGACTATTGATGGGACAGGATGCTCCGGACCTAATGGGTCTTAAATGGTTTAATGGTAATTGCCTCTCCAAGCTTCCTTATGTCAAAGCTCGCAATGACTTTCACATCAGTCTCAACAAGAAATGGTGTCTCAATTGGACGCGACTTCGATGGGATATGAAATTTATGTCTATCTGGCACCCTCTCATTGAAAACAAAAAGTCGATCCTCCTATGGCAAATTCTACACCATGGAATATGGACCAATGCAAAAGCTAACAAGATCTGTGGTGTTCCACCCTGGTGCAAGCGATGTTGCCATAGCAAAGAGGATATTGGTCACCTGTTTTTTGCTTGCAATAAATCCCTTCGGTTATGGAAGATCCTTGGTCGTTCTTTGGAAGCAAATCAATTGGAAGCAAGCCCTCATTGGGGAAGCGATCGGTTGCTCTGTGGCGTTGTGGAATGCAAGCAGGGGAGAGATCCTTTGGAAGATTTGGTAGGAAAGATGCGCTCACAACTTTGGCAATACCCCCAAGGAGTGGTCGATAGAGAAGTCCCTATTCCTTCCTGGCAAAATAATTGCTAACTGTAAGAAACCCCCCCCTTCAGACATCACAAAAAGCTACAGTATGTCAACAATAAGCTTAAAACCAAGTGGGCTCTGCATGATGGGGATGCGAGGTTTATCAACCTCCTCTATAAGTTCATGTAAGCTTTGTAAGGTCCACCACGAAAGCTCTGGCAGATTTTCAGAAAGAAAATCAGATGTCAGAAACATATCAGTTGGATGCATGCTCTGCTGGGAGAAGCGTTCAGTTGCTCTGCCTTTCTGGCTTGCAACTTTGGTGACTCCCCCATAGTGTGGTCAATTGAGAAATCATTGTTCCTCCTTGGCAAAAGGATCAGTAATTGTAAGAAATTCCTCCCTTTTAGGCATCATCAAGTTCTCCTTACAACAAACTTTAACCCATGTGGGCCCCACATGAGGATGATGAGAGCGTGGCTGACCTTCTTTGTAAAGCCATCTAAACTCTGTAAAAGTCAGCCCCGCTATGTGGGATTCGGGGGATCCCATGAACACTACTAGGCTCCTTCTCTTGTAGTTTTCTTTTAATTAATTCGAGTCCGGGAGAGTGGACTAAGGCCGAATTTCCTTTATTTAAAAAAAAAAATGAGTAACCGATGATTGATACGATTTTTCTCTTGTTGCGCGGCCCTCAACTTTCACGAAGACTAGTGAAAAAGCAGAACCCTCAACTTTTCACGAGGGCAATCGCGACGGTGATCACAGAGGCATCCAGATGAAAGTCGCGATGGACCACCGATTGAACGTCGCAATGGCGAAAAAGAAGCTCATGTACAGAGGCGGCAGCCACTGAGTGCTCATCAATTATCCTTCAGCCTGAGCTTCTGCGGAGGAGATCAACTGAAAAAACTGCGGAGGAGATCAGCTAGATTTGAAGCATGAGTTTCTGACATCAGTGCAAAATGAATGGCGACGCTCTGATCTGAGCACAAAGTTTGTAGAAGACATTGGCATGACCTCCGGGAATAGCCTTTCTGAACGCGATATTAACTCGCATCTTCATGAAAAGAAAACCGAATATGGGATCTGCCGTGGTGTCAGAGTATGCTAGAGATCTCCGACAGATTGTTGACCTTGTCGTTGCTCATTGCACACAAATTTAATAAAGTTGAACTCATTGTGATGTGCTATTTACAACAGTTCCGGTCGTCGCCATAACTTTCTGCTTATGATTCTAGGTGCATTGCTTCCCGTCATCATCACTCTCGCGTCGCAGCATCCAGGTTCATCAGACACTCCAGATTTTTCGATCGTAATCATTTAATTTTGCTTTTGGAGTCCTCACCATCTCTTTTGCTTGTTAGCCTTTAGGAAAAGGCTGAGTGTAAAAGAGAGATGCAATGTTTGGCACGAAGAAATGTGGCAGATCTGGATGCGCATCAGCATGCTTCAAAAATGCTGAAATAAATTGACAAAAGCTACACAATCTGTCCTTTTATGAAGTGATATGCAGCGAGCACACTCAAGATATATGTCTATTAAAAAGAAAAAAAGAAGTTCACGAGTACATGTGTAAGAGCAGTCTCATGGAGAGTAAAGCTTTTTTACACGTATTTGGTAACACACTCGAAATGGAGGTTTATCAATTCTTTTTCTATAAATGAAACATCAAGTGAGAAAACAAAGATGAGACTATTTGCAGCGTGTTTTCAACAGAACAATGTAGCAACGACACATCAAATGAACAAAACATACCATTTTCATTCCATTATCAGCAGCAAAATCACATAGAACTCATCACAATTACTGTATCATATGAAAAAACTTGATTCACAGCTTACATATCCAAAAAAATGGTGCACTGAAATAATGATGTGCAATGTGCATTTTCAAAGTTCAGAGGCACGCACTGAAATAATGATGTGCAATGTGCATTTTCAAAGTTCAGAGCATACATTTGCTTACCGAAATTAAACCAGATCAGACGCTGGAGTGCTCTCTCATTTCTTGAGTCTCTCTTGCTTTTTAGAAGTTTTTTTTTTTTTAATATAAAGGAAGTTCGGCAATGGCCTACTCTCCCGGGCTTGAATTAAATTAAGAAACAAAGGTACAATAGAAGGGGACTAGTGCCCACGGGACCCCCCAAATCCCACAAAGCAGGGGAAGCTTGAATGAGTCCTAGGTTGCATTACAGAGAAGGTTAATCACCCTCTCATCGCCCTCATGCGGGGCCCACTTGGGTTTGAGCTTGTTGTTGATCAGAAGGAGGACTTGATGGTGCCTGAAGGGGGGGGGGGACTTCTTACTGTTAACAATCCTTTTACCTAGGAGGAATAGTGATTTCTCAATCGACCACTCCCTGGGGGGATCGCCGAAGTTGAGAGCACACCTCTCCCGCCAAATTTTCCACAGGACTTCCCCTCTGATGGCGTTCCAGAGTGTCGCAGAGCAGCCGATCGCTTCTCCCAAAAGGACTTGTTTCCAACTAAGCTGTTTTTGAATTCTGATTTTCATTCCAACCGTCTGCCAGATTCTGAAGGAGTTGGGGCAAGTAAGGAAGATGTGTGGGACATCTTCGATAGCACGGTGGCAGCGTTTGCACCAAGGCAGGGTCTCACAAAGCTTGCTAGCCTTATGATTGGTCCAAATTCCTCGGTGAAGAATTTGCCACAATAGGACAGACTTTTTAATCTCTATAAGGGGGTGCCAGATACTCATGAATTTCATGTCCCACCGAAGCCGCGTCCAAGACAGGCACCATTTCTTGTTGAGGCTGAACTGGATGTCAGCCGCCTCTTTGATGTTCGGGATTTTGAGTAGGCTATTTCCATTGTGCCATTTGAGGCCAAGCGGGTTCGGTGTGTCGTGTCCCATGAGAAGGCGAGTCTTGCGTCGATCCCAAGCGAGGCATCTGCTTTGCAAAGTGTTCCATTCTTCGTAGGAGATGTTTGTGCGAGGGTCAATATCCTCGTAGTTGATCTAGCTGTTGGTGTCATGTTTCCAGAGGTGTTTCCATTTTTTGAATCCTTTGTTCCATAACTTCTTGGCATTTTGAATGTTCCACGACTCCACACTCCGGATGCCATGTATCGGAAACCAGATAGAGTCGTTTTGTCTGATTCCGGCCGCCCACTTCCAGTCCTCACTGACTCTTGTGAAGCTTTTGAATTTATTCCAGCCCTTCCAAAGGGAGCACACAAGATTGGAGCCTTTCGGGAAGACAGGGATCAGGGAGAATAGCAGGGTCATGATGTCAAGGTTCTTCCAGTTCGGGAACCCCATGAGGGCCATCTCATTCTTGTTTCTGAAAATCAGCTTGGCCCACGAGGCCTCCCTATTGGACCAAGCCTTACATCATCCATTTGGCTGCCAGCTTGTTAGCCATACACCCAATGTCCAGGATACCAAGCCCCCCGCAATCTCTAGGGCTAGTGCAGATGGTCCATTTGATTTTAGGCACCCCCCTTCTGTTGTGATCTCCCGTCCAAAGAAAGTTTCTACAAATACTATTCAGTTTGGACAGGCCATGCTCATTCGGTCTCCAGCAGGAAAGGAAATAGATGGTAGAAGAGAGGAGGAACGTGTTGATAACCATCGCACGTCCAGCAAGATTGATTTGCATACCTCTCCAATAGTTAAGCTTGTTTTCGAGTTTGGCCAGCACCCAGTTCCATCGCTGTTCCATAGAGACGCCAAACCCCAAAGGGATTCCAAGAAGTCGGAAGATTTGGCCCTGCGGAATGATTTGACAGCCATGATCAATAAGAAGGCCAGGATGATGTCCCACAATAGCCCTAAAGGCGGTCTTAGAGTGGTTGATTTTGGATCCAGAGGCATCACAAAAGGTAGCAAGACACCTCCAGAAAGTCTCCAGGCTGGTATTATCATTGTGCACGAACGCGTTCATATCATCGGCAAAAAGTCTCATGATGATTTGGCCGTGATCGCGAGGCAGCCGGAGGCCCTTAATATTGCCAGCCTCCACATGATGTGCCACCAGTCTGCTCAGCCCCTCAGTGGCGATTGCAAAAAGAAGGGGGGCTAGAGGGCACCCTTGTCTAATAGATCTTTTAAGATGGATTGCTTTCGAAAGGTTTCCGTTAACGTTAATTTGGGTCGTTGCGTTTCCGAGCAGGGTCGCAATCATCTTGGTGAATTTCTGACTACATCCGAGATCTTGGAGCGACTGCAGGAGATAGTCCCATTCTAGCCTGTCGTAGGCTTTGTCAAAGTCGATCTTGAGGAAAACCACATCTTGCTTAGACTCATTTGCAAATTGAATACCTTCCCAAATATCCATAATGGTTTCCAGGATAGACCTGCCTTTAATGAAACCTTTTTGGTCTTCACTAAGCCAAGATCTCAGGTGGCACGAGAGTCTGTTGGCGATGACTTTGGCGATGATCTTGTATCCTGTTTGGAGCATCGTAATCGGCTGCCAGTTCTCGATTTTGTTCTTTTCCCCCTTCTTGTGAATCAACTTGATAATTCCATTATTTAGGCAAGAAGGAAGAGCACCAAACCTTAGCGCTTCTTGCCAAACCATCTGAAGAGGGGTGGCAATCACCAGCTTGAAGGATTTAAAGAACTCGTTAGTGAGTCCGTCAGGTCCCGGGCTTTTACCGAGAGGGAGGGCATCAATGACCTCAATGATTTCTGATTCCGAGATAGGGGCATGAAGCAGGGAGTGGAGGTTGGGTGGTATTCTCCGGGGGGAAACCCTAGAAATGGCAGCCATACAGTCCCTTCTGTGGTGGGAGAGGGGGTTCGAGGTTCCAAGAAGTCTCGTGAAGTGCCCTTCGATGATGCCAAAATTGTCTTCTTCCGAATTGCATACATTGCCATGTGGATCTAGCAGTAGGGGGATCGAATCTCTGTTGTGTTTTCTTTTAAGGATACGGCACATCTCTTTGGTGGGTTTGTCGGCCTTGCCAGCCCATCACTCCCTGAAGAAGATTTGCAAGTTTTTCCTTTGTATTTCTTCCTCGAATCTCAACACTGCTCTGATTTTCCGGAGACCTTTCTGGGCTTGGTGTTTTCCTTTGTTCACTTCCTCCTCGAGCCGCCAAAGTCTGTGGTAAAGAGCTTCCCTACGAGCCCGCCGCACGGTCTCGAGCATTTTCTTAGTTCTGATCATGATCTTGCGAGACTTGTCGACCACACTTCTCCAGCACTTGGCTGGGGCCAAGCCAGAGGCGAACGCCACCTTCCACACCTCGGCAATCTCTTGATGGACGGAGGGGAGAGAGAAGGTGGCCGCGTTGGCATGGAACCACGGAGCCTTGCGGATCTTGTTGGAAGGTTGAAAAGTGATAACGATCGGGTAGTGATCAGAGATAGTGAGGTCGGTGCGTTGCGTGATGGTAGGGAGGCCCCACTGATGAGTAAAACTCTGAGAGATGTAGCATCTATCGAGTCTGGCTTTCCTCAGGTCCTCGCCCGCTTGGAGATTCGACCAAGAAAAGCCATTCGAGTCTTTGAATTCAACCAAATCCAGGTGGAGTTTGGTCATGTCCCACGTTTCTTTCTCCCGACTGTCGATGACCCTGCCCTTGCCCATCCATCTGTCCATAGGGTCCTCCACCATGTTGAAGTCTCCACAAATAAGCACGTTGTGGGGAAGCGAGTCTAAGGACGCCCAGGTGTTCAGTCTCTCCATATCCCCGTTAGGGGCGTACAAAGAAACGATTGTAACACAAAGAGGAGCACCAAAAGAAACAGCAATCCAACGGTGGCTTACATCTTCAATGGAGTTCTCAAGCTTTTCAAACCAGAGTTGTTTAACACCGATAACCGTTCCTCCAGAACCCCGCTGGTGCTTCGTTGGGATCCACACATGGGCCGAGGAGACCTGTCTGAGCCGCTTCTGGAGGTCTTCTCCGTCAATTTTAATCTCCTGAATACATATAATGTCAGGGTTTAAGCTAATGTCGCGAATCCATTGACCAATGATGGTCGCCCTTGAGGGGTCGGTTAGCCCTCTAGCATTTAGCGAGATGACAATCATTTTTGTATTGATCCCTCTTTGCGGGAGGGAGCTTTGTCCTTTCTTCTCTTGGCTTCCTCTTTCTTTTTCGCTGGGATCTGATCCCGACTTAGAAATCGGTTCTTGTGGGGGCTTTTCCAGGGTAACTCCATAGGCTGTTTTCCTTTGCGGGATGCCCCTTGCTGGGGAGGCTTGGGCTCCGTGCTCGGCACCGTTTCCGGGATCGTCGATCCAATGATGGAACTTTCGCTATCCATGTTGTCTTCGTTACTAGTGGTGAAGCCATCTTCTTTGCTTGTAGTGTAACCCTCCTGGGGGGTTTCTTTATTGTCAGAAATCTCTAGGGCTTTGTCGTAGGTGTCTACCTCAAGTAGCTTCCCACCTGGGTAGTCCAACTCATTGATCTCCTTTTCTAGATTGCAGTACAGATTGCTGTAGGGGGTAATTGGCGGGTTGTTTCTCTCACCGTTGGCCCTAGGGCTTCTTTTCCTTCTTCTTCTGACTTCAATAAAGCCATCAGCATCAGCTTGTGTATTAATGTGGCCCTTGCCTTCCCCTTCCTTGGTCGAGTGGGTCAAATTGCCAACGTTGTCTTGAGCAGTTTTGGAGGCTTCTTGAAATCGTTTGCTTTTTTGCCTGAAAGGGCAATCTTTAATCCTGTGACCTTGTTGGCCACAACGAAAGCACGCGTTGGGAAGGTTTTTGTAGGTGATGTCCTGCTCCCATACATCTCCTTCGCCCATGTCCACTTTGATCATTGATGGGAGCGGCAAACTGAGGTCGGCCTCGACACAGATTTGGGGGTGCCACCTAGCATTGAACGAGTGTCTTGCACCTTCATAGATGAGACCACCAATGTCTTCGCGTGAAGCCAGCGGCTTGCCGATAGGAGAGACAATGTCCCACACGAAGTTGTACAGGAAGAAAGGAAGGTTAGGGAGCTCAACCCAAAGAGGGTACCGAAGCGATTGCGATTTGTCGGGAGTAAAGTCCGGGGACCATCTGAAAAGGCACAGGGTCGCCCGACCGAACTGCCAGGTGCCAACGCTAAGGACTTGGAACGCCATCTCTTCATTTTCAAAGACTAGTAGCATGTGGTTCGCTGGTAAGAACTGACATTTGCTAACAATTAGTCCTCGAGGGAACCACTCTTTTCGAAGCCATTGTCGCACAGTTTCGAGCGGGGGTCTAGGGCCAAACACTTGGCCGACGAGGCAAACTTTCTTGAGCTCCTCCTGCGCAGACAGAACTGCTGGTCTACTGAGGGACACGATGGGGGATTCAACACTTTCGGATGTCCCAGGGGCAGCACACGACCCCCCCTCCAGCAGAGCGGCCAGGATATCGGTCTCCCGAGGGGGAGGGGCCCGATTACTTTTCACGAGAGAGGAAGAGGCCACATCCATGGGGCCCACGGGCGTCTAGCAAAAATGGCAATCTCCCCCTCTTTTTTTTTTCTCGAATTCCCACTCTTTTTTCTTTTCTTTTTTATCTCAAGCTTTCTTTTTGTTTTCAATCTCAAACTTGAGATGCAAGCTCAGGTGGACGATCGCGGGAAAGGAGGGCGCGGAGTCAGAACCGGAGGTTCTTCTCTTTTTTTTTTCTTTTCTTTTTCTTTTTTTTTTCTGGTTTTAAATCTCCCGGGAGAGCGACGGTTTTTGGACCGTTGAAAGAGGAGGAGGGCGCCTCCCCCCCGAATGCCACTTGAAGAGGGCGGCCGTCACAGGTCCCGACGCAGCCGGCGATCGCACTGGGTCCCAGTCTCCAAGTATCGCAGCCCTCTACCGGTCGGTATCGAGTCCCACAGTCACTTCGGTATCGCGGGGCCGCCACGGTTGAGGAATCGTCCATTCAGTTGGAGTCGGAAGTATCGCGACCGCCCGAGGGGCAGAGATCGCATCGTGGGGCGGAGATCGTATCGTGAGGCGGGGGCGGCTGCCACAGTTCCCGACGCAACAGGCGCACTTTCTGGGTCCCAGCCTCCAAGTATCGCAGCACCCCAACGGTCGGTATCGTGTCCAGCACTTACTTCGGTATCGCGGGGCCGCCACGGTTGAGGTATCGCCCGGCAGTTGGATTCGGAAGTATCGCGACCGCCCAGTGGGCAGCGATCGTATCGTGGGGCCAACCACACCCGGCGAGGCGCGACACGCGATACCAGTCTCAACCCAGACGAAGTATCGCCCGGGGAGACGATCGCAGCCTCAACTCAGGGTGGCACAAGCGATACCAGCCCCCGAGGAGACGAGCGCAGCCGACCAACACAAGCTACACACACGAAGCTATTATCAGAAGCACTTCCTCGGCAGCAGCTACGAACAGCACTCCGACGCCACGTCCCTGTCTCTACACGTCTTCTTCACTTCTCAGGAGGTCTCTGCCAAAGCAACGCTAAATGAAGGTTTCCATTAAAGCTGCAGAGTCCTCGTTGTCGCACCAAACTGCTACCGACGCCATGTCCCTGTCTCTACACGTCTTCTTCACTTCTCATAAGGTCTCTGCCGGATCAGCGCTAAATGAAGGTTTCCATTAAAGCTGCAGAGTCCTCGTTGTCGCACCAAACATCACAAGTCAATTGCTTTTTAGAAGTTAGTATAAGTAATCATCAAGATAACAAATTACAAGCGCGACACGGGCGCACCAACTCACAAGTTGTAATTTTGTACTAATTTTCAGAAACACAAAGGATCACATGTTTGAGCTCATTTTGATTGGTTACTCGGCTCAAACTTCAGCATTCAATCTCATGTCAAGGTTTGAGCTCCCTGCAAAATTCACGTGGACAATACCAACAAGATATTTCTGATAACCAATTTCAAATGAATTTTTTATTTTTCAAGTAGCTATAAATTGCAGTTCAATCTAGATTATGGGGGGACATCCGGGCCACCCATCGGAGCTGAATTCATGACTGGTCAGAGCTTGAAGTCCTAGACTTTAAAGTTTTAACTTTTACATAATATATCCATATCTCAAAAAAATATGAAGATTCTACACAAAATAAGCCTTCAAATGAAGGCTAATTTACTGCTAGACATTCACACGCAAACTAAATTTATCAACAAATTTATCATTGGCCTTCTTGTAAAAAAGCCCAATCCAGAAGATTGAATTTCAAATGATTCCCAATTTTTTTTCTGCCTTCATGCGAAGGTTAAAATGGCCCAAAAGGCCATTGCAGCCTTCAAATTTCAGCACTGAGTAGAAGTGTACTGGACATAATCGGCATTCACTATGTCTACGCTACAAGGGGAAGATAAGGTTGAGCTCCTTGGTTCATTTTGTCAAATTATCCACATAGATGGAATTTTATGAGACACCATTGCCTTCCTTCTTCACAAACATGATGGGTTACTTCTCTTTTTACATAAACCTAGTTCATAATGCCATCCAATAGTATTGGCTCCATCTTGGAACTACCCATCACATCTAGGCAATAGAAAGCTCCAACTTCTACCTATTAGCTTAGCTTACCTCAATTTCAGACCTTGAGTTCTTTCTCAACATCTAGCTCGAACTCCTTGGCTCATACGTGATCACTTTTGTAATTCTCAAATTACCCACATAGATTGTAGTTTATGTAACCTTGTTGCTTTCCTTTTCCACAAATAATGACGGCTCATTTCACTCGATATTAGAACCACCTAAGTAAACCTATCATTAGGGAAAAAAACGACCGAAAAGGGGTTGTTCGCTAATGAGAGATTAAGGAAATTAACAAATAGAGTCTTCCACGTGCACAAGAATGTAACATTGTTGTCTCTTTTAACCGTATGAAGAATTTCTTTTTTTAATACAATTTTCTCTAAAAGCACCGCTAAAGTGATGAAGAATCTCGTATTTAGTGTACAATTTTTCGGTTTGATACAAAAAAAGATACTTTGGCACACTACATAGAGCATATTCTCCAATTTCCAAGAAGGAATTGATTTTTGAAAATACGAAATATTTTTGGATTCACAAAATTTCATGATCATTCCGCGACAAGGTTTACATCAGATCAAAAGTTTCCACGTGTACAAAGCCTTTTTCTCTATAAATACTGCCAAAATTTGTGAACGTCGGTTTCTCGCTTTGAACATTCTTCTTCTTCTAAGTTCAAATGGCTTCTTCTTCTCATCATCCTTCCAATCATGTAACCTCATGTGAGGTTTACAAAAAAAGAGAGGATTCTTTGTGGAAACCTCTTTCACTGAAAGTAAATGAATGGGTAACTATGCTTCCTAGCTGTAGAGGTGCCCATAAAGTCAAGCGTGCCAAAAGAGACAACACAAGAAACCACTGGAAGGGACATATTCTCAGTTTCAAATTGAAGAGATGCAGTTGGTTTGCACGAGTACAACATGTGTACACCGCTAAGGATCTTGTTCTAGAAAATCATCTTCAATTCCCTTCGTACTGTAAGTGAAGTTTGACAATGCTCTTCTATCATTCCAGTTGTTTTTGTATAATAAAACATATGTTTTTGTGGAATGGCAACCTGTATGAGTTCTTCATAAGGAATATGCAGAACTCATGTATGCAGACAAATTTGTTCAATTTTTCAATAGCATAGAGTTATTTGTCCATTATGCAAATTATCAAGTGCCATCAAGGAGGAGTTCTTATGAAAATCTTGTACATGTACCTGGTCCTTGCATCTCTTCATTAGATTGGGATGCTCCTGATCATTCAACAGTTTCAAGTTTTCTATGAAATATTAAATTGACATCCAAAAGGCAATGTCAGCAGGCTGAATTTTGAGAAGGATAAAGATTCAATGGTTTTTGCCTATTCATGTCTTTGTAGCATGCTTTAAAAACATGTTATTACATAAAACAAAAACAATGTGGTTGAATAGGAGAGTCTCTATTTCAGAGATTGATGATGTTTTAGGTAGGCAATGGGATAGCAAAGAAGTTCAAAAACTAGGTGACATTATTTTATGTGAAGTTAGTCCCAATTCTCTTTCAATCTCATATCAGATATGTGGACAATCTCTGGTTCTAGGATATGACTATAGAAGGTGGAAAAAAAAGCTTGGACTTTGGATAGCCTTGGAATCAGAGGAGAGCTATCCAGAATTTCAGTTAGAAGTATTGATTCATCCTGATTTTCAATCAAGGAAAATAATTGTCACTACAAATTGGAATCTCAGAAATGTAAGGGAGCTCCTAGAATACCTTGATGAGGTATCATCTCAGTGTAGATTCTCAATTGATGATGCAATAGTTAGCATTAGATCAGAGAAATCATTATCTTGCATAAGTTGCCTACCACCAAGGGTGATTAAGTTCCAACCCTTAAGATTGTAACAAGTTAACCCTGACATTATTACATAATGTATATTCCTCTAATAGAAGCTTATATAGATACCCATTGAATTTTCTTTGCAGGATGGTGACAAAGAATGTGTGTTAAGCATTGATTTTGTTCTCTATTAGCATCACTAATATGCATCACTTGGAACAATAACCGTATTGACCAAACGCATGCAGCATCAAACAGGCACTGGCGACCTCAGTAGTGACAACGACGACAACAATTATCTATCTCTGAATTGAAGCAACAATAGTTCTGGCAAGAAGAAGCAGTGGTACGAAGACACTGGCGACCTCAACAACGACAATGATGGAGTTATTCCATCCATGTTTATGAAGGTTGATGCGATATCCTGGTAGATAAAGTGTGCAACTTCGGGAGTCTACTCCTCGGGAGTACTGTAGAACTCATCTTCAAATCTTTGAGCATCGTGACGGTACAACTGTGGAGGTTGCGCCGCTCCGTCTTTCTCCAATAACTGTTGTCTACGTCAGAAGTTGGTGAAAGATTGGCTGAAGGTTCTGTTGTGGACTGCTCGGACGGGCCATCGCTGCGCTTCTCACGACGGTACGGACCATCTTGTTACCATCGCGATAGTGGCCTAGCTCCCATCGGGACGGGCCATCACTACAGTTCTCACGACAGTACAAACCATCTTGTTACCATCGCGATGGTGGCCTAGTTCCCATCGCTCCATGCTGAGGTGTCACGGAACTCTCGGTGCTTTTTGGCACGCTTTCCAATAATTCATTTTATCATCGCTGGTGATCTCAAATTGGGTGGATCGGGTCCGGTCGTGGCACACACAAGGTGTATGAAAGCTGGTCAAAGCTGGTCAAAGTTGGGAAATTAGGGCAAAATTTTCATTGTCACCAAATTAGATGAAAATTCATATACTTGTAAAGATTGTCAAAGGCAGTCTATAGCTCAAATTTCAGCAGAAAATGGATTTTGTAGCACATTGATATGCTATGTTCATTTTGTAAAAATGTAATTTTTCTAGTTTGACCCTACAAATTCTTGTATAGAAATTTATGTTAGCCATATGGTTTGGCATGTATAAAGATCATATGTGGCTACATATTTGTACAAATTTTCAAGGCTATCAGAGCTTCCTAGACACCTTAATGCCACCTTGCAAGCTTCCAAATGTAGTCAAACTTGTACAAGGGAGATTCAGATGGGAGTTTTTTCTGCATATTCCTGAAGGAGATCTTTGGAAACATAGTCCTAGAAAGTTTCGTCTTCATCAAAGCCTATTTGGAGGGTCAAAGAGTACAAAGTCCAGTTTTCAGGATCACCGCAGTTTTCTAGTTTCCAAATTGAAGGGTGGAAGGGCCACCACATGGCGAAAGCTGATTGAGCCATGTTGTACGATCAAGATGAGCTCATATTCAACGGTGGAGATGCACTTATGCTTAAAGCAAGGAGGATCCACGAGTTCTTCCATAAAAGAAGATTTTTTTGACAATCAAAGATCAATAATGCAGCTTTTCTCCAAAAATAGTGGCTTATCTTATCCAAACTGATGTCAGCACTGATACGACGGTCCAGATCATCCCCAGATCCAATGGTGGAGAATGAAGGCGCCTAAATTTTACTCCTTTACACTAGATTTGATAGAAAGAACAATTCCAACCCATTGATTTGATTAATCAAATGGTTGTAATCGAAAGTAGTGATCCTAGAGTTGAGAGTTGATTTCTCTAGATCCAAGGGCCCAAATTCATTCAAAAAACTATATAAACCCCCCTCCAAACTCCTAGAGCATCATTGTTAGGCATCCATAGGGCTCTTGCTAGCTTATGGTTTCCTTGAGACGATCACCCTCGGTTGAGCGAGTGAGGATCCAAGGTAGGCTAGTATGAGTATAGTACCTAGTTTCAAATTTAAGTTCGAACTCCAATCTAGGATAGGCTCTTGATACCAGCATCTCTATCTTGACTCACCCTCGGTGGAGCGTGTGAGTGAGTTAGAGTTGGCTTTAATGAGTCTTAGACTTCTTTAGTTAGACGTTACGAGCATAGACATACATAGGGTCACTGAAGGGGAACTCACCTTCTTACGTGTGACATTCGGTTGAACTATCATGGTTTGAGGGTCGGAACCACCTTTGATCAGTAGACTGCCTAGCTTGACGTACCACGACGATCTTATACATGTATCTTAATTCAAATCCTTTTAATTCATGTCACTTGTCACTTGTCTCTTGTCTCCTCTCTCAGTCTCTTAAGTATTTTTACATGTCTTCTATTTCTTCTATGTGTGAGAAGGCTCCGCAGTATTGCGTTGAACCAGTGAGGATGTTTCTTTGAGCTTGTGAGTAAACTCTATCATCATAATTCACTTGCATGCATATAATCCATACATACCCATACATATTGATTAGTTTCTGAAAGTGTATAAGAAGCTCCAATATTGGACCATTCTTCCTTTCAAAACTAGTTTATGTGTAAAGATTCCATCTATTCACGTCATGCATACATATCATCCAAAGAAGACTATGCATATGGATTACAATTAGGAAGTGTTTAAGAAGATCCTTCAATGGACCATTCTTCCTTCCAAATTTGATTCGTGTGTATGGTTCTCTTTCATTCTTATCATTCATGTTCATAAATCTAACTTGAACTCCTACATTCCCATTCCCATAATCATTTCAACATCTCTCTATTCTCCATACTCAACATTAATTTCACTTTAATGTACTTAAACCATCCAACATTCATTAGCTTCATACACCTTGTGTGTGCCACGATCGGACCCGATCCACCCGGATTGCGATCACCTCCACATTTGAACCCGACGTGAAACGCTTCGTGGTATTTGCTTCTGATCTTGTTGGGAGGTTGTGATCCATATCTTTTGTTTCATATTTTTCATCCTCATCATATCATCATCATCAGTCTTGAGTGTTGCACTGGATTTCTCAGAGTATCGTGCACATCTTCGTCGTGAAGTAAATACATTTGTGAGAGATCTAGAGCATCGTGCATCACTTGCTTATTCACATAAGATGGAGGAAGGATTCAAATCCCTTATTGTTGAGAAACAAGGCCAAAGAATAGTCTCTTCTATGTTGAGAGAGAAGGGAAAATTCAATGGCATCAACATCACAAGCTACTTAGATTTGTTTGAAGAGCAAGCTATGATTTTTGGTCTTCCCGAAGATCTTTTGATATCATTCTTTGAACGAATTATTGATAGCTCTATCATAAACCGTGTCACTCAATATAATAGTCTTCCTTGGAGTGATTTTAGAAAGGAGATGCTCAAAGAATTCTATCTTGAAGATTATAGCCAACATAATCGGGATGGATTCTTATGATGGGTCAATTCACCGAAGCCTAGTAGCTCTATTACTCACTTACAAAATGAGTATATTAGACGCTATGAACAACTTCCTGATGAGGATAAGATAACCTTGGAACCTGATCTTGTGATCAATTTTCTTAAGCTTCTTCATCCTGAAACTCGTAGGGAAGTTGAACGACGATTAGAAGAACCGGATAAGTGCTATGGTCTTACTGACAATTGGCAAAAAGTGCATAACGTAGTAGAGGCTGTAGCCCATAGACATCAAAGATAATCCATGCTTTATGAGCAAACTAGTCTTCCTCAAGCTAGCCTTCCACAAATTAAGGAGCAATTTAGACAACAATCCCATGCTATGAATTTTGACTCTACTCCTATTCCTCAAATGATGGAGCCTACTCAAGGTTTTAAAGTAGAGCCAAATAAAAGTGTAGTTGAACAATCTCAAGTGGAAATTCTCACTAAGCAAATGGAAAGTCTTATTGCTACACAATCCAATTTGGCCAAGACTATAGATGCTTTACAATCTAATTACACCAAAACTTTCCAAAATCGAATGAGCCCAATGTCTTTTCAAGAGCCTAATCCACATGTTATAGCTACCAATCAAAATCCACAAGTAGCTCCTACTCAAGCATATCAAGTTCCTCCAATGCATAATCCTTCAATGCAAAATCCTCATCCTCATGTGCAAAATCCTCAAATGTATCAAAACATGTATCCTCAAGCTTCACAAAGCTTTTCAAAATCCTCAAAATCAAAATTTTCAAAATCATCAACCGTATAATATGGAAACTCCTCTTGCACCTCAAGTACCACATGTTGCTCCCCAAGCTCCTCAAATACATCAATTGCCTTATCAAAATCCTAATTATCCTGCTCAAGCAATACCTTATCAAAAAAATCCTCAATTTCAAAATTTCCCACCACAAGTTAATCAAAATCCTCAAAATCAAAATGCTTTTGTGCGTGGCCCTCGTAGGTGTCCTTGGTGTGATTCGTTAGAGCACTTTTTGAGAGATTGTGAACTATTGAAGGCTGCTAAGGAGCAACGACTAGTAATAGAGATAGACAAGAAAATCTGTGACTATCGATCTAGGCTACCTTTGCAAGGAAATTATGGTAAGGGAGGAATGAAAAAACATTATGAAAATATAACCATAATGGACGTAGGAACTAGAGGAGTGAAACTAGAAGCTCTTGATGAACAACAAGTACAATCAAGTAAACCCACAAAGGAAGGTGATTTTTCCATAGAGGCTTTAGTAAGAGCACGTGATGAGATTAGGAGAATAACGGCTTGGGAGTCACCGATAGAAGATCAATCTCTTATTTCTCACATATCCAATGTAGAAGAAAAACGAAAAAGAGATGAAGCTGAGCTTAGTGAAAGAAGAGTGACTCGAAAACAAACCTCAGAGGGAATAGAAACAAGCATAGAGCAAGGAGAAACATCACAATCCAAAGATAAAAAACAAGAATCAGAACCCAATGAACAAAAACAAGAGGAGAAACAAAAAGGGAAGAAGACAAAGCAAAGAAAAACAGAACCAAAGCCTTTAGATAAACAAGAACAATCAAAACAAACTGAAGACCAAACACGAGAACACGAACAAAAACAAAACCCTGAGCAAAAACAAAAGAAACCAAAGAGAAAACCTAAAGCCATCTTGATTTCAGAAATTGAGAGAAAAATAGATCCTATGGAGATTTTAGATGACATTTTGCTTAAGAGTCAAGTGACTATGTCTTTAGAACAAGTTTTCTCTATTGCAAAGCTTGTTTTTAAAGATAACTTTATCGGCCTAATTAAAAGAAAGAGGTTTCCGCTTAATCTAGATACTGAGATGCAAGATTCTCTAGATCAAGATCAAGCTATGAATGAAGCCTTAAACTTTGATGAATCTGATGAAGAGGAATTTGATGATGATGAAGTAAATGTTAATAAAAATTTCTTAGGACCTATTCAACCTGACCATGAAAATCATGAAAACAGTATTGAAAGTCGTTTTAAAAGAACATTTTGGTCTAGAGGTACATCAGAGATGCATGTTAAAATAGGAAATGATAAGAACACTATCACTATAAATGCATTAGTAGATTCCGGCTCTGAAATCAATGTGATTTCAAGAGAAGTCTATGATAAGTTTCGATGGCCCATAGATAAAGATTGTGGATGGCGTATGAGAACTGCAGATAATGGTGTAGGTACCCTGTATGGAGCTTGTGCTAGTGTGCCCATATCCATAGGAGGAATCACAGAAGAGTTTCACTTTTTTATTCAAGATAATTGCTCCTATGAAGTTCTCTTAGGTAAACCCTTTATTTGTGAGAGTCGTATGGAAACTAAAGCCATGGATGATGGGTCTACCTATGCTAGATTCAAGTCTAAGGATGGAATGCAATCACTTCAAGTCATGATAGTAGGAGTGAATCATCCTAGGAATCGATTGTCAATTAGAAAGAAACCTATTGTTACTCAGGGTCATGAGCATGCTTGTAGTGATTGTGCACCTCGATTCATGTTTGGAGCTACATATGATCAAAATTTAGGATAGACTCCATTGTTGAGCGGGACAACAGTGGATATTGGTTTGACATCTCGCAGCCAACCAACCTGTACAATAGTTTGTCACTTTGTTTTCCACATTCTAGATTAGATTTTCTTCATAAGAGTCAATTGTCCAACTCTTTTATCCAAAAAACCCAAAAAAATTATAAAAACAACAAAATCATGGAACATGATGAGAACATTGAGCATGTGATTGAAACATCTCATTGTTTCTCTACTCTTGAGGAGTTAGAGTTATGTCTTCAACAAAATTATATTATTCTTCTTTCTTCCCTTGATGAGTATGCTCTAATCCAAGAGTATGCTCTCAATGTTGACAAGTGCTCAAAATTTAACCAAACACATGATGCCTTAGTTGAAACAAAGTACAAAACTGTAGACAAAAAAATCAAACCCATAGCTCAACCGTTACCTCAAGGAAGTAATGAAAAAATTATTGATGTGAAAAATGATCCAATTCTTCGGGATAAGAAAAACATAGGACATACATTCACGGATGAGACAATCAAACAGGTGAAAATTGGTAGAGATGATGACTTTCTTTTGCCAGCAGAGAGAGATAAATTTGAGGGAGTCATACGTAGCCATGGAAAAGCCTTTACTATGTATCCTCATGAGATTGGTTGTGTAGATCCTAAGCTAGTTGCACCCATGATAATCTTTACTATTCCACATATTCCATGGAATCTTCGTCCTATACCAGTTCCAAAGGCTCACTTACCTGAGCTAATGAAACTACTTAAGGAGAAGATAAACATGAGAATTTTAGAGCCATCTTTTGCACCTTACTCAAATCGATGGTTCACTGTGCCTAAAAAGAATGGGAAACTACATTTTATTCAAGATCTCCAACCCGTCAATAAAGTCACCATAAGGAATGTAGGAACAGGACCCATTGTAGATGAGTTTGCTGAATCATTTTCAGGACATTCTATCTATTCAATGGGTGATTAATATTTTGGATATGACCAATTCCAATTAGCAATTGATAGTCGCGACATAATCACAATGAAAACTCCTTTAGGCTTAGTGCGAATGTGTACTTTACCTCAAGGAGCGACTAATTCTATGGCTCATATGATGAGTGCTATGAATATGGTCGTACATGATTTTATCCCTCGTATAACTATGCCATTCATTGATGACATTCCAATTAAAGGGAGTGAGGAACGTGTAAAGGACATTACTTTAGATTCATCTGGATGTCATAAATTTGTTCTTGACCATATCTCTGATTGTGAAAGAATATTTCAACGATTTGAAGAGGTAGGTCTCACATTTTCCATAAAAAAATTTGTTTTTGGTGTCAACGAGGTTCTTATTGTTGGACATTTATGTGGCCATTATGGTTGAAAGCCATACCCACAAAAAGTTGATGCCATTAGCAAGATTTCTGAAACATGTAACAATGTGAGTGAGGTACGTAGATTTCTTGGTGCTTGCATCTTTTATGTTATTTGGATCCCACACTTTGCTCATGTTGCTGATTGTCTCTATGACTTGTTGAGGAAGAAACGAAAATTTATTTGGACTGACAAACACACTCAAGCTATGCGTAAATTGAAGAAATTATTGCTTGAAGCTCCCATCCTTAAGCGTGTAGACTATTCTGCTAACAAACCTATTATATTGACTGTTGATACTAGTCCTATTGGTATAGGTTAGGTCATAAGTCAAGACGATAGTGAAGGAATAGATATGCAATTAGGTTTGGTGCCAAAATTCTACATGAAACACAAAGAAAATATCCACAGATCAAACGAGAACTATGGGGTATGGTAACAGCTTTGAAAACAGACAAAGAATATTTCATTGGTGCAAATGTCAAAGTTGAGACTGATTGTTTGCCTCTCATTGGAATGATAGCCAATTGTTCATCTCCTGATATAGCCATGCTTAGATGGATCTCATATATTAAGTTCATAAATCCTGAGTTAGTTCATATTTCAGGTAAGTCAAACTCAGTTGCTGATATGTTATCGAGAGCTAGATTTGATGATGATCTTGAAAGTGATCTAATAAAGAATGTGAACTTAATTGACTATGTTCCACATATATATGAATATGAGCAATTTCATGAGTCTGAGTACGAAAATGAATGGAGAGACATAGGAAAGTATCTGAGTACACTACAACCATTACCTAACTGGACTACGAATAGATTCCGTAACATTAGGAAACGAGCTTATAACTTTTTCCTATGTAATGGTTATCTTGGAGACATGCTAAGGGTAAGGTTAAGAATCCACAACGAGTCCTAGGAAAACAAGGTCTTCAATTGCAAGTAATGAAGGAAATGCATGAGACATTATGGGCCAGTCATAAAGGATTTTTTGGAACATATGAAAAAATTAGAAGTACCTATTATTGGCCTAGGATGTATGTTAACGTTAGTAGCTATGTTTCTACATGTTCTACTTGTCAAGTTCATTCATCAGTCAAACATAGAGATCCGTTGCATCCTACTTATCCACCTTGTATTCACTACAAGTGGGTAGTAGATCTTGTAACTATGCCTAAAGGTATTGACAAAATGTGTTACATTGTACTTGCAAGAGGAGATTTAACTAATCATGTAGAGGGACGTGCACTACGATCTAAGACCACTTACAATGTTTGCAAATTCTTGCTTGAAGATGTCATAAGTCGCTTTGGGTACATAGAGAAAGTAGTTGCCGATCGTGGAGAGTTAAATGTGAGAGAAGCTAAAGAGTTCTTTGAGCGTCACGGTATTCGTTTGTCTCTCACTATTGCATATAATCTAGAGGTCAATGGTAAAATAGAGAGAGGGCATCCACCTATTGTGAAAGCCATATCTAAAGCATGTAACGGTGACATCAAACAATGGCCTAGATTCTTACCTTTTGCACTTTGGGCAGATAGAATGACGTGCACACGCACTACTGGGTATATGCCTGTTGAACTCATGTACTGTCAAAAACCATTGTTTCCAATTCAGTCTCATATTTGTGCATGGTCAAATTTGCCTTGGTCTGAAAACATGTCTACTGATGATTTTTTGAGTTTGCGCATTAAACAGTTAGAACAAGGTAAATTAAGACTTGATGATGCCGTTGAAAAATTAAGAGAATCTAGAATGAAGAACAAGCATTATTTTGATAAAACTCATCGATTGCGTCCTAAGCCAATTGAAGTAGGGGATTGGGTGCTCATTTATGATAGTACATTTGACTCTCAATATGATGCACGCAAAAAGCTCACTCAACGGTGGTTTGGGCCATACATTGTATCAAAAGTCAACAACAATGGTACGTATGCTCTTTGTGAATTAAATGGTGTTGCACTAAAAACTTTGATTGCAGGTAAAAGGATAAAGCTATTCAAGAAACGTGATAATGATGAGTACATTTTGGATGAGGACATTGAAGAAGATGACAACAATGAGGCCGATTCATAAACAGGAGTATCCATGTTATAAAAATAAAAAATAATAATAAAAAAAAGAAAGAAAAAAAAAATATATATATATAAAACATATAAAAATATCATTTCAAGCTCATGTTGCTTTGTTTTTTTTTCAAGTTCATTCTACTTTTTTTCCATTCTTGTTTCATGCATGTTTGTTTTCAGTCTTTGCATTGCATTGCATATCCACATTACTTGAGTAAAAAAAAAAAGGCAAATGATGATTTCTCTACTTGTGTAAAATTGTATCTTAAGTAGTAACTTATCTACTAAGAAATTGGTTATAATGTAGGATTGTGGAAAGATAGGGCATGTAGATTTGGAGGTTTATTCTGGTGACATGACTTTCATATATAAACATGCATATGTATCCTGTATCGAAAGCATAATTGTTGAAATCCTAGCTCCTGCTATTGCATGTTTCTACATCTTTAGTCCACCTCACAGCACTTGTATTGGAGTTTAAACGACTGTTCTCCGTCATCAAAAATGGTTGTACCTTGTATCGGGGTTTAATTTTTCCTCGTCAAAAAAAAAAAATTGCTACATGTTACCAAGAAGTTTACACTTTCTTCCACCCCAAAAAAGTGATCGTAACCATAAAGTTGCCGAATCATCATCATCATCAAAAAAAAAAAAAAGAGCAAGCCAAAGGAGGATAAAGAAGCATAGTAGAATAAATCACGGGCTATATAGGCAGATTTATGCATTAGTGGAGTTTAGTTAGATTACCTTGCATGTTATTAGAGAAAGAGCATATTCATATTTATGTAGGAAAGGAGTTGATCTAAAATAAGCTAAAGATGAAAGATGTCTCTTGAAAATCCTAAATCTTTGTTTATAATCATATTTAAGGTAGATTGCTTTATGAAAAAGGTACAAAATTTTCTTCAAGATGAGAGGAACTGATGCTTAAAACGACTCAATACATCCACTTCCACTTCATATTGAGGCTTGTTTTTTTTCTTTCTTGTTACCAATGTTGCTTGTTCATTTGCATACATGTTGCCTATTTGTTCATGCATATTCATGTTGCCTGTTTCAATTCTTTCTTTCATGCAAATTTTGCTTCATGTCAGGTTACCTACTTATTCATGCATATAATCAATTTTCCTTCCATGTTTCTTATGTTGCCTATAAAAGAATTTGATGCCTCGAACATTTTGTTTTTCACAGATGCTAGAGTGGCGCTTCCGGAGGAATTGCAGGTTTAGTGGGGGCGAATGTCGTCGAGATTTTCTCTCCTCTCTCACTTGTGAAGGCCTACAAAAAACATATTTGGTGAAGGTAGCCGGAATTCCCCGAGAAGTCCAAGATGCATCAAGGATGTCAAAGGGAGCTCACATACAAAGTTTTAAAGAAATCAAGAAAGTCCATGGTAGCGGTCAAAGCTGGTCAAAGTTGGGAAATTAGGGCAAAAATTTCATTGTCACCAAATTAGATGAAAATTCATATACTTGTAAAGATTGTCAAAGGCAGTCTATAGCTCAAATTTCAGAAGAAAATGAATTTTGTAGCACATTGATATGCTATGTTCATTTTGTAAAAATGTAACTTTTCTAGTTTGACCCTACAAATTCTTGTATAGAAATTTATGTTAGCCATATGGTTTGGCATGTATAAAGATCATATGTGGCTACATATTTGTACAAATTGTCAAGGCTATCAGAGCTTCCTAGACACCTTAATGCCACCTTGTAAGCTTCCAAATGTAGTCAAACTTGTACAAGGGAGATTCAGATGGGAGTTTTTTCTGCATATTCCTGAAGGAGATCTTTGGAAACATAGTCCTACAAAGTTTCATTTTCATCAAAGCTAATTTGGAGGGTCAAAAGAGTACAAAGTCCAGTTTTTAGGATCACCGCAGTTTTCTAGTTTAAGCAAATTGAAGGGTTGAAGGGCCACCACATGGCGAAAGCTGATTGAGCCATGTTGTACGATCAAGATGAGCTCATATTCAAGGGTGGAGATGCACTTATGCTTAATGCAAGGAGGATCCATGAGTTTATCCATAAAAGAAGATTTTTTTGACAATCAAAGATCAATAATGCAGCTTTTCTCCAAAAATAGTGGCTTATCTTATCCAAACTGATGTCAGCACTGATCCGACGGTCTAGATCATCCCCAGATCGAATGGTGGAGAATGAAGGCGCCTAAATTTCACTCCTTTACACTAGATTTGATAGAAAGAACAATTCCAAGCCATTGATTTGATTAATCAAATGGTTGTAATCGAAAGTAGTGATCCTAGAGTCGAGAGTTGATTTCTCTAGATCCAAGGGCCCAAATTCATTCAAAAAACTATATAAACCCCCCTCCAAACTCCTAGAGCATCATTGTTAGGCATCCATAGGGCTCTTGCTAGCTTACGGTTTCCTTGAGACGATCACCCTCGGTTGAGCGAGTGAGGATACAAGGTGGGCTAGTATGAGTATAGTACCTAGTTTCAAATTTAAGTTAGAACTCCAATCTAGGATAGGCTCTTGAAACCAGCATCTCTATCTTGACTCACCCTCGGTGGAGCGTGTGAGTGAGTTAGAGCTAGCTTTAATGAGTCTTAGACTTCTTTAGTTAGATGTTACGAGCCTAGACATACATAGGGTCACTGAAGTGGAACTCACCTTCTTATGTGTGACATTCGGTTGAACTGTCATGGTTTGAGGGTCAGAACCACCTTTGATCAGTAGATTGCCTAGCTTGACGTACCACGACGATCTTATACATGTATCTTAATTCAAATCCTTTTAATTCATGTCACTTGTCACTTGTCTCTTGTCTCCTCTTTCAGTCTCTTAAGTATTTTTACATGTCTTCTATTTCTTCTATGTGTGAGAAGGCTCCGTAGTATTGCGTTGAACCAGTGAGGATGTTTCTTTGAGCTTGTGAGTAAACTCTATCATCATAATTCACTTGCATGCATATAATCCATACATACCCATACATATTGATTAGTTTCTGAAAGTGTATAAGAAGCTCCAATATTGGACCATTCTTCCTTTCGAAACTAGTTTATGTGTAAAGATTCCATCTATTCACGTCATGCATACATATCATCCAAAGAAGACTATGCATATGGATTACAATTAGGAAGTGTTTAAGAAGCTCCTTCAATGGACCATTCTTCCTTCCAAATTTGATTCGTGTGTATGGTTCTCTTTCATTCTTATCATTCATGTTCATAAATCTAACTTGCACTCCTACATTCCCATTCCCATAATCATTTCAACATCTCTCTCTTCTCCATACTCGACATTAATTTCACTTTCATGTCCTTAAACCATCCAACATTCATTAGCTTCATACACCCTGTGTGTGCCACGACCGGACCCGATCCACCCGGATTGAGATCACCTCCACACCATGGTCTCCCTCAGTAGATCTGCAATTCTGTCAACTCAGGAGGAGCTCAAGAAAGTTTGCCTCGTCGGCCAAATTTTTGGCCCTAGGCCCCCGCTCCAAACTGTGCAACAGTGGCTTCGAAACGAGTGGTTCCCCCATGGACTAATTGGTTGTAAGTGTCAGTTCTTACTGGCAAGCCACATGTTGCTAGTCTTTGAAAATAAGATATTGCCGATGATATGAATGCGTTTGTTCACAATGATAGTACCAGCCCGGAGACGTTGTGGAGGTGTCTTGCTACTTTTTGTGAAGCCTCTGGATCCATAATCAACCACTCTAAGACCGCCTTTAGAGCTATTGTGGGGTCTCAGCCCGGCCTTCTCATTGATCATGGCTGTCAAATCATTCCGCAGGGCCAAATTTTTTGACTTCTTGGGATCCCCTTGGGGTTTGGCGTCTCTATGGAACAGCGGTGGAACTGAGTCTGGCCAAACTTGAAAACAAGATTAACTATTGGAGAGGTATGCAAATCAATCTTGCTGGTCGTGCTATGGTTATCAACAGGTTCCTCCTTTCTTCTACCATTTATTTCCTTTCTTGTTGGAGACCGAAAGAGCAAGATATGTCCAAACTGGATAGTATTTGTAGAAACTTTCTTTGGACGGGCGATCACAATAGAAGGGGGTGCCTAAAATCAAATGGTCCATCTGCACCAGCCATAGAGATAGTGGGGGACTTGGTATCCTGGACATTGGGTGCATGGCTAACAAACTGGCAGCCAAATGGATGACCAAGGCTTGGTGCAATGGGGAGGCCTCGTGGGCCAAGTTGATCTTCAGAAACAAGAACGAGTTGGCTCTCATGGGTTTCCCAAATTAGAAGAACCTCGACATCTTTGACCTTGCTGTTTTCCCCGATCCCCGTCTTCCCAAAAGGCTCTAATCTCATGTGCTCCCTATGGAAGAGTCGGAATAAAGTCAAAAGCTACACAAGAATTAGTGAAGACTGGAAGTGGGCTGTCGATATCAGACAAAACGACTCTATCTGGTTTCCGATCCATGGCATCCGGAGTGTGGAATATTGGAACATTCAAAATGCCAAGAAGTTATGGAACAAAGGCTTCAAAAAATGGAAACATCTCTGGAAACAAGACACCAACCGCTGGATCAACTTCAAGGATATTGACCCTTGCATCAACATTTCATACGAAGAATGGAACACTTTGCAAAGCAGATGTCTCGCCTGGGATCGACACAAAACTCACCTTCTCATGGGACATGACACATCGAGCTCGCTTGGTCTCAAATGGCACAATGGGAATAGCCTATCAAAAATCCCAAACATCAAAGAAACGATTGACTATCAGGTTAACCTCAACAAGAAGTGGTGCCTGTCATGGACGTGGCTTCAGTGGGACATGAAGTTCATGGCTATCTGGCACCCCCTCATAGAAATCGAAAAGTCTGTTCTCTTATGGCAAATTCTTCATCATGGAATCTGGACCAACCTTAAGGCTAGCAAACTTTGTGGGATTCCTCCCTGGTGCAAACGCTACTACCCGTCTATCGAAGATGTTCCACACATCTTCTTTACCTGCCCCAACTCCAACAGACTCTGGCAGACGGTTGGAAAGAAAATTAGACTTCAGAAACATCTCAGTTGGTAGCAAGCCCTGTTGGGAGAAGCGATCGGCTGCTCCGCGACTCTTTGGAATGCCATCAGAGGGGAGGTCCTATGGAAAATCTGGCGGGAAAGATGTGCTCTCAACTTCAGTGACTCCCCCAAGGAGTGGTCAATTGAGAAACCGTTGTTCCTCCTTGGCAAAAGGATTGTTAACTGTAAGAAATCCCCCCCCTTGAGGCATCATCAAGTTCTCCTTTTGATCAATAACAAGCTTAAACCCAAGTGGGCCCCTCATGAGGGTGATGAGAGGGTAATTAAGCTTCTTTGTAATGCCATCTAAGCTCTGTAAAAGCTTCCTCTGCTTTGTGGGATTTGGGGGGTCCCATGGGCACTAGTCCCCTTCTCTTGTACTTTTCTTTCTTTATTTAATTCAAGTCCGGGAGAGCAGGCTAACGCCGAACTTCCTTTATATTAAAAAAAAGAATGTGTGTTAAATTATGAATTTTAAGTGCCTATATTCATATTTGTTTAGATAACACATTCTACCTCTTCTGTAAAATTATGTAGAAAGGACTTGTCATCTTTATGTTTATGCAAAAAACACTGTGTCACCAGAGGATCTCAAATAAAAACTTTTCTTTGAACTGCTTCCTCACATTGTTGAAGAAGAACCCTACAAATCAAGAAATAAAAATTCAGTTAAGGAACTAGAAAATTAAGCAAAACAAGAGCACTTTAAGGCCTTTAGATATACCTGAGTGAAATGTTGACCACACTATCTAATATTTCAACATGAAGCTCCCTCAAAATTTTGTTGTCTTCAGGTCTAATGTCAAGAAACCAATCTTTTTTCGATGGCATTGCAACATTAAATATTATCTGCCCATCTCCTTTCTTAAGGAGCCCTTTATTTGCTTTCTGTGACTTTTGAATGTGGGTTAAGATGACACTTTCCTCTGTAAATAATCCCTGCTTTTTACTCTCCTCCTCACTATTTGCTGCAGTTCTAGTTTCATGATCATGAGTGACTTGAGGGTTGATCTCTTCAATGACAACTGTTGTTTTGGGTGCTGGATCTGGAGGTATATTTAAAATATTGAAGAATTTTTTATCATGGTGATCAATAGGAACCAGAGATTTATCAAATTTATATCTTATTCTTGAAACAATAGCCTTATCCTTCACCATTAGTGTTGCCCTATGAGAATGAGCAGCACATAATAGGCATCATTCATAAAATCAATAGCAAAGTCATTTGTAGCTCCTTGTAGGCATAGCAGTGCTTGAGTTTGCCACCTCACATTGATAAGATGAGGTCTTCACCAAAGAACAGAGGTTGGCTGAGATCTGCTTGACAACTCTCATAAATGGAAGTCTAGGGATCAACAATCCCACTGACTTTTGAGCTCTTCTAATTTCCCTCAAGGACTTTACATGGTACTTGACTCTTTTTTTTGAAGGCTTTTCTAATACATTGGCTTGAACCTTCTGGGGATTTTCCTCTTGGACATTTTGCTCCTTGGCATTTTGTTCCTGGGCATTTTGGTCCTCACCCTCAGGGTATAACTTCCTTACTCTCTTTTTGGTCCTAGCCATACTCTGCACAAAATGAGAGTCTTTAGTCAAGGAATTAGGAAAAGTGGAAACTTACTCTCAAAAAGCTATGATCAATGACTCTTTCCACTGTCAGAGACACGACCAATCCAAGCGATAAAAGTCATCCGAAAATGCCCGGATGTCCCTTATCGCTTGCATCGGTCGTCCTTGAATTCATCATCAAATATCAATCAATACTAGTTCAAATATATCTTACAATGCAAAATACTCAAGTATCACTAAGGAAAACATAATTTGCAAGCTATGATCAATGACTCTTTCCACTGTCAGAGACACGACCGATCCAACCGATAAGAGTCATTCGTAAATGCCCGGATGTCCCTAATCGCTTGCATTGGTCGTCCCTGAATTCATCATCAAATTTCAATAAATACAAGTTCAAATATAGGTAACAATGCATAATACTCAAGCATCACTAAGAAAACCATAATTTGCAAGCTATGGTCAAGGAGTCGATGCCATTTAAGAAACATGACTGATCCAACCGATTAGGGTTATCTAAAAATCTCGGATGTACCATGATCGCTTGGATCGATCGTGTCCATATTACCTAACGCAGAGAGCGCTCTCTATAGAAATTGTGAAGAAGCAACTTAAAAACTTGGTGGCGATGGAACCTTGACGCTTGGAAAGTGTTGACAAAAAAAATGAAAGAAATGAATAGGGAAGCTTAAATAGGTCCCAGAACTGAGTTGATTGTTGGTGCCATCTGGCATGCCACGATTGGTCCACATCATATAGCCATTGCAAATTCCAACATATTTTGCCACGTGGCATGATTTGATTGGTCCACATCATCTATCCATTGAATCGGCAAACATACGCTTTGCCACATGGCACTCAGTGATTGGTCCATATCATTCGACCGTTACTTCCTCCCTCCTCACCTATAAATAGCTACTTCTTTCACAAACTCAAATTTTGAACCTTCAGAGAATTTGTCCCATTTAGATGCGTATTTTTCTTTCGACCTCGACACGACCAATACAAGCGATTTTCCCCGTTTGACCTACGTTGACTCGCCTTAGTCACTTGCATCGGTTGTGTTCTCCTTACATGCTGCAGCTAAGATGGAGGTAATGAATGAGATCCTTAGTGTCTCTCCATCAGAGAAACTTCTTGATTTCATGGTTCAAGAGGGTTTAACTGTAGATTATTTTCCTGATGCAATGACGATATTCAACCCCAAAATTAATTTTGAAAAAGTCCTAGAGAAATCAAAAAGTTTTCTTAAGGATGAGTGGGAGATTTTCTTGGGGTTGATCAATGGAAAGATCCTTTCTATTTCTCTGAAAACCTATGTCCATCCTCACATCTTTGGGAAGGATCCAATAGATAGGGCTAAAATCACAAGAAAATGCAAAAGAATATCCCCTTTGCTAGGGAAGCTTGATTTATGCTCAGAGCATGAAAAGGACTGCTGCTTGCTCCCTTTAAACATTGCCTTCTTGATATGGCTTGATCACATCTCAGTTGAAAAGGAGGAAAATGTTCATGTTGAAGAGGAGCCTTTCTTAGAGGTGACACTTGAGGGAAGCTCAAAAACTATGAAAGATGTCATGGAGATTGTTGAGGAGATCAATCTCCAAGTAGAAGAAGAGTAGGTGAAAGGTTTTGATGTGGCCACTTTTAAAGGAGAAACTGCAATAAGGGAGCCAACTGAAGAAGTTCAAGTGTCTGAGAAGTCCCTACTTCTCCCAAATCTTCCTTTTTACTTTATCTCTGAAAAAGAGTTTATACCTCTATTTTTACATTCAGGAACTTTTCAATCTAAGGGAGGACTACTACCTTGCAGCTATAGCTGAGTCAGAAGAAGTTGCAACGAGATTCATCAATAAGAAAGGAGAAAGAAAAGAAGAATTTTTGTGTCTTGATTTGGATTTGTCTAATGAAGAATTCAAAGATTCATCACAAGCTCTTTCAAAATTCTTCGAGAAAGCTATCTCAGAGAAACCAAGACTTGCTGATGAAGAGTCTGATGAGCATCAGAAGCAACTTGGAATATACTCATTTGGG
Source organism: Ceratopteris richardii (assembly GCA_020310875.1). Lineage (NCBI taxonomy): Eukaryota > Viridiplantae > Streptophyta > Polypodiopsida > Polypodiales > Pteridaceae > Ceratopteris > Ceratopteris richardii. The sequence goes on along the minus strand of CM035406.1, from coordinate 203,529,566 downwards.
CGTGGCTATTCATTCTTGGATGTTGATGAGGACAAAGAAACAATTTGTATTGACTCAAAAGAGCTCATCGAGGAGGAAGATGAGGTCAAGGTATGTTGTTTAATTTATTCTTATGAATTTAAGGTTTTGTCCGAGATCTCCATTTTTTAGTGAGAAATCGACCACGACCGATGCAAGCGATAAGGCCCATCGGATAATTTCCTTTGGGCCTTATCGCTTGCATCGGTCGTGCTCGGACTTGAAGAGGAAGATGAGGTCAAGGTATGTAGTAAAATATATTCTCATGATTTTAAGGCCAAGGAGATGAGATGCGACAATCGGTTTTCTCCAAGGTCTCCATTTAGACTGTGAGAAGTCGATCACGATCGATGCAAGCGATAAGGCCCATCGGATATCTTCCGTTGGGCCCTATCGCTTGCATCAGTTGTGTTTGGACTTGAGGAAGATGACATCAAGGTATACAATTAACTATATTCTCAAGAATTTTAGGCTAAGGATATGAGATGGAACCAATGCAAAATCTCTAGCTTGTATCAGATTTGTCCAAGATCTCCATTAGAAGTGTTAGAAATCGATCACGACCGATGCAAGCGATAAGGCCCATCGGATATTTTCCGTTGGGCCTTATCGCTTGTATCGGTCGTGTCTAAGAGTTGCATGCAGCATTGATAATAGATATCTGGCTTGTAAGAATTCCCCTCATTCAGCAAATATAACATGTTTCTAGGTAGTTTGCAAAGAGATATTGATGACTACCAATGCAAGCGATAAGGCCCATCAGATATTTTCCATTGGGCCTTATCGCTTGTATCGGTCATGTCTAGGAGTTGTGTGCAGCATTGATAATAGATATCTGGCCTGTAAGAATTCCCATCATTCAGCAAATATAACATGTTTCTAGGTAGTTTGCAAAGAGATATTGATGACGACCGATGCAAGCGATAACGACCCTCTGAATTTCTCTAAAGTCCCTAATCGTTTGCATCAGTCGTGTCTCTTGCTTTTTGTCTAATTGTTTCAAGTTACTTTTCATGACTCCTAAAGTGTGCTTGCACTTCATCTGACCTTCTTTTTCATTTTTACCACATTTAACTTTATTGGATGAAGACAATTACCTTGGCAGGGGCAAGGGAACAAGAAAAGCCATAGAAGAGAAAGGAAAAGCAAAGGTGGATATTCATTCTATTATCCACTATCTTCCAAACTTGAACCTAGACACTTTTTATGTTATTCACAAGGACTATAGTGAGGAGTCAGACTTTGCATTGTTCTGCTTGAGGGCTCTATCAAAATACATGGGTTTTACTCCAGTACCCTTTAATGGTTTTAGAGTTTTGCTGCTTGAAAGAGCAGCTGCATTCAGAATTTTTGGATATGCCCCAGGACTCAATGCTTCAAGGGCAGGGTACTTTCTTTGTTATTCAAGCTATGCAATGGCTGCAGGGGTGTCAAGTTTAAAAAGCATTGCTGGATATAGGAGAAAAGAGTTCCTCAGATATAGAGGTGATTTGCTAGAGCCAAGCTCTTTAAAGAGGCTCAAGGAATGACTTCATTTTTTCAAATTCTATATCTCAACAAATGTACATATAAAGAAATTGCCCAATGTGATATAAGACATTGCAATTTTTTTTGGTGTAATTGATCCATGGCCTAATATTAATTGTTATTGATCCATGATCTGTTCTCTGGTCAAAGTCATCTGATGGTAATAGACATATTTCTTTTCAAAGCTTAATACATAATGAAATGTACATACATGACATCTTTATTTCTCAAAGAAATAAAAGACATTGCAAATATTAAAGCTCTGTTTGAAATGTAGTCTTTTTCATTTTGTGATATTGATACATGATGATTTTGTCTGGTGATAGTCACATCCTTCTGATTATATTTGGTATGAGGTCCTTTGTAATTGTCTTCTAAAGAACCAATCAAAAAGCTCTCTGAAGGCATTGCTCTTTGTTACTCCTCCTCCTTCCCTTGTACACCTAAAGAAGCTTGTCCTTGCTTGATAATGAGATTTTTCCATGCCTTGGGTGTTCCACATGGCAAGTGGTTCTTTTTCTGCAAAGAATGCACCATGCACAAGAAGAATATGCTAGAAGAGCAGAAGAATCGCATTAGATCTTTATTTCAATTGAAAATAAATAAATTGAATAAAATATCTTTGGAACTCACCAAGTAGTATGTTATGTCTTTGGCACCCCATGCCTCTATGATGGTTTCTATAAGCTCTGTGGTCGCCTTTCTGAAATCTGTCACATAACTTTTTGATGTTACCTGCTGCCTCATGATCTTAAAAAGATTATCTAGTTTGACCCACACCTCCATTCTCTTTTTTGCTATTTCTGGTTTGCTTTTTACATTAGTCATGACCTCACAATTTTTTTCCAACAATTCCACATGGCATTTAGTTGTTTGTCATAATAAGAATCACCTTTCTTTTGCACCTCCCATTGAGACATCATGTAGTACATCACCTGTATTTTGTGAAAGATTTGGATCTTTTCTTAGATGAACATCACCACCATGAAATCCCATTTCTGAAAGAAGACATTCACATTTTTTTATGCACTCATCTGCAAGAGTTGTAGGCTTGATAGAATATGCATAATCCAAGTGAAGACAGACCAACTTGTCAATGATTCTTAACTCTGCATGTAGTGTACATATGTGTACATTTGTCAAGGCTATTGGAAGTATGGGATCCCAAATCATTGAAGAAGATGAGTAGTTATGAAGAATAACATTTTGTCTTGAAGGAGCCTCTTCAGCCTCAACTCTAGCAATCCATCCATTTGTGCCTTGGCTTTACATGCAGTACAAGCAAGGGTACTTAGAATTTGCTCCCCCACTTATACCAAACATGCATTTGAGCGTCTTTAGGTCTCCACTCAAATGCCACTCAACTTGAAAGTTCCCGTAGTCTTTGACATTCAACAATTCTCCTGTATGATGCCTTTGGATAACATTTGGAATGTTTGTCTGTGAGAATAACCATTTAAGTGTTTTATGGCTCTCAGATGGAACTTGAGCACATCCAACCCACCATAACTCCATTTCTGATTGTACTTTGAGAGATGGAGTATCCAATTTCCCAAGGCTATATAGTCCAAAGCTTTGTTCATCAGTGCAATACTTATTCTCTCCATCTTTTGATGTTTTTTAAGCTCAGCTTCATCAAGCTTGATTACAAATTTCAATAGACCAGAACATTCATGTTCTTTTATATTATAGAACTGAACCATGTATGTTTGAAGTTCTATAATATCTATCCATATGTTGTTAAATGCATTGTAAGTGAAATGTAACTTTTGTTTTCCTACTTTGTAAGGCATGTTACCGTGAATATGTTTATATTCACCAAATACTGATGTGATCTTTTTATTCAAGCCGAGCCGAAACTTTCCTACATGATGGGGTCTTGGCAATCCAAAACTTCTAACTTGTTAAATTTTAAAAATTCACACCAAACTTTTGAAATTGCTCTATAACCTTTCCTACTCACTCCGACACTATCACAAATCTTTTGAATTTGAGATGGTTTTAGTAACAGATTCATTTCTGTCATGAGTTTTTGAAAAATAAAGCATTTCAAGCATGTATTTTCATTCAGTTTCAATAGTCTTAAAACATCATTTTGACTCAAAATTTCATTATAGAAATGTACGCACTCAAAACTGCTCGACATATTGAAAGCTAGCACATTTGTCACATGATCTCTAACAATTTTCATTCTTTTCTTTTTCTGGCTAGATTTTTCAGTCAAATTTAAAAAAGGTTTTACTTGTTTTTACCGCATTCTCAAACCTATAGGAGTTTCTTTCATTTTTTTAAAAGACTCTATTTGAGAAGATAAAGTGGATAATTTGTTTTCTAGCTTGCTCATATGTAAATCCTTCTGATGTAGTGTGTTTTGTAGATAGTTTATGTATTGTACATAATTCGTTGAAATATCCCAGAGCCTTGAACAATAGCCTTGTAAACCATCCTCACCATCTCCTACAAATCTAATAAGATCATGAAGATTATGAAAAGGGGGGTACCTTCCAGTTTGTGGATCAATTGGATAAACAGATCCATCTGTCCATATGTCGATATGTTTCTTGCCTTCCTTTCGCAATCCATCCACTTCAGGGGGATGAAGACCCCTTCGGAATACTTTTCTTGTCGTCGCATACTCCTGACTAACTGCAATGTTGATATGGAACTTTTCACAATGATTTCGATTGTTTGAAAGCTCAGCGAGAGTATTTGGGTTAAGGTTCTCCATGGTCTGCTATGAAAAATGACCGGCAAGTGTCTAAAATGACGTGAAAGAGAGAAACAGACCTGTTATGAAAAGTAGAGTAAAAAAGTGCAAAACGTCATCATCACACATTATATAGGTCCGTGAAAAAGAGGAAAATTCAAATTTTAATCAACGCCCAGTGAGCACAAACTTCGAGGCATAAGATATCACACAAACTTTTCATGATTATCACATGAGTTTCTCTCTCTTCAAAATTTGCATAAGATACATTTTAAATGAACTTACACGGAATTTCTTAAAGGATTTGACAACTTTAATCCAGATTAAGCACAACTAATTGAAATCCTTACACGACCCTTTTT
>CM035406.1:203424952-203519952 GCA_020310875.1 Ceratopteris richardii | reverse complement strand
CTTGAGCGAGAAATAAATTCTCTAGTTTCATTTGAGTTGGAGAAATCACTTTGATAGCACAACCGTTTCATTTGCACTCGAAGGCTGGATTGCTCGCTGTAGGATTGGAGATGCCTGGTTCACTAGCCTCCACCAATATATGTCTATCATACACGCATTTCACCAAATGAACTAGACTCGAGCTCTTGTCACCTTATCCGCTATGTTGTTATTCATGGTTGATTGAGAGAAAGGCTTGAGCTAAAGTTTGAGCCTCATATCCTTTAGGTGAGAAAAGACCAAACTAAAATTAGAGAATTTTATACTCAAAGCACTTCTAAACTATTATAAGATAGGGATAAACTTACTTTTACGCCTACAAACATATAGCCACAATCAACTCCAACTAGATTTTCGATCTCCATGGAGTAAGAAGGATTCGAACCTGAAGTGTGGGTATGTAATTTAATAATGAAAATAGGCTTGAACTTAATCCTAATTTTGAGCTCCTCCCAATAATTTTGAGTTGAACATAGATGAGAGATAGCTCATAGATCCCAATGTACATTAAATATAATTTGAAGGTAAATATAGGCTGGAATTTAATTTTGAGGCTACTTTGACCATTTGGTAATAGGCTCAAACTTAAGTTGGAGCCTCTCTTATAACACATTAAAGAGTCTATGAGTTCAATAATCTCAAACGTTATTGTAAGCCTCTCCCAGTATTAGAGGCTTTTGTATGGAAGGATGAAACTTAAGTTTGAGTCTCTTAGCATATGTTGCTCTAGCACAACAATAAGTACCAACGTGAGGAGATTCACCTCATAAATGTCAATCCGTCGAGACGTGAGGACTAGTATGAAGACCGTGAGCAAGTGAAGGCACAAGTGTGTGGATGAGAAGCACACAAGCATGCACACACATACACACATGTGCGCACATAGTAAGAGCAAAGAGAGGAATAATGAAAAGCTTTCTATTACAAAAGAACTCTCTTAGAAAGCTTAGATCTCTAATAAGCCAACCTTAAAAATGAGCTCCCTAGCTCTTTTTATAGTTTTTTGAGTAGTTTTTATCCTCTCTAGACCTAGTGTTTGGCCTATTTAAAAATTAGGTTCCAAGGCTTTTTTGAGGGCTCAAACGGAGTCTAAAATTTATGAAAATTGGTAGGGTGATACTTCCAATAATCCTCAAGTTTGAGGACTCCTTGGCTTGAATAAAATGGAGTTATAAAAATATAAAATGGTATTTAAAATGGTCTTTAGTGATAAAAATCACTATTTTTATAGGGATTTCTTCAAAAAAATTGACATATACTTCTTGGAGCTCCCTACATGCTCTCTCTTCTTGTATGTTCACTTCTTTGATGTGTGTCTGCACCTTATGCTTGCCTTGAGTGTCAACACTCCCCCCTCTCGAGTTTGTCATCCTTGATAGACCCTTGTTGGAGTAGTTGTTCCATGTAGTCCTTTGAGAGGTAGTGTTCATCATGTATCCACGAGAGCAGTCTATCTTCCATAGGTAGTAGGGTGAGTTGTTCGGTTCTTCATTGTACCACTGCTAGCCTTTGCAAGCTTTAATCCCTCTGCAGGTACTTCTTCCTTAGATTCCAGCATGATAATATATTTTTGAGCTTTTAATAATTGGGAGTTGCTCCAAAGATGTTGTCCATGTTGATTTTGGGTAGTTGTTGGTTGCTTGCTTCATAGCTGTTGATGTTGTAATAACTTTGATGTCCTCTAAATCTTTTAAACTTGGCTATCATTTTTTTTAATGCCAAGTACTTGTAACCCATAATGAATGATGGGTAAGTATATTAGTGCATGGGTTGAAGAAAATATGTGCATTTCACAACCTTGTAATGTAGCTCTATGCATGCATACTTGGGAAATGCATTGGAAGAAGTATGATGCAAGAAATGGGGTTTTGAGCTAAGTGCTCAAGGGTATGCGGATAAAGAGGTTTCCTAACCTATCATTTTTATCATATTGCCAAAGTAGGGTATTCTTACCATTGTCAATCGATATACAAGTCTTTGTGTTGTACTCCTATCACGATGATTCACCCTTGGCTTGGTCTTGCTTTGTTGATGGATGTCCTTGTTGATGGTTTTTTTGATGAGAAGCTTTGAGCACATGTTCCTGTTCTTCACTTCTTTTTCCTTTCTTTTTTTTGGGAACAATGTCCCAAAACAAGAAGAAAGAGGTTAGTATCAATAAAATATTTAACATGTGTCAAATGTGCCATATGTGCCTAGGATTCTCAATTGTGTCTATGCATGACCGTGGAATGTGGCGCTATATTAATGCATACTTTGGAAATGCATGACCTGAATGGTGCAAAAGATAAGCTTATGCCAAAGGCACATGGTTTTCGCACGTCGAGTCTTCCCTATTCTTGCAGATGGTGTAGCCTTTGTTGGAGGTATCCATTGGATCTCAAAATGACATTTGATTATCCCTCCTTATAGTAAGCCATTTTAGAACGGTGTTTGGCTGTGTATAGGTCCTTTTTGGCCTCTTCATCTCTTTATGGTTCCTTAAATTTTGTATCTCTTGTGGTTGGCCCTTTGATTCTATGGGGGCTACTGGTGCTTTTGGCTTCCAAATCCATACCCTTGTTCATTGTTCTCTTACTATTAGTAAAGAGGTGAATTGATAGTCTTTTGATCTGTGTGCTTGGTTTTGATCCTTGCCTCTCCTTGGCTTCTTTGTTGAGACTTTACTTGTGTAGGAGAACATAGGTTTTTGTGCATGTAAGAGTTCCTTGGGTACTCATATGTGTAATTGTCCTTGTTGCATTGCAACTAATTTCTTAGGCACCCAAATTTGTACATTATTATGGTCAGCCTTCATCGATCGCTTCGTTACCCAAATTTGTCAAAGACCTTGTGGTTGAGCTTGTCCTTGTTGCTTGGTTCTTCTTTTGGCATGGTTGGCCTACTTGGATGGAAATTCTTGTGGCAAAGCCGATGGTTGCTCTCCTTTCCATACCTAGATCTGCTTCATGAACCGAACTTCTTTCGTCTTGAATTTTATTTGTCTATTTGATATAATGATTGTCTTGTACTTTTTTACTTGCCTCTTTGGTTGAATTGTTGTGCCTGCATTCATCATTGAAAAAGAAGAGAGGTCTGCGTGCCTCTGAGCATGTTCTTCCATGACTGATTCCTTTTGCATTATAGAGCTTTTGGTACATACCATATCTTCTTCTCTAAGATTAGGCTTAGAAGAACTGAGAGATGTGTGATACCATGATATGTAAGCATGCAATTCTTTAATTCTAATGTAATGCATTGTTCCTGTACTCAAACTTGTAGAAGTTGACTTTTTAGATTTAAGTTGACTAGATGGTCATAGATCCAATCTTGATCCAAGACAAGTGGTTCTGTAAGATCCTCATCTTCACACACTAGCATTTTGACTATCATTGGGATACCTTGAAGGTAGATGGGAAGCTCCACCTCGCCCAAACAATGGGTTTTCACACCTCCCAATCCTATGAGATAGGCTTCTATGGGATGGATGTTCAATTGCAAGTCTTAGTAGTATGAAAGTCTAACTGCACTAGATGTTGCACCTGAATCAATCAAGGCTTTCACAGTCCTTACATTCTTTCATTGTCCTACCTCTATGGTCACAAAGGGAGGTTGGTCGATTATTCGAGAAGCAATTACACCTGATGTTTGACACATGGTCATGTGATATCTTGGGGCCTCAAGATTGACATCTAGGCCTAATCACCTTAAGTTATTTTGCTTAATGTGCTCTCTAGCCTCTGATTGTGCTTCTTATCTAACCCTCAACTCCTCTTCTTTTTGCTTCTTAGCAGTGTTGAGTCTCATTAGCATATCCTCTATAAGAGGTTCTTGATATAGCTTGACTCGACATCCACAAATATAGCTTGGCAAGATGTCACCTTCTAGGGTGGCCAATTGAACTGCATCGCTTGTCGAAATTCTATTAATGATCATGGGTCCATATCCTCGTTTTTCAAAATTTATAGGAAAGCTTCTTTAGTGTATAAACCAATATTAGGTCTCCCTCTTTTAATCCTTTATCCTTGATGTGTGCATCAAAATATGCCTTTTGTCTTTTCTTTCACTACAAGGAATATGGGCGTATATCGATGGTTAAGGCGACACAATTTTGTTGCTATAAAATTGCAAAATGCATCGTAATGAGCGCCGCACACGGACCATCGATTAAACGACGAACCAAACGATTTTGCGACTTGTGGGGTGACGGGGTCTGCGACGCTCCCATACAGCATCGCTGACACGACGGTTTTAAATAGCGTCGCATAAGTGACACTTTTTGGCGTCGCATAAGCGACGCTTAAAACATGTTGCTTATGCGACGCCAACTCGATGCGTAGCATCGCTTACACGACGGTCTGTTGACATAAAAAAATTAAAACATTGGAGGCTCTTCGATCGGCATTTTCATGCATCTGATCGAAGAGCTCTCAACGTTCGCAATTGCGTTGCGCTTACGAGCTAAAGCAAGTATATGCAGAATTGTTGTTTTGCCTAAGCTCTCTCTTATTGTCTCCCTCTGTCTCTGTTTCTCTCTTTCTACATCTTTCTCTCTTTGAATTCTCTCTCTCTCTATCTCTCTATCTCTTCTTTCTCTCTTTATTGCGGGTTATTCAAGAAGCTAACCAAGCAAAAAGTATGGCTAACTATTGTAAGTACAATTTCTATTCTTTGTATATCATTTGAATTGTGTTATTTTCATTAGATAGCATACTCACACTTATTGATATGCACTTATACACTTATACATGATGAAGATGCACTTTCACACATATAAACATATACACATGCACATACACACACATATATACACACAGATACATGTGCACATACACTTAGACATACACACATATACACATGCATATGCACAAACATTTCTACAACCACATAAAAAGACTTACATGCATGCATGATTGCATATATATATATATATATATACCCATTAACATATACACAAATACATGTATATGCACATCCACATGCATGCACATTCACATGCATGCACATGGATGCAAATGGAAATGCATCCACATACACATGCATGTGGAATACATATACACATGCATATACATACATTATACACATATATACACATATATATATGCACATACGTACACACACATATACACATGCACACACACATGCACATACCTACATATACACATATACATGCACATACACACATATACACATAGAGTTACACATATACATGCACATACATATACACACATATACACATGCACATGCACATACTCATACACACATATACACTTACACATGCACATGCACATACATACATATACACACACATACACATGCACATACATACATATACACACACATACATATACACTTAGGTACACACATATGAATGAATTATATAATTAAAGTATTAAAACACATATACACATGCACACACACATGCACATACCTACATATACACATATACATGCACATACACACATATACACATAGAGTTACACATATACATGCACATACATATACACACACATACACATGCACATGCACATACTCATACACACATATACACTTACCCATGCACATGCACATACATACATATACACACACATACAAATCCACATACATACATATACACACATACATATACACTTAGGTACACACATATCAATGAATTATATAATTAAAGTATTAAAAGACATATACACATGCACACACACATGCACATACCTACATATACACCTATACATGCACATACACACATATGCACATAGAGTTACACATATACATGCACATACATATACACACACATACACATGCACATGCACATACTCATACACAAATATACACTTACACATGCACATGCACATACATACATATACACACACATACACATGCACATACATACATATACACACACATACATATACACTTAGGTACACACATATGAATGAATTATATAATTAAAGTATAAAAATACATGCTTAATATAAACAATAATAACAATCAATAGAACAAAACTCTTCATTACTTAATACCATACACACAATTCAAAACATAACTGAAATGAAAAATATATAGATTATCTATATATATATATTATATATATATATATATATATATATATATATATATATATATATATATATATATATATATATATATATATATATATATATATATATATATATATCAATGTAAATACATATAATCCAATGTCATAATCAACTAAAATCCTAATCATCATCATCATGATGATCATCATCAGCAGTATCATGATTATCCTGATCTTCCTCATCCTCATCGTCATGATCACCTTGTGACGATCGAGATCGTACCTCCTGTGTCTGTCTCTCCACCTCATCCATATCTGTCTCTCCATAATACTCCTGTATTACATATAACAAACATAAACAAATAAAACAATTAAAACATTCATAAAAATAAAATAATTATATAAAATTTAATAATACTCACAAAGGCATCAGTATGATCTTGCATATACTCGCTCAAATGGCGATATACAAAATGTGTAGCATACTCAATCTCATGTTTCATAGGATATCAGCCATAATCCTTCTGCTGCATTGAAACAAATAAAAAAGATTAGTTGCTTGCATTTTAACTAAAATAAAAAATATACTCATAATAACACATATACTTACAAATGTAGCTACAAAACCATTATGGACCATTTGGCCTAGGTGCGATGTGTGGCCCGACTCCACTCTCTTCTTTGCAACAACCTGTTTATTTAAGAAAAAAATCCATAAATTAAATGTAAAAAATTACTAAAATATATAAAAATTATAAATATAAACTATTAATTTGTGTACCTTCTGCTGAGGAAATGACTCCTGAAGACGTAGCTGTCTACAAAAAACTGCCACGACTCAGGTAGTATGTTAGCTCGCCTCTTATTTTTTTCCACCATACAATATCTCCTGTTGATCTTAATCTCAAACAAAAAAAAAATCAGAATACATACACATATATACACACACATACACATACACATACACTTACCCACATACACATATACATGCAAACATATACGCATACATATATGAATACATATACACATATACATACATATAACATAAACACACATATACATATCCACATATATACATACACACACATGCATGCATATACACATTCATACAAAATACATGCATTTATCCCACAATAATGTGTAGTTGTGTATATGTGTGTATGTGTAAATGTGTATATGTGAATATGTGTGTATGTGTAAATATGTATATGTGAATTTTTTGTGTATGTAGATAATCAGATTATTAATATCAAATACCATTATTTGTAGATTCTAATCAATCAGATGGAACTCCACCACCGTCTCCTCATCGTGTAACGACTTTATATTGTAAGTATATCAAACATTTAATTTTAAATATATTTGATGGATACATAACTTTATATATTTTTTTGTTTCTTATTATGTTTCATATCAATCAGAGGGTACTCCACCATCTCCTACCCATGCAACGACTTCACATGTGTCCTCCGATAGGAATTTGATGAATTTTACTATCAAGAGCATATTATATGTTGGTGTAACTCTTGTTATGGCACGTATCGAAGACCACGATTGGAATGTATTGATCATGAGGCAGAGTATGGTAATTTTGAGCGTGCACCATCACCTGGTCAACGTGATAATGCTTGGGTATGTATTTTCTATTTATATTAATGTCATTATTTTTTTAAAAAACCATATATAAAATCAAATTACTGTTGATATACAGGAATACTTGCTCGATGATGATGATGATGATAATTTTTCTCATAATGTTAATATACCTCGTACACGTCATGGACTTGTTGTTCATCAATTACAAGCAGAAGCTTCTAGAAATCCTCTACCTCCTGGTTTAGAGACTGAAATGGATGGAGATTATCCATTGCTAGCGTTCTTTAGTACAAACATATGATAGAAGAAGCTATGGAGGATGGAATAGAGGACCACTTCCTTTAGATGGAGAGGTTTTCAACTTTTGGGGTAATCACTATATGATTGCTCCATCCACTATTACTAATGCTGGTCATGGTCTCTTTATTGTAGAGGATTTGTATGTGCCTCCGAACTTTGAAGTTACTCTTATGTCGTTTTTTGGTCGTATATATGGATGGGGAATTGGCATCGACTTTCACGTTATGTTCAAAGCATGAGTACTTGTGGAATATGCTTGAACGCAGCATCCCTTACTAGTAGAAGGATTTTACATGCCAAAAATGAAAGATTATATATTGATGGAAGACCTGAGACACATGGAAATATAGCAAGTTTAATAAATAGTAGTCGAGGGTTACATAATAGTTCAAGGACTAATTGCACATTTGAGGAGCGTGAAAATACTCATGAATCACCATACATGAGTAGAGATGTATCAAGATACATAGTTATCAATGCTATTACTACATTACATGCCGGTGATGAACTATTAGTGAATTATGGATGGCGTAGACCTCCAAGAGCACCTTTTAGCTAGAGAGAATAAAAAATTTCTATCCATATTTAATAAGTTATATACTTAATTTTATATTTAAAGTACTTTTTATTCATTTATGGAATACTAATGAATTTTATTTATATGTGTAGATTCCAACGTATGATGTTGATGATATTCCTCCAGAACATTAACAATTACCAGTAAGACCTCATTTATCAGAAGCTTCCATGAGGAGGCTACGCAAAAGCAATCTTGTGCAATATGCAAAGTTGAAATATCTATATTCAAAAGACGATAAAGTACAAGATTTGTGTGACAATGATGAAGATGATGGCATGGCAGATTTTATTGAGGATTGGTATCAAAATGACAGTGAGAGCATTGATATTTCTAAACATGAGAAATATCTTCGAGAGGAATGTCTAAAGCATGTATATGAAGGAAGTCGTTTCACACGACTAAGTGCAAGCTTACTTATTCTCAATCTTCAAAATCGTTTTGGATGGAGTAATTTATCTCTTTTCACACTATTAAGGTATAATTTTCAATTTTCTATCTATTCATATATATGCATGAATATATATATATATATATATATATATATATATATATATATATATATATATATATACATGCATATATAAAGACACACATAATATACATGAATGCATACACACATATAAACATACACACACATATACACACATTTTGAAGGATGGAAAAATAATTTTAAAGGATGGGCGAACAAAAATTATCCATTCAATGCAGGTTTTTGTTCTTACTTTAGATAAGGTAAGAACAAGAACTTGAATTGAATGGACACTTTTTGTTTGTGCATCTTTTAAAACTATTAATATATCTTTCAAAATATTCGCAAAAAATTTGATTGTTTGGATGGTAGGATACAATTGTTTGTTTTGGAGGATATGAAGTATGTACCTTCATTGAATGATTTGTCGATTCTATCATATGTTCAGTTTGAAAGTGTGAGAAGCAGATTTATAATTGCTATTCAAAGAATTTGGCACTGTTTATAGGCCATACAATGGTGACCTAGATGAATCGCATGCACAGAGGTTACTCAAGATAGAGCAATCTAATACTAATGGACTAGTGCCAGTAGGATTCTTGGGGTATGTAGCAAACCTCTTGCATGTCAATGATGAGCATCTGAACTTTAGGATACAAAGTGGAAATCATGGTGGCTTGAGAGGATCACTTTTATACAGCTTGTTAAAAAAACTTCAGTGTCATAAACCTGAAGTTCTTTGAACAAGCTGTATAAAAGTGATCCTCTCAAGCCACCATGATTTCCACTTTGTATCCTAAAGTTCTGATGCTCATCATTGACATGCAAGAGGTTTACTACATACCCCACGAATCCTGCTGGCACTAGTCCCTTATAATCAAGTTGCTCTATCTTGAGTAACCTCTGTGCATGTGACTCATCCAGATCACCATCGTATGGCCTATAAACAGTGCCAAATTCAATAGCAATTATAAACCCCCTTCTCACACTTTCAAACTAAACATATGATAGAATCAACAAATCATTCAATGAAGGTACATACTTCATATCCTCCAAAATAAACAATCGTATCCTGCCATCCAAAACAATCAAATTTTTCGCGAATATTTTTAAAGATGCACATAAGCATACACATATGTAAAATTATATGCATATATATATATATATATATATATATATATATATATATATATATATATATATATATATATATATATATATATATATATATATATATATATATATATATATATGTATGTATGTATGTATGTATATGTATGTGTGTGTGTGTGTATTTATTTATTTACTTTTTTTAATATATCTTTTTTTGATTAACTTATAGGTTATTATCTGGAAAGTTTTTACCAAGTCAGAATATTCTTCCTACCTCACATGATGAAATGAATAAGATAATCAACAATCTTGGTATAGATTATCAATGTATACATGCATGTCCTAACGATTGTATTTTATATAGAGGTGAATATGCAGACTCTTTGACATGTCCCAAATGTCAATCTCCTCAATATAAGGGCGAAGAAGGTAAAATCCCAAAAAAGGTATTGAGACATTTTCCATTGGCTCCACGGATTAGACATATGTTTCAAAGCCCCGAATTATCAAAGCTTTTGACTTGGGGACATGATCACAAAAGTATTGATGGAATAATCAGAATTCCTCATGATAGTATTGCTTTTCAGCATATTGATTCTACATGGCCTGAATTTGCACAAAATCCATAGAATCTAAAGTTAGGAGTTGCATTAGATGGGGTTAATCCATTCTCCATGAAATCCAGTAAATGGTCAACATGGCCAGTGGTAGTCATAGACTACAATCTTCCACCATATCTTAGCATTAAAAGGAGCATTTAATGCTTTCACTTTTAATCCCAGGCAAAAGACAAGTTAAAGATATGAATATATATCTTGCTCCTCTCATTGATGATCTTCAAGAGTTATGGAGAGGTATTAATGTCATTGATGTATCGAAAAGCATCAATGAAAGACATATTACGGTTTGTGGTATTGTGGCTTGGACTATTCACAATTTTCTAGGATATGGTGTTTGTTCAGGTATTGATGTAATTTTTTTATTCAATATGCATGTAAATAAATATGATTTAATCTAATTATATTTTTATCATTTTCATGATGCAGGAATATCTACTAAGGGTTATAAAGCTTGCCCATACTGTGGTGATTGGTTGAGATCAATCTATAGTAAGAATCTCAACAAAAATATTTATCCTCGACATCGAGGATTCTTGTCTGATGATCATCCATTAAGATCTAAAAGAGAAGCGATACATTTTAATGGAAAGCTTGAAACAGGTCAATGTTCAAAACCTATGGCGCCTATGGATTGGTATAAAAAATGGACAGGTGGACCTCTGATAGATCCAGAATTAGAAATCTTCAGTGATGATTTAGATAATGAGTATGTGAAGAGAGGTGAAGGAAAATTGGCACTTTCAGAGAACATATCAATATGGTATTCTTTGGAGTACTGGAAAGAGTTAAAAGTATGTCATCTTCTTGCTCCTATGCATATATTCAAAAATATTGGTTATTCACTATCGCAACATCTTCTTGGACTAAAAGATACCACATCAAGGAATGATTTGAAAGATCAAAAATCCAAACCAAAGTTATGGCCAGTTTCTGATAGACATCCATAAGAAATGACTTATGCACTTGCTCCTTGGGTACTTACAACAAAAGAGATATAGAATATCAACAATAGAATTCAATTGATTAAGACTCCTACAGGATATGGAGCATCTTTTCAAAATATGTTTACTATGGATAAGAGCTTATCTGGGTTAAAGACCCATGACTGGCATAACTTTTTGAAACATATTTTACCTTTGGTTATTGATGGATGTACAACGAAAGGATTACGAGATGTGATCTATCGTCTTGGATCAATTATAAGGTAATTATGATACTTTTATATTTAATATGTATGAATATTGGATATCTTTTATTTTTAATTAACTTCTTTATAATTGTTTTTATGATATGTATAGGTGTGTGTATGTCTCTCTATGTGTGTATGTATGCATATATGTGTGTGTATATGTGTCTGTATGTGTGTATGCATGCGTATGTGTGTGTATGCATCATTATGAGTGTATGTGTCTATGTGTGTATGTGTGTGTATGTGTGTGTATATGTGTGTGTATGTGTGTGTGTGTGTCTATGTGTATGTGTGTGTGTGTCTATGTGTATGTGTGTGTGTGTCTATGTGTATGTGTGTGTATCTATGAGTGTGTATCTATGAGTGTGTATGTGTTTATGTGTGTGTATGTGTGTATGTGTGTATGTGTCTATGTGTCTATGTGTGTGTATGTGTCTATGCTTGTGCATTATGTATGCATGTGTATGTGTGTGAATGCATCATTATGTGTGTATGTGTATATGTGTGGATGTGTGTGTGTGTATGTGTGTGTATGTGTGTGCACGTCTATGTGTATGTGTATGTGTCTATGAGTGTGTATGTGTCTATGTGTGTGTATGTGTCTATGTGTGTATGTGTATGCATTATGTATGCATATGTGTGTGTATGTGTGTGTATGCATTATGTATGCATATGTGTGTGTATGCATTATGTATGTGTATATATGCATGTGCATTATGTATGCATATGCATTATGTATGCATATGCATTATGTATGTGTATGTATGCATGTGCATTATGTATGCATATGTGTGTGTATGCATGTAAGTATGTATGCATGTATGCATATGTATGCATGTATGTGTATGTGTGTGCATGTCTCTCTATGTGTGTGTGTATGCATATATGTGTGTGTATGTGTGTATGTGTTTGTGTGTATGTGTGTGTGTATGTGTGTGTATATGTATGTGTATATGTGTGTGCATGTGTATGCATTATGTGTGCATGTGTGTATGCAACATTATGTGTGTATGTGTGTATATGTGTGTGTATTTGTGTGTATGTGTGTGTGTGTCTATGTGTATGTGTGTGTGTGTCTATGTGTGTATATGTGTTTGTATATGCATATGTATGTGTGTGTAAGTGTGTGTGTGTGTGCGCATACCTTGCTTCAACGAGATGCATCTCTCTCTCTCTCTCTCTCTCTCTCTCGGTCTCTTCTTGCTCTTGCATCCAAATCCTGGCACAAATGTGCCGGGAGAAATCGATTTTTTTTTACATTCCAGAGCGTCACATATGCGACGCTCTCCAGTTTGCCAACATCGCAAATAACATTGCTACTTAGCGACGCACTAATTTAGCGTCCCATAAGCGATGCAGGCATCGCTTATGCGACGAATGCCCGTAACAAAAAAAAATCAAAAACAGCACCGTCGCTTAAGCGATGGTGCTCGTTATTTTTTCAATTCGAGGGCGTCGCTATGCCCCCCTATTTCTTGTAGTGTTTGTAGCATAGATGCTTGTTGTCGCTCGTAGCGTGGTCTCACCTAAGCATTCTAGATCAAAGATCCTAGAGGACAACTCATGTCCATTCCACTCATTCTCTTGTGCTACTTTTAAAGCTGGAATTAGGAAGTCCAATGGTAGCATAGTGTCCAAAGACCATCTAAAATGGGGTGGCATTGAGTACCATTTTGTAGGCAACTCGGTAAGCCCAAACAACATGATGAAGTTTTCTATCCCAATTAGAGCATCTATTATTTACCAGTTTTATCAATACCTTACATAAGATCTTATTTGTGCTCTTGGCTTGTCCGTTAGTTTGTGGATGATAGGGGCAGACCTCTTATGTATCACCATGAGTTCTTGCAAAAGGTTTTCAATGACTTTGTTTAAGAAGTGCATACCTCTATCAATTACTAACTCTATTGGTAACCCATATCTGGTGAAAACATTCTCAAATAAATCTTAGCCATCGTTTGAGCATCGTTCTTTGTTTTGACTTATACCCATTTTGTAAGGTAATCTATGGCTACAATAATGAATTCTGCATGGGTGTTTCTAGCTAGGGGGTTAATAGGACCTACAAAGTCTATACCCCACTTTGAGAATGCACATCCTCCCATCATTGGTCTCAAAGGCATCTCGTCTTTTCTAACCAGATATTGTGCATGTTGGCATGTGTCACATTTCTTCACATAAGTATGTGCATCCATATGAAGAGTGGGCCACCAAAGTCCTGAAAATAGAATGTTCTTAATCACTCGGTCAGGCCCAAAGTGTCCACCTACAACTATGGGTAGTTTCTAAGACTTTCATATAGTCTGATTCATAAACCCATAGTCTTCAGTAATCATCTTTGCCTCTTCAGTATAGGTTGTGGCCTACTAAGGTGTAGTTCTGAGCTTCTTGCTCCATGCTTCATTTTCTTGATAGACTAGCCTCATTGGGTAGTCTTCTCAATCTCATAAACTCTACCAATGAAGTACTCCAATCTGGAATTAATGACATGTGATAAAGGGTAGCATGCTCCACAGGGGATCTCGTCTGGCACATTGGACAATTCTTAATCCACTCATGTATTTCTTTGTCCATACTAGGCCAATACACTCCTAAACATTTTAGATTTTGCAATGTTCATTGTTTAGAATAGTGATTTCCTAGCAATCCTTCATGGGCTTGTTGCAACCAACTACTATGTTCATCATCCTCGACACAACAAGCTAATACACCCTTTGTATCTTGTTCGTACATACCTCTTGCCAATATTTGATAGTTTGGTGATCTCACAATTTCTTCTTTGTTTGTTTTCACATTCTTATTTGCAGGTTCATAGGTTAGGACAAGTACCAACTTCTTTTCCCATTTAGGAACAACTTCTAAATTGAAGAGATAAGCATCAGGCAATTCATCAGACACTCCTTGTGGTGACTCTCTTGAAGTGATGCAAGAAAGGTGATCTGCTCTAAGGTGGGTTCGACCTTTCCTAATAGCCACTTCAAAGTCATATTCCATTAGTAAGAGTAACCATCTTACTAAGCCTCGAGTATTGCAAGGTTTATTGAGTAGATATAATAGAGCTTGATGATAAGTGAGAAAACTTGAACTTGCTGGCCAACAGGTAGTGTCTAAGCTTCTTCACAACATATACCATGCTTAAGCCTTCTCTCTCGGTTGTTGTGTAGTTTCGTTCAACTAGGTTTAGTTGTCTGCTAGCATATGTTATAGGCAAATCTAGATTTCCTTCACATGTGGGTTATGCTAGCACACATCCTATTGCATGATTGGAGCATCTACATGGATGTGGAATGGTTTATTCCAATTCAAGAGTGGTCAATATTGGTGTCGTGCACAAATGTCTCTTCAGCTCATTGAAGGAATTTTCGCATTCGTCCTTCCACTCAAAATTTGTCAACAAGGCATAAAAAGATTTAGCTATGATTGCATACATGTGGATAAACTTGCAGTAATATCCACAATGGCCCATAAAGTCTTGTACCTCTTTAACATTCCTTAGCCTCGACAACTCTGCTATGGCCCTTACTTTGTCCTCCTCTAGTGATATTCCATTCTAAACAATATGAACTAAGATCTTACCTTGACGTACCATGAACACAGACTTTTCTGTGTTCAAACACACTCGATATTCTCTACACTTGTTGAAGATCTCTCTGAGCTCAAGGATGTGAAGTCTTCTTTCTTAGGAATGGGCACATAAATTGTGCACATATACTTCTAGGCTCTTTCACAAGAACTCTTTGAAGACATGATACATGAACCTTTGGAATGTTGGAGGTGCATTGGTGAACCCAAATGGCATCACACGAAATGCAAAGATTCCCCACTCTATGGTGAAGGCTTTTTTGTGTTGATCTTCTGGAGCAATGGCTACCTGGTTGTAACCTAAAAATCCATCAAGGAAGCTATACACTTGCTTACCTACAACACACTCCAATAAATATTCAGTTAATAGAAGTGGATAGCTTTCTCTGATTGTAGCGATATTAACTTTTTTAAGGTTATTACACACTCGCAACTTTCCATTATTCTTGGGCACCATGACAATAGGGGCACCCATTTAGTATGTCAATTTCATAGATAAATCTAGTTTCAATCAATCTATCAATTTCTTCTTTTATTTTGGCTGCATAACTATCATTATATGTGTAGGGCTTCTATTTACTGGGCTTGGCATTAGCTATGATGGGGATCGTATGAGAACATAATTCTAGATCTACCCCCTTTAGTTCTCTATAGGTCCATGCAAACACATCCCTATATTCCCTTAATAAAGCTACAAGCTCTAATTCTTCTTTTGCACTTAGCTCTTCTCCTATGTACGTGAATCGCTCTTCATTCTCTTCATTCTCTTCATCCCTATATTCCCTTAATAAAGCTACAAGCTCTAATTCTTCTTTTGCACTTAGCTCTTCTCCTATGTACATGAATCACTCTTCAATTTTTTTGGTATTTTCTTTATTATCATACACTTCTCCTATGATGGCCTCTCTCTTAGGCATTCGTACCAAAATTTTCCAGTCTTCAACTTCATATTTCTTGAAATTCTCTAGTACTTGAAACAATGATTCCTCGTCTTCTTGTTTCACTACTTTTCTTTTCTTTTTCTTTTGACCATCTTCACTTTCCTCCCTTGAATTTATAGTTTTAATGCTTGTGTGAGGTTCTTGTTCTTTTTGGGTAAATACTCCTAGGTCTTCTAGATAGTTCTCCTCTGAATCAAAGTAAGTATCCATCACAATGGATTCTAGATCATCGTCATCCTCTTCTTCTTCTATTAAATCACTAGGGTCACACTCTTCTAGCAAGGTTTCACACAGGAACAAAGAGATATCATAACCCTCCTCATCAAAATGAGGTGCCCACTATTCTTGATTGACAACAATGTCCAT
The DNA here is from genome assembly GCA_020310875.1 of Ceratopteris richardii. Lineage (NCBI taxonomy): Eukaryota > Viridiplantae > Streptophyta > Polypodiopsida > Polypodiales > Pteridaceae > Ceratopteris > Ceratopteris richardii. Next base: position 203,503,144 of record CM035406.1, on the reverse strand, counting down.
GGTGGCTAAGATTTCTTCCCAACCATGAGGCTCAAATTTTTCATCTAAAAAGATCATCGGGGTGTAGGTTGGGTCTCTGACTAGTCTATCTCCTGGAGGAGTTCCTTCTTCTCTTGCTTTTAGATGTCTTTCCTCTTCCTCTATAACCTTTCACATCCATAAGTGAGTATCTTCATGCATCCAAGGTGTATCAGAAGAACTTTTAGAATTTAGAGAGATTGAATCTTCTGGCACCTTGTGGAAAGGGTTCCACTGTAGGGATGGTACATCTCTGAATGTATAATCTTTTAGGTTCACCCTGGTTGTGACCCCTAAGTGCTATAAGTACAAGGAGTTGGTTCCCCAATCCTATACTATTTGCATTTTTTGTAGGAAGGGTCTTCCTAGGATCATTTCATAAACATTCTTTTCACCAAAGTCACATATAGCAAAGGTGTGCTCAAACTCTACACAACAAGTGGTTAGAGTTATCTCTTCTAGCAATCCTAGAGGTCTGTCAGTTGTCAGCCATTTGAAGCTTCATTCTAGTTGTTCTTAATGCAGGTTTACCCCATCGCTTCCACAAGGAGGTGGCCACAATCACAACACCAGCACTTGAATCTAAGATAGCTTTGCTTGTGTGACCTTTGTAGGTGATTGGAAGATAAGTATTACCTTGTTCACCTTCACTCATGTCTCCTATCTTGTCTAGAGGTATCACTAGTACTTTTTGCTTAGAGCATGCTTTTGACATATTGGAACCAAGTTCTGGAACTTGATTTGCCACATGATACCATAACTCAGGTTTTACTTTGAACAGCTATTCTAAAGTAACATGACACTGAACCTTAGCGTTCTTCACAACTTGAGTGTTTCTTGGAACCACTGAGTCTTCATTTCTTATTAGTAAAGTGGGAGCTCTGATCTAAAGAGATTCAAATTCCCATGGGCCTCTGAATTGTGGCAACTCCTATAAATAATTAGATTCAAATTTAATCTTTCATCTTCTTGTTGCTCTGCTTGTTCTCCATAGATAGATGGAATGTCTTGGGGAAATTGATCATGAAGATCATCAATTTTAGGAATATGAGGGGGATTACCCTTTTCCTTGGCCTATTTCTCTTCTTGTATTTCCCGCAAGACATCTTGAGAGTGTTACTGAATTGAAAGAGGTGTTCCAATATCTATGGAATCAGGAACATAAATTTCGTTGGTGGTGAGCTTTCTCTTTCAACAATTGGTTGAGCCTGTGGAGGTAAAAAAAACTTGTTTGTGATTTACCAACTGCTCTAATCTTTCTAGTAAGCCCTGGAAATGCAAACCCAATTTAATAGAATTTATTTGATTGAACAATTGATTGGCCTCAAACATAGCTTGAGCTAGTTCTACCATTTTTATGCACATTTTTGTTTGTTGAATCTCTAAATCCGCTATAGGGTAACTCTTGTCTAGGTTTCTAGTTGTGTCTTCTTGAAGTTGAGCTTGGTAGGCCTTGAACATTATGCCCAAGTTTTATGGGGTTTGATCTACAAGAACAGAACCTAGTTGTGGTCTATTTACAATGACTAGTGGGGTGTGATGAAGTGGTGTAGATGGAGTTTCGACATGCGAGGGGCTTTGAGATACAATGTCTGCTGCTTTTGTTTTTGAATCTTTCAAGCTTTCTTCTAGTTTAGATAACTTTTTAGTCCATTTATGATTGGCCTTTTCCCTAGTATCCTTCCATGTTCTTGTTTTCCTCTTACTAGGCTCTCCTTATTCACTTGACTCTGATTGTTCAATTAGTTTAACCTGTTTCAAGGCTTGTGTCGTAGTAACTACCTGTATAGGAACCACATCATTGCTACTTGAACTTGAATCCACCACTAACACTACCATACTAATTGGTGTAACCTTTGGTGCACTAGAGGGATTCCTGGGACAATCTCTGAGGAGATGTTTTTTGCCACACTCAGGACAAAAGCTTTGTATTATGATGTTTTGTCCTTGTCCCTGAGTCTTTGGGTGGGGACATTCATGAATGAAATGGTCTCCCTGACATCTAAAACATGGTCTTCTAGGGGCTTGTGGTCTCATTTGTCTCACTTGGGGCCTCGGGTTAGGACTCATGTACATGACATTGGAGTATTCTGGCTCCCAATTTGGTTCCATAGGTAGTGCCTCGTATGGATATGGAGAAGTCTCACTATGCTCGGGTGACTCTCTATAATAAGCTCGTGGACTATCTTCATGGGTGTAGTCAGAACTTTGAGCATGAGGGTCATTTTCTAAGACTAAAGGGGTCATTGGCACCAATGCCCTATTACGATTCTCCTCTGCTACTGCGTACTTAACTAGAATCACACTAGAAGGAGGTGGTGGTTGGTTTCCTAGGACTGGTTGTGGCCTACGTGGTGCTTGGTAATATTGTTGTGGCTTATTATATGGTTGTTGGTATTAGTTTTGATATCTACGTTGTTGCTAAAGTTGCTGATACGTTTGTCTAACAACCTGCCTATTGTATGACAATCTTGAGCCGTGTGGTTCGTGTATTTACTCTCAATGGTGCAATATGGAGAATAAGGGTTTCCTTGGGGTTGACCCATCATCCGGCAAACATTAGCCATGTGGTCTCCTCCACAGTTGTAACATCGCTTCAACGAGGTGACCCTTGGTGTTTGTCTATTTTGAACTCCTAACTTCTTGGCAACCTACTCAGCTATCTCATCTATCTCAGTGGAGGTTCCAGAGGAATGCCTAGTAGAACTCTCAGAATCCTTATAGAGTTTGGATAATTCTAACCGCTCATCGAAGTTGTCTTCTATGTCAATGCACATCCGCACACACTCTTCTATGGATCTAGGCTCTTTCAAGTACACATATGATCTTAACTTGGTGCTTAGTAAGCCATCTAAAAACAAGGCCACCTATTTGACCAGTGTGGGTAACTCTAAAATAGGGCATCTTTCTATGTACTATCTGAATCGTTTTCCTGCAAGTCGCATTGTTTCTTGGGGTGTCTGCTTGAAGCTCTGGATCAAGGATGATGTGTTATGCCTAATGCCACTCTTGGAGAATTCTACAATGAATTCCTCTAGTAGTTGACCTATATTTCGGTAGTTGTGACTATTCAAGGGCTGAAACCAAGCTAAGGTAGTATCCTTGAGAGTCAAACCAAATGCCTCGAACTATGTGAACAAGTCCTCAACCTGTTCAACTCTTAACACCTATTTGAACTCCGCCACATGATCATAAGGATCTCTTGACCCGTCAAAATAGTTCTTCATTGCTTTGACCACTTGAGAGGGTCTAAGGGATCTTGGGTGCTCTCATGATCTAGGTAATGGAAAATCATGTTCATCTCTTTGATGCCTCTATGCTCGGTGTCTCTGTCTTTCAGGTCTTTTACCTTGAAGTCCAGATCTCTCTCTGGCCACAATGTGTGCAAAACTTACCTCCGGTCTCTCTCTTGTGCGTTCTCATTGTGTCTCATGAGCATGGGATGATCCTGCTCCTTGCAGGCCATGGGTAACATTAGATCTTGGTGGAGGAAAAATCAATTCACCCTGCCAAGTGTAGACATGCCTATCATGCTCCGATACTAGGAACATTCTCTCTGATGTGTTATCCAGATAGACAACTTTTCTTGGTAATTTGGGATCTTTAAACTCATAGATGATGACTCTGTCTATTTTGCTGGATTGATTTGGCTTGAATCTCCAAAAGTCTTGTTCTATTTCTCTATTCTAGAATAGTTCTATGCTTTTGTTGTCTTGGGGAATCCAATCTAGAGTGATCACTCTGGTCAAGACTCACTTACCTCTAGCAGTCCTTAGTTCTCGTCCTAGGTCTCCTTGCTCTAGGTAAGCAAGAATGATTTTTCCAAACTCATCTATCCTGTCTGGTAAGCAGGTGAGCACATACATGGTTCTTTGCTTGTCAATATATGAATCCTCTTTGAATTTGACCACTGGGCATTCAAGTCTAAAGGATTGATCGGGATTTTTGAGTTGGATAACTGATCCCCTCAGACCATCCTCATACATGCATGCACCTAATTGGTTGGTCCTGATATGCTCCAATTGTGTTTTATAAGGACCTTCCAGTGTTTGCAAATAGGCAATGCCTAAGCTACCTATAGGTCTCTCCATGCTAAAAGACATTTTTGAGTCACTTGTTTCAGAACTTAGTATGTAAGCATAACCACTGAGTTCTTGTTCCCACGACCTAGCTGTATGGTTGACAATGGCCTCAGATGATCTAATGCTTTGTCTATCCTTGCCTAAGTGTCTACTTGATCTCACGTTCATAAGCCTTGTCTACAAATCCAAAATTTCCCCTTTGTATTGCTCCAAATCCTTTGGAACTCCTTCGCTTCCTAATCCCACATGAGGGTCCAATTACTATATCTAAAACTCTCCATAGTAGTTTTACAAAAACCATTCAAAGTTTATGTGGGATTTGAAACGAGCCTTCCAACGAACCTAAAATCACAAAAAATGGATTTTGTATGAAAAGGTTATGCTAGTTCAGGGTCTGGGGTTAAAATAGGGAAACAAGATCTCTCTAGGATTACTTCAAAATAGACGATACATGATACTTAGAATGTATCACCGATACTTAAGAGCAAATGATATATGATACTGATGTATCCTTGCCTTTACCTGATACTTGAGACAAATGATACATGATATCTGAACTAAATGATACATGATACTTGAGGTGAGGCAATACTGATACCAACATTACACGATAAGATACTTACCTACTAGAAATATACGATATGTCTCCTCATGATACATGATACTTAGTGAAGTGACGATAGATGACACACAATAATGGAGACATGGTGGATAGATTCTAGAGATGAAGTGGTGTTGCAAAACTCTGCTTCACACCAGCCAAGAATAAGTTTTGGAGAGTGTAGTAGGTCCCTTTAGCTTCCTAATGACCAAAAATCATCACTTACATGCTCATTTACCTACCAAGAAACTTGAGAATTGATGCCTCCTAATTCCACGTGAGAGTAGTGCTCTAAACATATGCAGTTCTACAAAGATAAAAGGTAATTGGCTTTTACAAGGGAGTGATCATATGTGACTCCATGAGAGATATGCTAGTTATCCAAGTATGTAGGCTTGGATTCTTTGCACCTACAGCTCCCCCTCAAGCCTAACATGCTTGGTCTTCATTTCTCCTTGATTTCCTACAATCCAGTGATCATCTTGAACCTGTTCATCTTAGTTCCATCCAAACACGTTGTAAGCATATATGCACATTGTAAATGAGTTGATACATAGGAGAATTGGATTTCCTCACTAAGTAATTTCTCCCTTATATAATGGTAGTGCTCTTCATTGTGTTTAGTCCTTGCATGATATACTAGATTAATAACCACATGAAGTGAACTAGTGTTATCTTAAAAAATCATTGCAGTACAAGTATGTAACCCCAAATCTATGTAGAGTAGTTTGAGCCACATAGCTTCTTGAATTACATTTTGCCACAGTTGGTTGCTTCTTTGATGACCATGATAGTAACTTTGAACCTCCAAAGGATAAGTAGCCAGAAGTGCTCCTCCTATCATCCTTGGAGCCAACCCAATCTACATCAAAACACATCTTGATATCCAAATCAAAAGTAAATGGATAAAATAACCCTTCATTTATGGTACCTTTAGATATTTTAGGATCCTCTTGGTAGCTTCCATATGTGGTTTCCTTGGTGTACACATAAACTCACTTAATGTACTTACTCCATAACATATGTCCACTCTTGTTAGGGTTGCATAATTGAGACTCCCAATAGGCCTTTGGTAACCTATAATATCTTCAAGAAGTTCTCCCTCATGAGAATTGAGTTTGTGATTAAGTTCCATGAGTGTTCCTACAATTTTGGTGTTTTTCTTGAATTTTACCAACATATCATGAATATACTTCCTTTGAGTAATAAACACACGAGAATTTGTATACACAAGTTCTAATACAAGAAAATATTTTAACAAACCAAGGTCACTGATCTTAAACTCTTCCATCATCTGACACTTGATTTACTTGATGCCATTGGAATCATTTCTCTATAATGATAATGTCATCCACATAGACACATAAGTAAATAACTTCAGAGTTAGTGTTCTTTATCAATAACCTGCAAATATGTGACAAGCCTACGCTTCCAACCTATAGGAGCTTGCTTTAGACCATAGAGTGCTTTCCTTAGCTTGCATACATAATCTGGTTTGTCCTTATCTTCATATCCTAGTGATTGAGCCATATAAAGTTCTTCTAAGATCCATCCATTTAGGAATGCATTCTTAACATCTAACTAATATAGGTTCCAATTCTTTGAAGCAGCAACACTTACCAAAATCCTAATTGTTGGCATCTTAGCAAGAGGTGAAAAAGTCTCCTCATAATCGACTCCATGGGTTTGAGAAAACCCTTTTGCCACTAGCCTTGTCTTGTACCTGTTTATAGAACCATCTGATTTCTTCTTGATTTTATATATCCACTTGGATCCTATTACCTTCATGCTTGGTTTCTTGGGAACCGAATCTCAAGTTTTATTTTCCTGAAGTGCTTCAATTTCTTCCTGCATGGTTTCTCTCCATTCTTTCTTCTTATTGGCTTCTTCAAATGAAGAAGGTTGGGTTTTCTTACCATCCCTTTGAGATCTTCTGAGTGCTTGATTGGACGACTTTGGAATATCTTCCAATTGCTTGAACTTCATCTTGCCTTTTGACTTCCAAGTCTTGAAGTCATTTGCTCCTCATCCTCTGTGTTGACATCTTTTGGTATTTGTTGATCTTCTTTAGTCAGAGTTGGAAAATCACTTTCCAAGTCATAAGGTAGTGTAAGTTTCCTATAATCATCTTCAAATTATGAATTATTTTCATCAAACACCATATCCCTACTAATTGTAAATCCTTTGTTAGAGGGATTGTACAACCTATATCCCTTGTGGTTTTGGTCATACCCAATGAATATAATTTTTCAGCTTTTGGATCAAGTTTCCCTCTAATCTGTGAGGTTATATGTGCATAAGCAATGCACCCAAAGATTTTACAATGATCCAATGATGCTCTCCTACCATTCCATGTCTCATATGGTGTCATCTCATCTAAGGATTTGGATGGGATCCTATTAATCAAGTATGTGGGCATGGAAATAGCCTCTGCCCATAGGTAATTTGGTAGTTTCGTTTCATTCAACATTGATCTTGCAACCTCTTCTATCAATCTATTCCTTCTCTCTACCATTCCATTCAATTCAAAAGTGTATCTTGTTGTTAACTCTCTCTTTATACCTCTGTCCTGTAAGAATGAGTCAAATTCATGTGAGAAATGCTCACCACCTCCATCAGATCTGATCCTCTTCAAGCTTCTACTTGTTTGGTTCTCAACCAATATCAAAACTTTTTGAAACAAGTAAGTACTTGATCTTTGTGCTTCATGAAGTAAGGAATCATCCATCTACTATAATCGTCAAGGAGTTAAATATAGTACCTTGATTTGGAGATTGATGCCTCTCTGCTAGGACCCCATACATCAGCGTGCACAAGCTCCAAGTAGTCTTCATACATGTATCCCTTTCTATTGAATGATTGCCTATGAGCTTTACCAAATTGGCATGCTCCACATTTGTATATCATGTGTTGCTTGGATACATTTGGAATGCCAAGCACACTGAGCCCTGCATATTTGTTTTAGTGTTCTTTCACCAATATGACCTAGCTTTTTATGCCATATCTCTCGCTCAAATAAGGTTTGATCCTTGTAATTAAAGAGTGCAATGTTTCTGGTATCTTCAACTTCAAATGTAAAGAGTCTACTAGATTTCTCACCTTTTATAATCCTCTTGAAGCCTTGTTGAGGATCTTCCACATATGCTCCATGCCTTGTGAATCTGAACTATAACCCTTTCTCAACAATCTGTCCAACACTCATTAGGTTTTCTATTATGGTTGGTACATATAAGACCTTACTTAAAAGGTTCATGTTACCATCAGAAGCCTTGACATTTCTAATCTTCTTAACATAATGTCTAGTGTCATCACCTGTCTCCACTTCATGCTTCCCTTTAGGTTCTTCAAGATCAGATAGCAATGCTACATTTCTAGCCACATGATTAGAACAACCAGAATCAATATAGAAAAGATGTTCATCATCTTTACCTTGCTTGGATGTCATGTTCATGATCCGTAGAGAATCCTCTTGGTCTTCTGTGTAGTTGTTATAATCTCTTTCACCTCTAAAGCCTCCTTGGTAGTCAATGTTATAGCCTTGATTGTATTTGTGATGATACTTGCTTCCTCCATTGTTGAGCCTGCCTTAGATTGTCTTAGCCTCCTCTATGGAAACTATTTCCTCTCTGATTCCTTGTGTTCTTGAAGCATTCTTCTATGGTGTGAGTGCTTAGGCTACAGATATTGCAAGGTGAAGTGTTGTAAGATCTCCCCCTGCCTTGCTTTCCTCTTGTGCCCCTTCCTCTACCTGTGAAGTTCACTTGAGAGGTACTAGCCTCTTCTACATTCTTTTTGTCTTTACCTTTATCCTTGCTTTTATTTCTATCTGTATAAAGGGTAGAAGATTTGTTACCTCTAGAGTTGTCTCCATTCTTGTTGAGCTTTGTCCCATGGGTGAAGAGTTGTCCCATCAAGGTATTGAGATCAGGTATCTGCATGTCCATATAAAGATCCATTGTTGTGCTGAAGGATTCCCACTTATCATTAGCTTTGATGCCATTTATGATCTACCTTACGACCTTCTTCTCTTCTATCTCTTCTCCAATGCTTGCAAGCTGGTCAGCCACATCCTTCATCTTGGTTACATAATTAGCTACACTTTGTTTTGGTTGCTTTTTTAGGGTTATAAACTCGATCCATAGTTGGTTCTTCCTAGCCCTTGTATTTGATGAGAAGTATGAAGAAAGTACTTCCCAAGTCTCTTGGGAGGTCTTGCAATTCCTAATGTGAGGTAATAAGAAATCAAATATCGAGTTAAGTATAATAAGACCTAGAAAGAGCATCCTTTGCACACCATGTAGTTAGCCTTCCTTGTTCTTCCCTTGTAGGTTGATGTTCGCTCCTGAATGTTGCCATTTTTTCATCTCCTGAGATATATCCATATAAGCTTCTTCCTTGGAGGTATGCTTGCATCCTTAGGGACTATGTTAAATAGTTGTTCCTATCCAATTTTTTAATGAAGGATGGAAATCCATCTTGCATCTTACTTGTTGTTGCTTTGATACCACTATTGGAGAGATGGTGGATAGATTCTAGAGATGAAGTGGTGTTACAAATCTTGCTTCACACCACCCAAGAACAAGTAATGGAGAGTGTAGTAGGCCCCTTTAGCTTACTAACGACCACAAATAATCCCTTATATGCTTTGGAACATGATCCGCATCTAATTAACTGAGACTGATGCTTAGCAAGTTAGAGGACTTGCCCAACATTTTTGGGGTGCTTTAGTGTACAGACCAGAGAGTAAAGATATGAAGATATCTCATGATCAAGAAAACCAATGATAATGAAACTTTGTAGCTATGAATTAGACAGTATACTGAATCTATGATGCTTTAAATTATATCGAATTATCAACCATGCCCTGAGAACAAGCTCTGAGAACTTCACTCTTCTATGATGATCATAGCAGAGAAGTGAAGTAGAGAGTTAATCAATGTATATGTATTAGATCACATAGAAATACAATGACATTGGAGATGGAGCTATAGAATGAGCTCACTAATCACATAAGTCCCTACAAATGATGTCTCTAATCGGGCTCATACCACGAATGTTTTTATCCCCATTTTATAGTTGAAGTTGGAGCCAAGCTTTGAATTCAAATTCAAATTCTCACCATAAAGTGAGTCCTAAACTATAGGATTTATTCTCTCATCAGTCATCTACCAAGAAACTCAAGACTCGATGCCTCCTAACTCCACGTGAGAGTAGTGCACTAAACATAGGCACTTTTACAAAGATAAAAGCTAATTGACTTTTACAAGGGAGTGATCATATGTGACTCCATGAGATATATGCTAGTTATCCAAGTATGTAGGCTTGGATTCTTTGCACCAACACACAGGGGGACGATATGATACCTAGCATAGCATGATAGACAAGACTTGGGAAGTATCGTGATACATGGCTAGGTGATACAGGATACTTGAGCACTCGTGATACATGATACTCGATGGTCACGATACATGATATTTTTGAAAGATCACGATACTGATCACCCGACGATATACGATACATGTGAGGTATCACAATACATGGGGAAACGATATATGATACTCGACAAGTATCACGATACACAAGAGTTCTGGTATCACAATACTTGAACTCAACTGGAAACAGTACCTAGAGTTTTTGAAGTCCAATTTCAAAATTTTTTGTAGATATGTGTACCATATGTCCTCCTTGTCACTATTATATGCTTGTAGATGCAAAGTCTCTCTCCAAACTTAAGATACAACCCTCGCAATAACTACTGCAGGTCGTGTCATGTCGAGACTAGTCACTTAGATTTTTGATGTTTTAAGAGTGCAAACCTATCTATTTCATCCACGTTTTAACTCTAAGACCTCTCTAGGCATCTCACAAGCCACAAAATGGACAATTGACTAAAATAGGATGAATATATAGTGACAAAAATGAAAATTTTCGCCAAGGTGAAGATGGAAGAGGATGGCGATGATGAAGATGGAAAAAAAATTAGAAGCTGAAAAGAAAATGATGGTTTTTTTACCTTCCAACATCGTTACTCTATGTCTTGCCATCACATGGTCATACTCAAAGCTCTCTCCCTGGCAACAGTGACAAATTTGGTATCACTCTAGCACAATGGTAAGTACCAACATGAGGAGATTCACCTCATAAATGTCAATCCATGGAGACATGAGGAATGGTATGAAGACCATGAGAAAGTGAGGGCACAATTGCATGAATATCATATTATCCATAATTTATAAGACAAACTAGATAGACATGTACCAAACATTTATGGTACCATCATTACGGAAAGGAAAACCACTCAATAGATTCAAATTGATACATGGTTTGGTAAGAGATGCTTTAGGCATGCATGACACTCATATCCCCTCATATGAGGAGTCCTTAGTACCTGAATAGATGAAGAAAAATAAATATGATGAAGCTTTCCCAAATGTCCATGATCGCACCAAATGTGTCTACCACTATGTGAATGTGCATGCAACACTTTGCTATTTTTTGGAGAAGATAGATTTGCATACCCTAGTGCATGTAGTTTGGATTATAATTGGCATAGAGAAATAGCATAAGGTTGGATTGATCACACTACATCACTGACTAGTTGTATGCTCCTAGTTGTAGGAGGACTTGTGAGCGAGTAGAAAATGGTTGCTATGCTATAACCTACATTATGTACATTTGTCTGACATATGATGTGTTTATAGTAAGGGCCTTGATGGTAGAAGAAGTGTGTGCACTAAAGGGTACAAGATCATCCACTTCACATCAATCCAAGTGTATGAGGGGCATTGTACCCTATTTTTGTCAACCTCAAGCTAATATAGCACCTTCCCACTCATCCACTGGCCCAAAACTTGTTATGCGTGCCTTTACCATCCATTCCCCCCCTTTGTTCAGCAAGGTCATGGTCAATAAACAATGGCCTAATTATAGACAAAAGAAACACGTAGACCAAAATAAATTAAGAAACCAAGATGGAGATGCTATTCTTTGATCTAATGGCACAAGGCCAAGCTAATAATTTTTTCTAAGTATTGAATATATCAATGCACACAAGTAAAATCTCTCCTTTGATTTTTGAAGTTAATAAGAAGTTCCAAGACTTCTAATTTCTTGATACATAGTTTGTCTTGCAAGAATATGAAAGATAGATTTACCAAGCATGAAGATTGGATCATGAGAAAGACAGAGGACAATAAGAAGAACAAGACCACCCTATGTACACCAAGACTATCAGAAGTTTGTATGTGACAATTGGACAAGTGAAGTTCTACCAAAAATATAACAAACAAAGAGGACATCCTTATCGGAACAAGAACTATGACATGAAGAATTTGGTAAAGCCTTTTTCTCCACCATCTTCATATTTGAAGATGAAGTAGGTGTGGTAGGGGCACCACACCATCTCAAAAACAAACCTTCTCAATGACCCTAGTACCCAATTCACTCACCAATGATGAGGCTTGACCATCCATCTCCTTGACACCCTTGGAGCATCTTGGGAGCCTTTCTTACATGGATTCTTCTTGTGACCCATCCCATTTGTGAACCTTTCAACCCTCACTACCCCATATCCATCCCATCTCATTGTTGAAGCAGTTGCCCACAACTCACAATCCATCTTTAATTTGCCACCACCTAGTACAACACACATTAATTCACCCAATATCTTCCAATGTTTTGACTTCATAGGTTTCTATATATCTATTCATCATCTACCACCATTGGTATCCTACCCCATTTATATGAAATACAATTCAACTAGCCACATACCCTACCGCTGGCATCTTTTGTAATCAGGTCATCATGAATTCATACATACCACTTCACAATACACCTACACACATTGGTCCAACATCTCAATAATTTGCATCTGTTCACCTATTTTCATTGTTAGCACATTACACGCACAAACTCTAGAATCAATGGATATCTTACCACCCACATCCACTCCCCCTCTCCTCACTTCCCATATCCAAGCTCATGATGCCCTCACAAAGGAATTAAATTCGTTAGGATCAGCTCCCACACCCTTTAGTGACCAAGAGAGTGAGAGAGACTATTACAGTACATCAATCTGCACCTAAATTAGTCACAAACCCTATGTAACTATACAACCAAGTGGTCGATTGGACAACTCAAGTACATGAGTATGAGCTCACTAAGAACTTAGCAGATGATCAACTGACCTCAACACAAGAAAGAACATATTCAAAAGAAGTGGTTCCCATCTTAATGGAACCATTCCTTGAAGAAGAGTATGAGCCACAAATAGAATTCGAGGTATAGTCACTAAGGAAAGCCATCATGTCTTTGAATGAGATGTGATACATGGATTAATAAAGTATAACAACATGGAAAGACACACCCCATGTGGGTGGCCATGCAACAAGCTATCATGACATTGATCAAGAAAACAATTCTTAAGTTTTTTTTATTCCCAATGTGCATCTCAAAAACACAAAAACAATATAATGTATTATCCCTACTTTATTCATCAAAAAATACTTCTAGGAAATTGACATTATTCTTGGAAAGACACCTACATCCACGACATAGTTTGAATCAAAAGATCTATCAGAATCAACTCAGAGGGGCATCATGTTCCAACCAAGATTGGGAAAAACATTTCTAATGAATTATAAAAAATTTTTAGAGATATGGAGTAAGGGGCCGATTCATATTATATACAAATGGTGCTATAAAAAATCTACCCTATCATAGGAATTGGAAGTTTTTAGCTATCAATGTGAATAATGATCCAAAATGTGTAGATTGGCTAAACTATCCCTATGTTGCACTTCCACAAGGTCCACCCAATCCCTCTTACATGCTATCTACGATCAAGTGTTGGGAACACCCACCCAAGAAGATCCATGATGTGGTGGGCCTAATCAGCTTGAAGTTTTTTTACATGGTTCCTTTCTTATGGTATTTAAGGTCCTTTGAAAAGTTAGTACTTTGTATGTAAATACCCTAGGATTTGAGTATTGGAAACTTGACTTAGTGAATGAATTGATTACCATTCCCTGTAGAAAGATCTTGTACACAAGGTACTTCTACATTATTTCTTGAAGAATAATACTCAAATTTGATCTGAATGCCATTAACTTAATCCATTTGATTAGTTATGAAACAATCCAATACTCAGAGCATTATAGATTCTTGACAAGGACACTTTGTACATGCTTGAATGGAAAAAGCTTGGGGAGGACCTGGGCAAAGGCATAAGGATTATCGAGCACAGAACCATGCTCGAACTCTTGCAAAAATATATTCAACATACTCAAGAACAAGTCTGTGAAGAATGTCAAATGCAAGAGAAAGAAGATTCCTGACCATGTTCAAGATGTTCAAGGCCTAAGTACAAGTTTGGAAATAAGTCAAAATTGAAGGAGAGGGAGTTGGTAAAAAACTTTCCACATTTCTTATAAAAAGAACACCATTACTAATCTCAAAATACTATTTTGTATCACTATTAATTTGTAGTAAACGTGATTATTTTGTACGATATAGATATATTTTGTCCATGTCATCGATTCTTCTAGATTGAGGAATTTAGGTAGAATATGCATACCGATTTTCATTATTTTTGGAGCTCATATGAGCCTCAATTTTAGCCTTGGGACCTATTTTGTAACTATGCTAGATAGTAGATGTGAAAATGGTCAAAGCTAATCCTAAAACTATAAATAGAGCATGTAAGATAATTTTGAGAGGTTAGATAGTTGGATTTGTTGAAGGGCTCCATTGTTCAACTCTATTACTTCTTCCTTGTGTGTGTGTGTGTGCATCTTCTTGCTTCTCATATGCACTTGTTCACAAGCTTCACATCATCATCATTTGTGCATGGTTGAAACTTGTTCACAAGCTTGATATCATCATCATTTCTTCATGGTTGAAACTTCGAGGTTGGATCTTCATGGACATTGGCACTCACCTTTTTTCTAGGAGGAAACACCAACAAAAAACAAAATGGTTTCTAACCTTGATATAGAATTTGTTCCAAGCTTCCACTTCTTGAATTAAGACATGTCCATGATATTTGCATCCATGGAGTCTCATGCTTTGGTAGTAATCTTTTTAAAATCATGAAATCTCTTACAAAATGAAGCCTCCTTATGAATGTACATCTATAGTCCACATGGTACGCATACATATGCATGTAGGGGTATGGAGACAACATATGGTAATATGTAATTAATTTTTGTTAAAATGTACTCAAAATGTATGATTACGCTAATATATAGTTGAAGTGAGACCTAGAAGTGGGTGAATAGGCCATGTAAAGTCAAATTCTCCTCTTGATTGGAGGTCTCTAAAAATTAAGATACATGTAAGACACAAAGATATTGATGCATAGGCCTTGGTCTCACTTTAATTTGAAATGGCTAAATAATAGGATGATAGCAAAGGAGTTGTTTCCTTTTAAACATCAAACTAAAGTGAATGATGATCTTGCTAATTGTGATGCCTTTTTATAGTGCAAACCTAGGGCAAAAGGGAAAATCACCTTTATATATAACAATAAATTTTTAATTCATAATAAGATAATTGGTCAAATCACAAAGATGTGTATGGATATGTGTGCATTTTTATTGGTTACATTGTGTGGATACCACATAGTGAATAAGAATGCATTGATTTACATGTGTACATCATATCCATGCCTTTTATCAATAAGCAAAGAAACTATGGAGTTACGAATGAGAACAACATGGAATATATAAAGTAGACAAAAATATCATACTCACATTGGATATGTCCAATACATTAAATCCATGTCTATCATGTGACAAACATGTACTATAGATGTGAAAGAATATATCACATCAATAGAACTAAATGTCACAAAGATAAAAGATATCTTACTTACATTGGATCATATGTAGTATGTGTTATATCCATACCTACCCTGCACAAATAGAAACTAGAGAATATACAAATGGGAAAAAACGTTTTAATAAGAAAGAAAAAGTACTATATTATGTTGATGAAAATATAGAGACTCAATTGTTCTCATCAAGGTAGTTGCAATGTATATGTACCACAAAATGGAAGCATAGACCAGTGTGTTTATAAAAAATAGATTATACTTACACTCTTTAGACTGCATGGGAAGGGTCATCTTCATGCTTCTCTTCATCCTCAATAGTGTAAGTTGAGTTTAATTAATCCTAGGGGAGAATAAAGCTTTGGGATGTTGAAGAGAGTTGGAAGAGGGTAGAGAAAACTTAAAAGTTACTTGAAAAATTCCTATCTAGGTATGCTATGTGTTGGGAATGAGTTCTAAAGACAAGTGGGAGTGTTTTGAAAAATTTTCAAATTTTTTGGGGGAGAAGGTGGCATCCTATCTTTGAATTTGAAGAGAGAAAGCTACTTGCCATAGATTATGATAGGGGATACATATAAGATGATTTTGAGTCCTTTTAGAAACTTTTAAAAGTTTTAATTTTTTAATGCATTTTAAGTAACACGTCGCTAGTCTCTAAGCTCACTTATTTCTCTCTCTCTAAGAATAGTTTATTGACTAAAGGCAATTATTTCCCCTCCCCTCCCTACAGCTCAAATCCTCCTAGAGTATAGAGTGTCTCCACTACTCTCGTCTCGCTTGTTGTTGACTAAATTGTTTGTGTAAAACTCAATGAAGTAAAAATTTGATGCTTCAATATGTGTTCTTACCAATTTGGATCACTCATATATGATCTCAATCATTGTAGAGCTTTCGAAGATGCCTATTCATATTTACTGACTAGGTTCATCTTATTTAAGAAGGCTTCACATGAGCATTATTTTTATATAGAATTGTTAACCCATAGTCCATGAAAATATACAATCTTCTTATAAATCATAATATTTTTATGAAATTTAGCTCATCATATTGAATAATATGCAGATGTTCAATAAAGCTTCATATTATGGATTTGAACCCATTCTCATACCAAGCTATGATATGTATTCTTATGATTGCATTACGAAAGAGCCAATTATTTGAGCACATTTTTCTTGAAGTGCACACATCAGTGCCTAGACATATTTAAATTAACTCTACTCACATAAATGAATATCTTGTGTACTATCATACAAATACATGACATGCTCCTCACATAGGGTATTTCCTTGTGATATTCCACCACACAACACACCGATGAGATGTTATACTTAGAACTTACTTAATCCTATATTCAATCGCTTGGGAAGAGAAAATTCATAGTTTTAATAGGAGTTATAAACTTAAATACATAGTTATTTTGTTAGAAGTACCCACATATGGTCTTTTGAAAAACATTATAAACTCAGTCTTTGTTTTAATCAATCCACAAGTGGTGAAAGATGGTCATTACAACTTACATTTCAAGGTGTTTCACAAAAAAGAACCTTAATATAGATTGTATTATTTAGCGGAATAAGAAACCATATCCTAAAGGTGATATTTATTCTCTAGTTTGATACTCAAGAAATGAATGCAAATGAATCAATAAAGCTTCTCGATATTGTTTGAAAGTCTCAGAATGTCTTTCAAATATCCTTTCAGTAAAGCAAAAGATTCCAAGATGAATCATTGGCTTAGTATTAATTGATTCCTTGGTAGGAATGTAAAGTTCTTGAAAGAAAAATCTCCCTAGATGTGAGACTAGAATCTTTCAAGTAAGTCGATAGCAAGTAGTTCCCAGCAATTCCCAAACCATCGGTATGGGTACTTAAGTCCAAATAGTAATATAACCTAAAGGTATATCAAAGATTCTTAGCTTTGGAATCTAAGAGGCATGAGTGCATGCTTGGACTTAAGTTGAGGGAAAGATATCTAAAATCCCGCGGGTAAGCAAAGAAGCTTTTGATAGTTCAAGAGATCTCAAAGATAAAGAATAAGTCTTTATTCTAGTCGCAAGGTCAATCAGACTTGATCAAGCTTGGCCATGATTGCCCAAGAATGTGCGATTGGAACTACTTTGTAGATTGCCCAAGTATTGGCAATAAAATTCCTTTTGGGAACTATTCACTCAAGTTCCATTTATTCAATGGAAAAGTGTGAAAAGAGTAAGTTGTTCCAAGTTTGAATAGAGTGAAGAAATTCCAAGAATGTAGTCTGCAACCATGAAGATGGTACTTAAGTGTGTGGAAGGTAAAATATAAAGTTTACTTATCCTTAAAGGATTTTGGTACCAATCCAAAAAGCATGAGCGGATTCTGAGACTTAAGCAGTAGAGAGATTCCTATAAAGTCCCGGTTGGGGTAGGTACCTAAAGCATCAGGAAGAAAGGAATCTAAAGACAAGAAGTAAAAAAAAAACTCTTGTCACTACAAATTGGTCAAGAATAAACCAATTGAACTTGAATCTATAAAAATTCAAGTACTTGGAATTCTAACTGGTTTTCATTTGACACCCTAGCAAAGAGGAATAGATGTTCCATCAAAAGGTTTTCAAGTTCCCAAACGAAAGCACAAGATCATGAAACGATCCTGTGAAGGGATCAAAACCTAGAATATCTAGTAAGAGATAATGCCTAAAACTTCAAAATTCTTGAAAAGAATTAAAGGAAGAAGGTTCTCTATCAAGAGATGTTTAGACTTTAGGATAAAATTCACTCACATGTCAATGTGAGTATAAACTAAGGTGGTATGGGACACCATATTTTATACTCGAATTGATGTAGGAAAGATGGTATGGGACATCGGACCGTGAGATGATGATTATCTTTTAGTCTTAGAATAAATCTTAAACTTAGATCTGATCCTCAAGAAAATGAAAACTTGAAAGAAGATGTTTAACTTCAAGGAGGATAAAAGTAGTATCCCAAGATATTTCAAAATAACTTCAAGATCAAGGAAACAGAAGATATGAAGTAAGTAACTTCCAAGATCTTCTTGAAACACTTCAAGATAAAGTGTTGTTAATTTGGAAATATTTCATAAGTTTCTGAAAAAGTTGGACTTTGATTTTGAGTTGATCTTTTCAACCAAGGATTTGATTGACTAAGTCAAGCACCAAGTTCCTAGTGTAGCTTGGTAAATTCACTCTTTTGACTCAAAGAAATGCACAAGAATTGCATTCCCAGTAAGGAGTCAGAAAGAATGAATGTGACCTGAACCTAGTGAAGCATTATTTGAATACAAAAAATCATCAACAGAACCTCAGTGGGTCAACACACTGATGTTGGTTACCACACTAGTATCTTGTGGTTGGATGATGTTTTTGATTTTCTTTGAATCTTTTTGAGAATCGAGCTTATTTCTCTTAAAGATAGAAAAACAATGCTTCAATACCCTCTTGAAATAGATCTTTGAGAAGTTAAAGTTGTGAGTCATCTAGACTTTGACTCATAGCAATTTTACATGTCTTCGAAGTTTGAATTAGTTGAATAGAGTTTTAGTTCTTTCTTTCCGCTTTCCGAATCTTTTGAATTTGACTCAGATACGATATCTGATTCTTTTCCTAAAAGTGAAGGGTTAGCCAAATAAAACCAGGTCACTAAATTAAACATCCAAGATAGATGTTTTGTACAAGAACCTTTTCAAATATTGAAAGATGATAAGTTCAAGATTGACTTATTCATTTGAGTTTGCTTCGAGTTATAGCATAAATGGTTTCCTAGACTCCAGTATACTCTAGAATAGAGAAGTTAGGAATTGCTCAGTAGAATGACAATTTCCAAGAACTTTTAGCTCAAGTCTATGAGAAAGTGTCATAAATTGGACAATTTTCATTTTGAATTCGAAATGGTCAAGTTATAGTATGGTTGACTCAAAGAAAATGGTAAACTTTCTCCTATAGTTTACATAGGATTTTTAAATTCATTAGGACAAAGTAGTCCTTTAGTCCGGTCAAAAAATCAAGTAACTGTTGGATAAGAGTAGACCATTGTACAAACATCCAAGTTAGATGTTTGGGACAACCATACTTCAAGTTGACCAAACCAAATTTAGGTGAATCAAGAGTTCTCAAAGTCTTATGAGGGATAAGAATCCCGCCTTTGTTACTAAGTCCATGCACTAATCATGCCCAAAAATGGACTAGTAATTTGAATCCACCAAGGTCACATGTTTGTGCCTAGATTGCACATCGAGAAACTATGAATCGGCCAAGGATGTTTTTAAATCCACCCTTATTATTCATTCACTACTTTGTATTTTGACCAGTTTATCAAAGTGCAAAGCGAGATAGTGGTTTGAATCATTTGGGTAGGGATGCCCCACAGAGATGAGACCTGTTCTTCTAGTTCTACAACATGACCATGTTCTTCTAGTTTTAGAACATGTGGCTCGGGGGTTGCCTATAGTAGATATATAGCTCTATTTTCGAGGATAAAAATATTTTTCCAAGGGGGCAAGAATGTAATAAACTAAGTCTATGATCCAATGGTCCAATCGGTTTAGACATATCTGAAATCGGACACTGTTTGCTCACCCGTGTGTATGACCAAAGATCTCAAGTCTAGACTTACTAGAAGGTGATTTACTCTTGTAACCAAGTAATCCACTTAGCCTAGTGGTTAAGTCTCAAGGGTGTGAAGGAGGAGGTCTGGGGTACATGGGGAGAGTATTTTGCCCAAATAGCTCTAGAACCTTCTAGAAGCATCCACTTGACTGAACTTGAGTTAACTCGGACATGGTGCACATGCAGTTACATGGCTGGGACATGGATGGTTAGTATCCACTTTCCCAAGAAGGCAATCCCCTGGAGAGAGCTATATATAGAGGCATTTGGTTGGGAGGAGAGTCATCTCTCTAGCACGTGGTGGTCGTAATCCTTGTTCTCTTGCAGGTTGGAAATTTGGCATTTGATAGTCTCATTTCTTAGTTCCTTATACATCATGTAAATACATTAGTAAATTTCCATCAAAGAATTAAAATGAAAAGAAAATTATAACTTGAGTTCAATTTTTTTTAGTCAAGATATGAGCCCAAACTGAAATTTGAAGCTCTCCCGCTCAAAGTTATAGAAATGAAACTATAGTTCCAGCCTTTCTTACGGTCTTGTGCCGGTTGGCTTGACCAAACTTCGTCGCTTCGAAACGTACTTTTCTACCTTTGACAAGCTTCTCCAAGTTCTTTTAGTGGTATCAGAGCTAGATCAAGATGGGTGACGGATTTCCCTCAATGATTGAGAAGCTTGATCGACACAACTACGTGGCTTGACAAATCAGAATGGAGGCCTATTTTCAAGATAGAAATCTTTATGGAATTGTAGCAGGTGATGAAGCTATGCCTATTCCAAGATCCCAAGGAGGACCTACACAAGAGGACATAGATAAGCTCACACTTTGGTGTGCAAGGGATGCTCAAGCAAGGTCGTACATACTAAACTCTATCTCTGACTTTCTATTACCACATATTAGAGGATGCAAGACATCTCAAGAGACTTGGGATGCCCTTGAGGCTTTCTTTTCTGCTAGTACCAAAGCAAGAAAGAATCATCTTTGGAACGAGTTCAACCAAATGAAGAAGACACCTAAACAAACCATCACAGAGTTTGTTACCAAGGTCAAGGAGGTTGCGGGTCAGTTAGCACCCATTGGAGAGCTGATTGAAGAAGAGGTCATCATGAGGAAAATTCTCAACGGCATTCAAAGTGATAAGCAATGGCAATCCTTTACGACGGCTTATGATCTCATCATGGATGTGCAAACTCCAGATTTCAACTTCTTTCTTGGACAACTCTTCAATCAAGAAGCAAACAATAGCATAAGGGAAGGTAACTCTTATCATGATAATTCAACTAGTGCTCTATATGCAGATAAGAAGGATAAGAAGCAGAAAGGCAAGAAGAAGGAAGAAGATGAAGAAGAGACTTCCCAAGCCAACTTCGCAAGCAAGAGCAAGTGGAAAGGGAAGAAGAAAGGACCAAAGCAAGACAAAACCGAAGGTCAGAATGTTCAACCTTGTGCCATATGCGATAAGACCAACCACACCACTCAAAATTGCTAGTTCAATGGGAAGACCCAGAAAGGAAGTGGAAGAGGTGGATATGGCAGCAATAGAGGCAGAGGTGGACACAACTTCAACAATAACAATAGAGGCTATAATAGAAGGGACTAGAACAATTATTCAGAAGATCAACCACATGAAGACTCATTTCTTCTTATGAATCTAAGCCACAAAGAAGGTAAAGAAGATGATCATTTGTTCTACATAGATTCACGATGTTCCAATCATGTTGCAGGCAACATTGCTCTTCTATTTGATTTGGAAAGTCCAAAGCATAGACATGAAGTGCAAACAAGGGATGACACAAAACACAATGTGGAGAAGATTGGTAATGTCAAAGCTTCCAATGGCAGGACAAAAATTTTGAGTAAGGTTCTTTATGTACCCACTATCACTAAAACCTAATAACTGTAGCCCAAATAGTTGAAAAAGGCTTGCAAGTTAGGTTCACCCAACATGGAGCTTTTGTGGAAGATCCATGTCAAGGCTTCAAAAAGATAGCCCGAGGTGAGAAGCATGGTAGGCTCTTTACTTTTGAAGTAGGAGAAACCAGGAACATAGCTCTATTCAACTTTGGGTCTCAAACCCTAAGTGAGCTTGAAGTGTGGCATAAGAGACTTGCTCATATGAATGAAAGAACCTTGAAGGATATATGCAGGGATCAAAATGTTCTAGGACTGCCGAACATATCAAAGCAACACATTATCAACAGGTGTGATGCACGTCAGATTGGGAAGGTACAAAGACAACCATTCAACCACAAAGGCTACATCCACAACAACTTATTGGACTTAGTACATACAGATGTATGGGGACCAAGTCAAGAACCTTCATTGGCAGGATCAAGGTATTCTCATTTATTGACGACCATAGTAGATGGACTGTTCTATACTTTATCAAGAGTAAGAATGAAGTGTTTGATTGCTTCAAGAAGTATCTTGCACATGTGGAGAATCATACAGGTAGATCACTAAAGAAGCTCAGATCTGATGGAGGGGGAGAATACTTCTCCAAAGAGTTTGATGAGTTTTTGCAGGACAAAGGTATCAAAAGGGAGTGACTACCAGGTACTCTCCTCAACTAAATGGAATTGTAGAGAGGAGAAACAAGACATTGGTTGGATCAGCCCAAACAATGCTTGAAGAGAAGAAGTTGCCACATTATCTATGGGCAGAAGCTATTTCAACTACAGTGTACCTCGTCAATAGACTACCATCCAAATCACTTCAAGGTATGACTCCTTATGAAGCATGGTATGGAAGAAAACCTAGTCTTGGACATTGCAAGGTTTTTGGTTGTTTAGCTTATGTTCATGTACCATCACAAATAAGAGGTAAGCTAGATGAATGGGCAACAAAGGTAGTGTTTATTGGATATGATTCAAATCAGATGGGTTACAGGTTCTTCAATCCTTCGACCAAGAAATTCACTACAAGTAGAGATGTTGTGTTTGAAGAACACAGGTCTTGGTATGATGAAGACAAACAAAAGGTAACACTACCATATGATCTTGATTCTCACTCTTATCAATTAGGAATCAAGCATGATACACAGGTCCAAGATCCAAGAAGTGATGCAAGCGATGAGCAAGATGAAAGGGAAAAGGATTACAAGCTATGGAAGTCAAGAGGCAAAGCAAAGATGCAAGAGGTTGGAGAATGCTCCAAACAAGCACCTAGAAGATCAGCAAGAGAAAAGAAACAACCAGAAAGGTATGGATATGATTCCACATTTGTTATGAAGCATTCAATATACTTGGCAAAAGACTCTATTTCAGAGGAACCCTCAACCTATGAAGAGGCAAAGGGAAACCCTAATTGGGAAAGGCCATGAAAGAAGAGATAGATGCATTGAAGGAAATGGACACTTGGGATTTGGTTCCAATGTCGCCGAATCAAAAGATAATTGGTTGCAGATGGGTATATAAAGTTAAAAGAAATTCAAATGGATCATTTTGCAGGTACAAGGCAAGATTAGTTGCCAAAGGATGCTCACAAACTCATGGTATAGACTATGAGGAAACATTCTCACCAGTTGCAAAGATGACTACAATCAGGACATTGATAAGTATAGCTACTGCAAGGAATTGAAGACTCCTCCAACTTGATGCGAAAAATGCATTCTTAAATGGTTGGATAAGTGAAGACGTATACATGTCACAACCACCAGGTTTTGAAAACCCTAGTCATCCATCTTATGTTTGCAGACTTAAGAAAGCATTGTATGGATTGAAACAAGCTCCTAGAGCTTGGAATTACAGGTTGGTTACATATCTTCAAGATCAAGGGTTCAAAGCTAGCAGCTCAGATCCTTCTCTATTCATCAAAAGGGATCACAATGAGGTTATCTATCTATGTGTATATGTAGATGATATTATTGTGACAGGTGATGATCTAAATGGCATTCAAAGGATCAAGAGACACATGCAAGAGGAGTTCAAAATCAGTGACCTAGGTGAGCTCACATATTTCCTAGGTATGCAGGTGATATATACGGATGAAGGAATGTATTTGACTCAGAGAAGATACATTCAGGATCTTCTTCTCAAGTTCAAAATGGAGAACACTAAACCTGCAGGTACACCTTTGGAGATGAATCATAAACTTAGTGTTTATGAAGGTGAGAAAATTGAAGACATTAAAGAGTATCAAAGCTTGGTAGGTAGCTTGATATATGCTACTCATACAAGGGCAGATATCTCATATAGTGTGGGAGTGCTTAGTTAGTTCATGCAATCACCAAGAAGACCACACATGGATGCAGCTAAGAGAGTACTGAAGTATCTCAAAGGTACAATCAATGAAGGTATATTCTATCCTTATTCTTTAGATTTGGATATCAAAATCTACTCAGATGCAGACTGGGCAGGACCTAAGGATGATAGAAAAAGTACATCTGGCTACTTAGCATTTGCAGGTTCGAAACTAGTGTCATGGAGTTCCAAGAAGCAACCAACAATTGCTTTATCTTCAACTGAAGCAGTACCTCCACCCATCATTATATTTTCCACAACATCCACTCTTCGTTTCCCCATTCCCATTCCCATTGCATCCTACCCTCTCACCACTGCATCCAATTATGCATGCATCTATAGTTGACTTTGCCATCACAATGATGGTAAACTATGCCAATCAGCTATGATAGGAGTATAATTTATTGGTACAGAGAAATATCGCACTTCAAGCTGAATGTACTCATCTAGAGTAAAGGATTCCACATTTGGTGGCTGCCAACACTATGTTACAAGAACAACATGCCACCCTTCAACTCTCTTATAATTAGCTAGAGGCCAAGGTATAAGAATTGGACAAACAAACAATCAAAGACTTGGAAGGATACCTACGAATTAAGATTGAGAGAAATGCAAAGCTCAACCATAATATGTTGCTATTGGGATGATATTTGATGGACCTAAAGAAGGAGAACCAAAGGCTTCAACAACAAATTCAAGAAAATCTAGAGGTGACCATTGAGAACACACCAGGCACTTCCATTAGCCTCTTCAAATCTCAAATTGTTGCTTCCTAAAACATCAAAATCATCCTCCAAAAATATGTGAATCTTTTGAGAGCACATGATCAATTGATTGAACATCTCAACCAGATGAAGTATTAAACACCCACAAAACTTCTTACACAAACCAATTGTATCCATGAATCTCATGCACCTACCTCAACACCACATGAACTTCTTGAGCTACAAAATCAAATCATTGCGCTTTAGGTCAGATTTCAATAGTATGAGCAACCTCCATCACCATTAGTGGCACTTGAAGTGGAGGAGACAATTTTTATCTCCGTTGATCAAACTTTCGATGAAGAATATGAACTCCAACTAACATCAAGTGGTAGAATCACAAAACATGGACAAGATACATTCAAGCTACCCACACGACCGTGGCTGAAGCAAGTAGAAGAAATTGGCAAATTCCAAAAAGAACGGGTACAATTCCATATTCATGCGATGGTGGAAATTGAAGAATAAGTACTACACTCTGAATATTTTCAAAATTGAGCACATAGAAGGCTCATAATCACCGCTGAGCAATAATATTGACCTTACTTTGTGATCCTAGTGTTGAAATAGAAGCCTCAACCTTATTCTAAATTTTACAATCAAATGGATGCCACTCAGAGACATATGGAGCAAGCTTCAAGCACCAAATATCTCGACTCAATTTTGAATTTGTATTCTCTTGCTCAACAACCAAAATTTGAATCAGACTTAGGTATGAGTAATTTCCTATAATTTAGGAAAAGCTATTCCTAACTTATAGGGAATCTTTCATCTCTATATCTAGACACAATCAGCTTCAAACTAGATGGTCATGCATATGTGTGTTCTCCTAGAGAGCTTTGGGAAGCAATCTAGTAGGCCCCTAAGTTAAGAAATCCCTCTCTTTGCTTGATTCTAGGAATTTTGTTCAGGCTATTGCCATTGTGCCATCTAGGACCCTCGTGGTGCGGAGGGTCCACCCAATGAGAAGGTGGGTTTCATTGTATTTATTCGAGATCCATAAATGATCTTTTCGATGTACACAATTCCAAAAGTCGTTTGTATCATACTTCACGTATGAGATTGTCACTTAAGGTGCATGTATTTAGTTAAGTGAAATGATTAAATGAAACATTTCAAGGTTTCATTTTTTTTACATTTCACATGATTAGACAAAGAGGTTTGTTCAAGAAGTGGAATGGAATGATTTTCTATTCAATCAAAATCTCATTTAGCATATAACGCTTTGCATGCTTAAGCTTTTCCTGCAACTCATATCCTTGAAGTTCGCACATGTACACTCCATTTAATTTTAAGTGAAAGAGATTTAAGTGTATGACAATACGTGCTTTTAGTAGCATAAGAATAGGGTCACATGTGTGATAGCATATTGTTTACTATTCCATAAGTGGAGCATATTGTGGAGCATATTCCATATTGTGGAGCATATTGTTTACTATTGTGGAGCATATTGTTTACTATTCCATATTGTGGAGCATATTGTTTACTATTCCATAAGTGGACTAGAAAAATTTCACATACACTCAAGACACCTTATGATGTGGTCCCCAAACTTCAGGACAACGCAGATATTCTGGTATACTATAAATAGTTTTAATCAAAATGTTTAGATGTTCCAGCTCAGGGAAAGATCTAAAAGAAGCTAGCCTCTCGGTCTTCATAGTTTCTTTAAAGAGAAGAATTTTGTTATAGGCCTATTTTCCCTTTCATGGACTAATTAAAAGACCAACTATAAAAGTGAAGGGGATATAGGGCCAATGGGAACCACCTTATCGCATAAATCAAGGGTGTTTTGCCCAAACATAATAGGAATGTTATGCCTAAAGATAGGCCTAATCACCTTATCACCTTTTCATCTCTCTGTTGGGGAGCCCATTTGCTATGGATCTTGTTGTTCTCTAAAACAAAAACCCTTTGATGTTTTTATTCCGATTAAGAAATCTTTTATGAGAGTGATAAATTTGGGACTTGACAAGTGAATATAAATTTTCTTGGTCCAATTATACATGATGAAAATGTGAGAAAGAAAAGAATAAGTTTAAGGAAAACATCTAGGCAAGAGGAATTCCACAAGTAAAAATCAATCAAGATTATGAATGTGAATCATGTTTAACTCTAGCACTAGTAGAATGTGGGTCAAAGATAAGGTGATCTCAAAGACGTTGCACATCAAATTTTGGTCGTTGATAAACAATCAACATGGATGGAGAATGAGGTCTAGGGATAACAAACTTGAAAATCTAATAAGAGCATGCACCAACGTTCCTCTGACAATAGGTGGGATCTTAGAGAAGTTCCAATTTTTGGTCCAAGATAACTCCTCTTATGAGGCTATTCTTGGGCAACCACTTATAGCCAAAATGAGAATGAAAGCAAAGGGATGGATGATATATCAAGTATGCATGAATTTAGTTTATATCTGATATATAGTCACTACAAGTCATGATTATATGTCCAGATTATCCAAATAATAGTGGAGAATTGAGAAAGAGTCATATTTTCTCTTATGACCATGTGTGCCATGATTATACACTAGTAAGAGAGTATGGGATGTACTTTGATCAAAATTTCTATTAAACTTCATTTTTGAGAGGGACAACTGTAGTAGATAGTCTGATGTCTTGCTTGGATCTAATTTGTACATAAATTAGAAAGATTTTCAATCTCTTCACTTACATGAAAAATATAATTTTTTACAAGGATAATATTTACCAAAAAAATCATAAAAATGGAGAAAAACAATTTAGGACTGATTTCACCTCACAATAAGATTCAATATATGATTGGGATGAGGGGTATTTCTTCTATGCTGGAAGAAATAAAGAGTGGCATCAAAGAGAACGAAGGATCAAGGTTTGTGTTGCTCAACAAGATTGAGGATTACTAGCTCATGGATGAGTTCTTGAATGAATATGTGGTTGAGATTGATACAAAATATATAATGTTGTACAAGAAAGTTACGCCTATAGGTTTGCCTTGACCAGAAGAAAGTTATGAAGATTTTGAAAGAGTGTTAAAATCCCCTATAATCTAGTTCTAGATGACTTTATTCTACATGTGAATATGCATTTTATTGATCATATGCCAACAAAAGGATGTGAGAAAAGAGTAAAAGATGACATGAAAGATCCTTATGTATGTTTGAAGCTTTTCAGGAATCATCTTTTAATTGTAAAAATATTTTTGAAAGGTTTAAAGATGTTGTATTGAATTTCTCTTTGGATAAATTTGTTTTTAGCAACAACAAAGTCTTGTTTGTTCAACATCTATGCTTATACTATGGATGAAATCCATATCCATAGAAACTTTGTATAAATGTTAGTGAAGTGATAAGATTTCTAGGAGCAAGTGTCTTCTATCTAATTTAAATTACTCACTATGATCATGTTGCAAACTGTTTTATGACTTTTTGGGAAGAAAAGAAAGATCATATAGACTAGAAAGCACTCAGGAACAATGAAGAAACTAAAATAATTTCTTATCAAAACTCCAATTTTGAAACGAGTAGATTATTCATTTAGTGACCATTCATCTTAACCATTGATACTAGTCCTATTTGAATGGGCTATTGGAGCAATTCTATGACAAGCCTAAGTATTGGATTGAGTCCCACAAAGTCATAGAAGAAGCCTTAAAATGAAGTCAATGTAAAGTTCACAAGTGAACTACATCCTGTAACTTTTGAAGACTTTACTTAATGTAAAAGTGAAAGAATCTTAAGTGGTTGAGTCCACTTGATCAAAAAGGGAAAGAGGAGCCACAAATTCGTGATTTGTGGTAGGTAGAGAATCAAATCAATCACTAATTGATTGGAGAGTGATTGAGGGAAGTTAGCCTCCCAAGCTCAACTATAAATAGATGGCAGTTTTGGTCGTGGTTAGAGAGACCTATGTGAAGACCTCCAAGAGCTGAGCTTTATGCCATATCAAGGTGTGATTCCAAGGCACACATATGTATCAGTAAGTCCACTGTATTGTAAAAGCAATATAATTTCATTTTCATGATCATTTGAGTTCATATTTCCATGTTCTTGTGAAGTGTACTACTCACTACCATACCTCTCAGTTTTCTCAGTCAGATTGCAGAGATGGTTTCTCTGAGCTTGGTGCATCATTTTCAGTTATTTAACTTCGTAAAGTTAGCTCTATAATTCTACTATATTCTCACCAATTTTCATTTCATTTGGGTGTTTCAATCATCAGTTATGTTCAGTTGAAGTCAACAGTGTCTGTTCATTTTCACTTCTCTCTCAGGAACCTGACTTTTTTACTCATCTTGTCAGAGCTTTTTCTCAGTGTGTAGTTATTCAAATTTAATGATTTAAAGCTTGTTGGATTCCGCATACTGTCTAGTATGAGCATACAAATTTTCATAATCATTGGATTCTTAAATCTGGAGGTATCTGCATTTTTCTTCTCACTTGTCTCATTACTCTAGCAGCCCGTGAAAATCAGGATGATGTCATCACTTGTTAAACATCTTTCTCAGTGTGTGGTTCATTATTTTTTATGAGATTACTCTGAAAGTTAGATCTTTAAGTTAACTAGATTCCCCAAGAGGAATTAAGCTAATTGCTTCTGTGCTCAAAGAATTATGCAAAATAGTGGACAAGTGTATGAACCAAAATAGCAAGTTCTTCACCTCTGAGCTAACTCCAACTTATCTGTTTTGATCTATCTTTTTGAGAGTGATCTTCCAAGGTACATAGGGTGTCTAATACATCCATTGGCAAGCTAAAAGGGCCCACCATATACTCCTTGAGTTCATTTGGCTGATGTAGATCAAGGATTTTGCAACACCTCTTCATCTTCAAGCACATACCTATCCATCTCTTCACAGTGGTATCAGAGCAAGGTTGGACAACATGGCAGATGGATTTCCTTCATCAATTGACAAATTGGACAGAGGTAACTACTCACCTTGGTCATTAAGAATGGAAGCTTATCTCCAAGGTAGAAGTTTATATGGTTATGTGGCTGGAGATGAAGTTATGCCAAGTTTCAGGAACAAAAGTCAACCAACACAAGAAGAGCAAGAAAGATTGAGCACATGGTGCTCCAAGGATGCACTTGCAAGGTCTTATCTCCTCAACTCTATCTCAGATTTTTTTTTGCCTCACATTAGAAGTTGTAAGACATCTCAAGAAGTGTGGGATGCACTTGAAGCTTTCTTCTCTCCAAGTACTAAAGCTAGGAAGCATCAACTATGGCTGGATTCCACAACTCTCAAGAAGGCTCCCAAACAAAATGTGACTAATTTTGTCACAAAGCTCAAGGACATAGCAGATTAGTTGGGAAGCATTGGAGAGGTAACATATGAAGAGCAAATTGTAAGGCAGGTCATCAATGGCTTGAAGACAGATGACAAGTGGGAAGCATTCACCACAGCTATGGATTTGTACATGAACATGCATGTACCTGATTTCCATACACTCATTGGACAACTACTTACTCAATAGGCAAAGCTTATCAAAAATGAAGAAAGCTCTAAAGGTAATCAATCTTCAGCTTTATACACTGATAAAGCAAGTCCAAAGATAACAAAGGAAAGGCAAAGAAAGTGGATAATAAAGCAGGTACATATCAACCTAACTATGCACGTAGAGGAAGACATGGCAGAGGTAGAGGAAGAGGAGGTAGACAAGGCAGGGGGAGATCCCAAGACTCCAACTCATGTTCTATTTGTGGACTAACTAATCATACAACTGAAAATTGCTTTAGGAATTCCAGAAATCAAAGAGGCAGAGGATACAATAGAGGAAGTTATGGCTACTCAAGAGGAAGGTTCAACAATTATCATGGCAACTACAACAACTACAATCATTCAAACTATCAAGGAGGCTACAAAGGAAGGAGAGACTTCAATAACTACACAGAAGACTCAAACAAAGAGGATTCATTATTGATCATGAACATGGCTATGTCACAAGGTAAATCTTATGAGCATATTTTCTACATAGATTTAGGTTGTTCAAATCATGTGGCAGGAAATGTGGCACTCCTATCAGATTTAGAAGATCCAAGGAATAAGCATGAGGTACAAAGAGGAGATGACACAAAACATCCTGTGGAGAAAATAGGAAATGTCAAAGCACTTGATCAACCTACTCAGTAAGGTACTCTACGTCCCTACCATTACAAGGAATTTGATAAGTGTTGGGCAGATAGTAGAGAAAGGGTTGCAAGTCAGGTTCACAAAAGCAGGAGCATTTGTTGAAGATCCAAGTCAAGGATTCAGAAGAATTGCAAAAGGTGAAAAGACAGGTAGATTGTTCACATTTGAATTACAAGACACTAGAAACATTGCTCTCTTTAATTATGGTAGTCAGACACTCACAGAATTGGAAGTATGGCACAAAAGGTTAGCACATATTGGTGAAAGGTCATTAAAGCAAATTTGCAAGGACCAAAGTGTACTTGGACTCCCTAACTTATCAAAACAACATATGATTTATAAGTGTAGTGCATGTCAATTCGGAAAGTCTCACAGGTTACCATTCATGAAGAAAGGTTATATACATGGAGATCTCTTGGAGTTGGTTCATACAGATGTATGGGGACCTAGCAAGGAAGCTTCAATATCTGGATCAAGGTATTATATCTCCTTTATTGATGATTGCAGCAGATGGACTATCCTATTCTTTATGAAACACAAAGATGAAGTTTTTTCATGTTTCAAAAGATATTTGTCTCTTGTAGAGAATCAAATAGGTAAATCACTAAAAAGGCTAAGGTCAGATGGAGGGGGAGAATACTTCTCCCATGAGTTTGATTCTTTTCTTCAAGAAAGAGGAATCAAAAGAGAGGCAACTACAAGGTACACTCCTGAGCAAAATGGAGTGGCAGAAAGGAGGAATAGGACAATTGTTGAAGCTGCAAGGTCCATGCTAAATGAAAAGCATTTGCCTAATTATCTATGGGCTGAGGCTATATCTATAGCCACTTACTTGATTAACAGGTTGCCTTCAAAATCCCTTGATGGGATGACTCCATATGAGGCTTGGAATGGAAGAAGACCAAGCTTAGATCATTGTAAAATTTTTGGATGTATTGCTTTTGCTCATGTTCCTTCATAAGTTAGAGGCAAGATGGATCCAAAGGCAGAAAGGTGTGTATTTATTGGATATGAC
Organism: Ceratopteris richardii; assembly: GCA_020310875.1. Taxonomy (NCBI): domain Eukaryota; kingdom Viridiplantae; phylum Streptophyta; class Polypodiopsida; order Polypodiales; family Pteridaceae; genus Ceratopteris; species Ceratopteris richardii. The sequence continues at coordinate 203,470,875 of CM035406.1, read as the reverse complement.
AACAATCAAAAGGGCTACAGGTTATACAACCCTACCAACAAAGGATTCTTGGTAAGCAGAGATGTAGTTTTTGATGAAAACAATTCATGGTATGAAGATTCATGCAGGAAGATCAATTTACCATATGATCTTGAAGAAGATTTTCCAAAGCTTGGTAGAGAACAACCGAAGATAGAAGAACAAGACACCTCAGAGGATGATGAAGAATCTCATATGGAAAAGATCAAATCATGGAAGTCTAAAGGTATAGCAAAATTGCAGGAACTTGGACATGAGGCAGAATCATCACATCATGGCCTAAGAAGATCTATGAGGGAAAAGAAAAAACCAGAAAGGTATGGGTTTGACACCTCATTAGTAACTAAACATTTTATCTACATAGCACAAGGCATAAACCAAGAGGAGCCATCATCCTTTGAAGAGGCCAAAGCAAAATCAGAATGGAAGCATGCAATGAAGGAAGAGATTGAAGCACTTGAGGAAAACAACACTTGGGATTTGGTGCCCAAGACTTCATCCATGAAGGTAATAGGCTCAAGATGGGTCTATAAACTCAAGAAGAATTCTGAAGGTTTTATTAACAGGTATAAGGCAAGGCTTGTAGCAAAAGGCTTTGCACAAACTCAAGGAATTGATTATGAGGAGACCTTCTCTCATGTGGCAAAGATGCCTACTATTAGGGTTTTGCTTAGTATTGCCTCTTCCAAGAATTGGAAGATACTTCAACTAGATGTAAAGAATGCATTCTTGAATGGTTGAATAACAGAAGAGGTATATATGGCACAACCACTTGGTTTTGAGAATCAAGTTTATCTTGATTATTTGTGTAAACTTAACAAAGCATTGTATGGTCTCAAGCAAGCTCCAAGAGCTTGGAATTTCAGACTTGTTTCATTCTTGCAGGACAAAGGCTTTCAACCAAGCAAGGCAGATCCTTCACTCTTTAAAAAGAGTAATTTTGAGATCATCTACCTATGTGTATATGTAGATGATATTATATTGATAGGAAATGATGCAGATGGTATGAAGAAGATCAAAGATCAGATGAGAAAAGAGTTCAAGATAAGTGATTTGGGTTCACTTACCTACTTCCAGGTTTGGAAGTTGTCTATAAAGATCATGGTTTGTTTCTCACTAAAGAAAGTACATTAAGGACATGTTGGCAAAATTCAAGATGCAAGATTGTAAGATTGCAGGTACTCCAATGGAGGTCAATCACAAATTGAGCTCACATGAAGGTGAACTCATAGAGGACATCACATCATATCAAAGTCTAGTGGGTAGTCTCAACTATGCCACATTGACAAGAGTAGATATATGTTACAGTGTGAGTGTGCTAAGTTAATTTATGCACACACCAAGGAAACCACATATGGATGCTACCAAAAGGATTCTCAAGTATCTCAAAGGAACCATAAATGAAGGACTTTATTGTCCTTATGTATCTGATTTAGGTTTGAAGCTATTTTCTGATGCAGATTGGGCTGGCTCCAAAGGAAGATAGAACGAGCACTTTAGGTTATCTTACATTTGCAGGTTCAAAGCTTATTTCATGGTCATCCAAGAAGCAACCCACAGTTGCTCTCTCTTCTACTGAAGCTAAATATAGAGGTCTTGCCATAGCTACTCAGGAAGCTATGTGGATGAAGACATTATTCAAAGATCTTGGATTGGAGTTTGGAACTCCAACTATTTATGGTGACAATATGAGTTCTATTCATTTGGCTGCTAATCCTATTTTTCATGCAAGGACTAAACATATTGAAGTTCATTATCACTATGTACAAGAGAAGGTTCTAAGCAAAGAAGTTCAAATATCATATGTGTCCACTCATCAACAATGTGCAGATATTCTAACCAAAGCATTGGATGGTACAAAGCTTTGCAAATTCAAAGCTATGATTGGTTTACAGGTAATCTTGGAAGATTGAAGACCTCAAGCATACTTGGCTTGAGGGGGAGCTGTTGGACCAAGTCTATTACAAGCCTAAGTATTGGCTTGAGTCCCACAAATTCATAGAAGAAGCCTTAAAATGAAGTCAATGTAAAGTTCACAAGTGAACTACCTCTTGTAACTTTTGAAGACTTTACTTAAGTGAAAGAATCTTAAGTGGTTGAGTCCACTTGATCAAAAAGGGAAAGAGGAGCCATGAATTTGTGATTTGTGGTAGGTAGAGAATCAAATCAATCACTAATTGATTGGAGAGTGATTGAGGGAAGTTAGCCTCCCAAGCTCAACTATAAATAGATGGCAATTTTAGTCGTGGTTAGAGAGACCTATGTGATGACCTCCAAGAGCTACGCTTTATGCCATATCAAGGTGTGATTCCAAGGCACACATATGTATCAGTAAGTCCATTGTATTTTACAAGCAATATAATTTCATTTTCATGATCATTTGAGTTCATATTTCCATGTTCTTGTGAAGTGTACTACTCACTACCATATCTCTCAGTTTTCTCAGTCAGATTGCAGAGATGGTTTCTCTGAGCTTGGTGCATCATTTTCAGTTATTTAACTTGGTAAAGTTAGCTCTATAATTCTACTATATTCTCACCAATTTTCATTTCATTTGGGTGTTTCAATCATCAGTTATGTTCAGTTGAATTCAACAGTGTCTGTTCATTTTCACTTCTCTGTCAGGAACCAGACTTTTTTACTCATCTTGTCAGAGCTGTTTCTCAGTATGTACGTACTCAAATTCAATGATTTTAAAGCATCGTGGATTCAACATTCTGTCTAGTATAAGCATAAAAATTTTCATAATCATTGGATTCTTAAATCTGGAGTTATAATCATTTTGCTGCTCACTGCTCTCATTACTGTAGCAGCCCGTGAAAATCGGGATGATGTCATCACTTGTTAAACATCTTTCTCAGTGTGTGGTTCATTATTTTTGATGCGATTACTCTTGGAAGTTAGCTCTTTAAGTTAACTCGACTTCCCCAAGAGGGATTAAGCTAATTGCATCTGTGCTTAGAGAATTATGCAAAACACTAGACAGGTGTATGAACCAAAATAGCAAGTTCTTCACCTCTGAGCTAACTCCAACTTATCTGTTTTGATCTATCTTTTTGAGAGTGATCTGCCAAGGTACATAGGGTGTCTAATACATCCATTGGCAAGCTAAAAGGGCCCACCATATACTCCTGGAGTTCATTTGGCTGGTGTAGATCAAGGATTTTGCACCACCTCTTCATCTTCAAGCACATACCTATCCATCTCTTCACATGGGATAGGTCAAGATGATGAAGAGGTCAAGATGATTTCTTCCATTAATAGGAATGATAGAAAATTGCTCATCTTCAGATATTGTTCTACTTCAATGGAGATCATATGTAAAATTCATAAATCAAGATTATATATATATATATATATATATATATATATATATATATATATATATATATATATATATATATATATATATATATATATATATATATATATATATATATATATATATATATATATATATATATATATATAGCTCTTGTAAGAAATGGTGAATGACATACTTAGGACACACCTCCCACCCTATTGATTGCCCTTGCCTAGTCACCATCTAGAGTTCTTTCTAAGATTCCTATATTCATGTGGCCATAGGTATCTTCTAAACTCTATATTTTTGCCTTGGTTATCCCCCGATCAAAGAACTTATTGTTCTTGGAGGCATGTGCATCTTTGGAAAATAACCTCCACCTTCTAAAGATCAGTGTCCTTGATGATATAGAAGGAGCTATAGGCCTAGGAATTAAAATATGTGACTCCAACTAATGAGATTAGAGTTTAGAGAGTGTCTAAAATACCAGATGCTCAAAAAGTTGACAACTAGTCTCTATGATTTATATATAACATTTCTACTAGGAGGTACACTTTCAAAGCAATCTGGCTATGTCGCAAACCCATTCGGGAGAAAATAATCAAAACTCATGAAATAATTTTATTTCCCAAGCATACATTTCTAGAAACTAATGAAAATCGTTTCCAAATATTCTTTTAATTGTGTGTTCAATTAGATCTCCTTGATTACTGAATATAATGAAATGAAACTTCAAGAAATTCCTATCTAATCCAAACAATGAATCCAAGATCTCAATTTGTCATCCCAAATATATGATGATCTAGACTATGGACCAAAATTTCCCATATAAATTAAATCAAAATCCACCCTATGTAACTAAGTTTGTCATACCAAGTCAAGATGTGCTGAGCAAATAGAGAAAATAGTGGAACTAAAACCACCTTCTTAATGATAAAATAAACCTTGTTCGAAGCGCACAAAACTTGCCTTATAAATTAGCTTCAAAATGATAAAATAATTCCATATGAGTATTAAGATTTATGTAGTTAATCACTTCCAAAGAAGCTATCAGTGATATTGTAGCACTCCTTGAGATAATGAAGTTAAACCCCTAATGTGAGTATACTGAATACACAAAAGATTAAGCAATTAGGTTTGTACACACTCATAGCCCACAAGGTTAAACATTTAATCACCTCATACATAGTATTTATGAAACACCTCATACATACTATCTATGTATGAAACATACTTACATACTCACCGTTCCGCTTCTAGGACAATTACCTATGGATTTCCCTTGTTTGTAGTCACATAATGACTGACCATCTCAATCGCCCCTCTATTTAGTAATAGTAGGAAGATTGTGTGAATGACCTCCAAACAATAGAACATATAGTCTCAATGACTTTTCTCCATACCATCTCTCCTACACCTAGGAAAAATACAAAGCTTGATATCCCATACCATCAGACTTTATACCCCACATAAGAGTTTCATTACCAATTCTTTGGAAGGTTCGAGCACTTGATGAACAACTATGGAAATCTATAGGGGCCTCTTATTGAATCTCTTATAATAATGAAATAAACTCCAAACTTCAATTTCATTGTGTCCAAAACTAGATTAAAGTTTCTAGTTTGATTTCACAAAATTGCAACTTGTAATCAATGAAATACTTATTGAAATTTATCATTGTTTCTTTGCTACACTTGAGCTTAGGTGAGCATGCAAACAAGACACCTAGACTTTTAGAATCTCTTCTATGTAGGTTGATAAATTTCAAATTATTTGAGTTTTAGACATATCATACGATCGATATTGGATTACTCTCTCGAAGAAAAATGTTTGCACTTGAAGCTTCCAATATGAAATAACCATGTGTTTATTAGACACATGTAGCCAGCTTTAATGAATCCTTTTCAAATATTGTTTTATGAAGCACATATCATTTGATATGTCAAAAAATATCTTTTTCTTTTAAATTTTTGATATCTCATATTTCAACTAGTCCTTCAATGGTATAAGTTTCAAATTATGTTCAAATTTAGGCCGTCATAATGACCAAAATACTCCCTTTTTTTAGATGTAATAATCTAAAAATCTAGAGAGACTAACTTTCACTCTTTAAATCATATCTCCTAAATGAGATATATCTCATCTCGATATTTTCTAAGCATCATCATGATGTCTTTATATAATGGTACAAAGATAAATCACTCAAATTTGAAAAATTAACTAAGAGAACCAATCATCTATAGATAACACGATTTGTGGATGGAAACATACCCATGCAGATGACCATTATCAAACATTGGTCAAATCAAACTAATAATCTAAATTGCCTCATGGAAATGGATTGTTTACGTAGCATTGACTTTCCAATGAAAAATTCCATCAATCGATGTTATTCTAGAAATTCTTCTTCTCGCAAACTCATTAAATCCTATGATCAAAATGATATGCAAGCATTTAATACTTGTATGGATGAACATAACCATAGCACTAACTTATGCTTATTGGACTTAAGAAATTTTAGGAGGGAGATGGTTGAACCACACCTTAAGAAGGAGGATTAGGAAGTAGTCCTCAACCATGGCTTTTCAAGCAAGTGGTTAGCCCATTATACTCCTAGCCGATAGGTCATGAGTTCAATTTCCACAATTGATACCAAAGACTAACAAGGAGGGTTGGGCAAGGTGGATGAAAGGCATGCATGACATTCTAAAAAGATTTTGTAGCAAAGATTAGAGTGTATCAAGAGCCCCTTAACATATGATTGCAACAAGCTCAAAAAACGTTAGAGTTCCTATTCAAGGTGGAGTCCTAAAGGCTTCAATTTGACTTTGAGTCTGTATTCAACTTGGACTTAGAGAGATTAGAACATAAGTTGGAGGCGTCTAGTGAATGTGGAGTTGGAGAGTCTCAAAGTTAAGTGTGACCCTCTAGAATTTCTAGTGGGGGAGCTTCAAATTTAACTTCGAGCCTATATCTCTACTGAAAAAGATTTAGACTCAAGTTCTAACAACTAACATCATACACTTAAGAGAGGTAAAAGGAACAAGAGGCTTAGAGTTAAGTTTGATTCTCTCAAAAGAAACATTTTGAAAGGAGAGGTGAAAACTTAAATTCAAACTTGTAAGGTCTTACAATTATGAGAAGAGAATCGAGTCAAACTTAAGTATGAGGTTTCATTAACTTTTGAATCATGGTTGACAAAATCTCTAGTTTGAGTGGGAGAGGCTCAAAATTAAGTTCAAGCCTCCTAAAAAATGATCTTAAAAGATTCAATCAAACTCAATAATAAGTTCGAGTCTCTTATCTTCATACAACAAGGACAAACATAAGTTTGAGCCTCTTAGCATAGGTTCAATTTAATATCCAATTTGAAGTTAGTGAGGCTCAAATTTAAGTTTGAGCCTCTAGTCTTTTGAGTGGCCAAGATTTGAGTTTAATTTCAAGACTATACATCTGCTGATTTAAGTTCAATATTCTAAGAAAAAATGTAGCAGATAAGATTAAAAAATAAAGCAAGAGAGACTCAAACTTAAGTTCTAGTTTGTAAAGAGAAAGATAAAAAACTCCTACAAGTAGGTTTTGATCCTTTTATAGTACAATTTTTAGCCACTTTTTCTCTTCTTCTAGCTCAATTTTCTATTCAACTTTCAATGTTTAACTTTGAAGTTATAGATATGATATAGAAAAGGTGGAACTGGATCAAATTTATTTTTGAGTTTTATGAATAGGATTTATTTCATTTCGGGGTCTCTATTCTTGAATTTGAGTGGAGAAAGAACAAACGTAAATTTGATTTTATAATTTCACATGAGTGGGAGATGCTTGAAATTAAATTTAAGCCACAGATCGCATACACCTAAATCAATGTAATATGTTAGAACATAATATTGATAGTCCAATATATAAGCAAAGAAAGGGGTTCAAATATATGTTGAATCTAACCCCACCAAGCTAGAGTTTACATTCAAGCACCTATTGAAATTTTATTGAGAGAGGTTTGAACTTAACTTCAAGCCTTATCCTCTCTCTCAGCCTCTTATTTTCACTAACCTCTCTAATCTTTAAAAAGAGAGGCTCAAAATTAAGTTTGATTTTTTGGAAATTATTAGGACTCAAACCTCTTATCTTCTTAGCCCATTGGACTCTATGAACATTAGATTCACAGAGGGCTAAACATAAATGCAAGCCTTTTATATTCATAGCACATCTAATATTTTATAAGAGAGTTTCGAACTTAATTTTGCACCTCTAAGCATACATGACAAGAAGCTTGAACTAAAGTTCGAGGTTCCATTGAGTGAGAGAGGCTGGAATGTAAAAATTCAAGTCTCTAACTCAATGACCAAAATTATCTCAAAATTAAGTTGGAGATTATTCATCAACAAAAGGTAAATATAGGATCAAAATGAATTTCCATCCTGTTTTGGTCATTTTGTAAAAGGTTTGAACTTAAGTTCAAGCCTTTCTTTTAAGAGATCAAAGAGGCCATGAAGATAAGAGCCTCAAACGTTCAACCTCCTCCATTCAAAAGAAAAGCACAAATTTAAATTCAAATGACTAAGATAATCTCAAACTTAAGTTTGAGGCGTTTATCCTTACATGCTCTTTTTAAGAGGCTTAAACTTAATTCCAAGCTTCCTAGCATATGATTGGAAGAAGCTCAAACTTAAGCTGAAGTCTCTATTTAGTTTGGAGTTAGAGAATCTTGAACTTAGGTTCAAACATTTGACCTTCTAAGTGACAAATCTTCGAATTTATGTTCGATCCTATATCTCTACTGAAAAGGACTCAAATGCTTAAATATAATACGCTTGCAAGATCTCAAAAGAATAATAGGATTTAACCTAAGTTCGAGTCTCTCAATATAAACATTTTGAATGTAGAGGCAAAAACTTAAGATTTAACTTTTAAGGTCCTAGAATTGTGCGAATAGAATAGGCTCGATCTTAAGTTTCAAGTTTCATAAACTTTTGATTCATAGTGGCTTGAACCTCTAGTTCAAAAGCTCTATGAATAGGAAAGGCTCAAACTTAAGTTTGAGTGTCTAGCCAAATCTTAATTTTGAAACTCTAGCCCAACCAAAAGAGGCTTGAATTTAAGTTCAAGCCTTTTATCTATTATAGAAAAGTTTTAGATAAGTACAAGGGGCTCAAACTTAAGTTTGAGCCTCTCTCAATCAACTTAAGTTTGAGTCTATTTTATTCATATGCTAAGAGGCTCCAACTTAAGTCTTGTGATGAACATTGTAAGGTATAGAAAAGAAAGAGGCTCAAACTTAAGATGAATACAAAAAAAAAGCCTAAATTTAGGCTGAAGCTTCTATTCACATTTTACTAAAAGAGGCCAAAATTTAGGTTCAAGCTTTAAGTTCACCCTCATATCTTCGTATCTTCATCAACATCTCGAATCTTTTATATTAGAGGATTTAATGTATCCCTTTTCCAAATGATTTAAACTTGAAACCCTTATCTTCTTAACCTCTTAGCCTTATTGACCTTTGATTAAGAGGAACTCGAACTTAAGTTTGAGCCTCTACTCCTTTGAGTGAAAGAGGCTCAAACTTAAATTTTAGTCTCTTATTCTCATAGCACATCTAAACTATTGTAAGAGAGGGTCGAAATTATGTTTATGCATCTAAACATGTAGCTATAAGAAGCTCGAACTAAACTTTGAGGATCCATTGGGTGAGAGAGACCTTGCCTTAAGTTCAAGACTATTATTTTAATAGCCTCTAGCTTAAGTATGAGCTTCTCTCAGTCAAAAGTAAATTGATACTCAAAATTAAGTTTGAGATTGTTTTGGCTATTTGGTAGAAGGCTAAAACTGAAGTTTGAGCCATTGTTACAATAAAAATAAAGATTACAAAGATAAGAATCTCAAACTTGATTCTATGCGCCTCCAACTCAAAACACTAGAACCTCGAATTTAACTTCAAAACTCTCCCAATCAAAACCTCTACATAGATAAAGCCTTGAGGTTAAGTTTGAGTTTGTAAATTAATGGCCAAAAGAAGTTCCAACTTAAGTTGAAACCTATTACAGTGAAAGCTAAACAAAGCACTAAATTCATGTATGACCCTCTCTTTCTCAAAAGATGAGAGCCTTAAATTCAACTTTAATGACCAAGACAAAATCGAAGTAAAGTTTGAGCCTCTTATTCAAAATATTTTTAAGAGAGGCTCCATTCAAACCTCTAATCCTTTGAATGCAATAGGCTGGATTTTAAGTTTGAGATTCATATAAAACTCCAAAACAAACTTGAACATAAGTTTAAGCCTCCTTTCTTCACAGATTGTTTTATGAGATGTGGAAACTTAAGTTCATGTCTCTTTGCATATGATTGAAACAGGCTTCAACTTAAATTCAAGTCCCTATTAAACATTAACCTAGAGAGGCTAATAGTTAAGTTCGAGCCTCTAGTACTTTGAGTGGCACAACTTGGAATTTAGGTGTATTACCAAGACAAATTATTCATGCCCAGATGATATGCATTTGGGGAGTGGTGTCTACTCCAAATAAAGGTCTTGAGGTGACTGAGGTACTTTGAGAATTTAATAGTGATTTGTTCAATTGAGCCTTAGAGATCAAGATGTTTCGATGCACAAGAGAGTGGCGCTCTCAATAAAGATCCTAAATCTCAATGTAGCATGAAAGACAATAATTGAAGTATTAGGAGAATTGTAGCATCCATTGGGATTGATAAAAGAGTGGAGTAGAGTGCATAAATCTATTACAAGGCTTGTAAAATGAAGGCGTTGGATATCACATGTAGTGCATCATACAATTGTGAATATTCAAACTTGATCAATGTCCACATTGAGATCATTAGCCTGTATTTATGAGATTGCAAAGGGTAAAATTGACTATGGATTCAACCTTATGTCGCTCAACCAATTTGATCAATTTGTAGAGGCTCTAGAGCACATAAGAGTTGAGGATAAAAGGAATAGAGAAGATTTTGAGAAGAAACCATTTTCATTGCTATAGATGCATAGATAGGTTAGATTGAGAGTAGTGGATATGATAATAAATTTCCAAATTAGTTTGATGAGGAGTTCTTTGTGTGTGTCCATCAAATAGATAGCAACATGGAACAAGAGGAAGATGCTAAGTTGTTTGAAGAGCAAGAAGATGTTTTCTAAGAAGATTAGAGTGAGCCATATGTTGATACAACCTTGAGCGATGTTGAAAAGTAGAGTAACTTGAGTTTTGAAGAATTTGATGAAGCACATGTCGAGGTTGCCCACAACAAGGAACATGGAGTACTAGCCACTAAGACTTCACAAAATCAGGATATTACTGCCATTACTCCTTGTGAGGTAGGAGGATATGAGATTGATTCATAAGAGAAGGAAAATCATGATGAGCTTTCTTCCCAAGATACTTTTTTTAATGATGTTGAGTTGAATATTTGTGATGAAGTGTGTTATGAAGATGTGTATGTTGAGTGTTAAACTTGATTGATTGTGAAGAGAGCTACTTTCAATGGGTGTGTATGATAATTGCATAGCTCAAATCAATATTATTGACGTAATGTATGCTAGTTTAGAACTGCAAGATTTTGGGTGTGCATAATAAAATGGATTTTTTGAGTCATCTTCACATTATGAGTGCATGTTGGAAGATAACTTTAAAATTAACTTAATTGAAATAAATTCATCCAATATTGAAGTTAATTTCTTTTCAAATGTGTTTATGGAATATGATGCTATTTATTTTGTTTTTAGGCCTCTATCTGCATGTGTTGATAGGAGGGCATCCATTAGAGGGTAATCAACAGGAATGGGTAGCAAGTTTTGGAGCATGAAGAAAGTGGAGATTAAACAACAGATGTACAAATAAAGGGGGAGATTGACGTTACCTCAAATTTTGCATTGAAGAATGAGTCAACATTCCAAAAGGAGTTGAAAATGGGATATTTCCTCATTCTTCGTTTCTTAAGTGATTGTAGGTACACAGGAACATAAATAAAAGGGAAGCGATCCCCATTTTTAGATGGCACAAAGAAGATACACATGCAAAAATGGAGGTGCATTGTAAGTCTACATACCAAGAGAGGTTTTCATTTCATCAGTTGAAGATGCATGAGGCCAAAACATAAATTGCATAGGTCTTCCCTCTAAGAAATGAAGGGATACTGAGTGGAAGAATAAGTACAATAGATCTTGTCCAAGAGTGAAGAGATCTATTGTTGAGCCATCTTTATCATGACCCTAATAGAAGAAAAAGGCTTTTGGTGCCTTCTATTAAAAGAAAAAAAGTCCAAAGAACAATCCATCAAGAGAATAAGAAGTCAAAGATGATTTGAATATTTTTAACAAGGCTTTCAATTATAGAAGTGAGCAGATTAATCTTCAAGTAGGGAGGATCGAAATTCTTCTAATGCACATGGTGATGGTGTTGAGTGAGCATACTCAGGGTGATTAGGAGATCAAAATTGCTTCGCTCTATGGTGCCAAAATCACAATTTGAGCTTGTTTGGACCTCCGAATGCACTATCACAGTGCTTGTGTAGGCTATTTCATCTTTTTGTGCCAAAGATATATACAAATTTTGGTTCGCTAGTATAAGCATATCCAAATCTGCTACATGTCTACTAGAACCTGTCATGGTAGTTCTATTCAACTTTTTTAGATACAATCATTTTTCTATATCAGGGTATTTTAGTTAGTGGCCATGGCTAAAAGTAGTGATGTATTGTGTATGTTGGCTATTGAGGATAAGTTGGACGATACCAATTACCCATTGTGGGCTTATATGATGCGACATGTATTGGTTGCAAAAAGGATTGTGGAACATTATGCATGGTGTTGAAAAATTTCCTATTACACCTGCAAATACAGGTATTGAAGCTGATGTAGATGGCATTGAAGATGCTCATATTCTTCAACTTCCCATTTGTGCAATGATTTTTGCTGCACCTATTGCAAAGCAAATTTGTTGGGATGGCATAGATGCTCAGGCACATGCATTGACAGCCTTGTCTGTCCAATGTGCCATTATTCCTCACATTCGCTCTTGTAGAACAGCTAAGGATGCTTGGGATACACTTATCACATTGTACCAGGTTAGGAATGAGGCTCATGTTGCTTACCTCGAAAAACAATTGGAGAGTGAGCACATGAATGAAGGTGATACTATGGACAATTTTTTTACAAAGATCAATGATTTGAAGGAACACTTGATTTATGCTGATTAAGTTATACCAAATAGCTCATTTGTGCAGACCATTTTGAATGTTCTTCCTAATTCATATCAGACTTTTGCTTCTACTCATTGTTTGATGATGAAAGGCAATCCAAATGCCTTGTCATTTGAGGAGTTAGTCTCTGTTCTGTGGTAGGAAGATCAGTCTAGGCAGAACATGTCTATTATGGGTGTTGGAGATCAAGCTTTCCTGGCTAGTCAGAAGGGCAAAGGTAAATGGAGCTCATCTACTAGTAAGCAAAATCCTATAAATGTTGCACATTCGAAGAAGGAAGACAAAGATGAGAAGAAATCATAAGTGCAAATTTTTTTTTGCAAAATATTGTAAAGCAAATGATCATGTCATTAAGAGCTATCCAAAACTGGGTGCTAAAGAGTCAAAGACAAAAGAGGCCAGAATGGTTGTTGCAGAGGCCTCTACACCAAAAATAGAGTCCGCTAATCTTGTGCAGAATGAAGAAGGGGCTTTTACTACTGTTTGCAATTTTGACCCATCTTCTCATGAGTAGTGTATGTCTATAGTAGACTTAGATGTTTGGTATTTTGATAGTGGGGCAATCAAACATATTACCTTGCGGCATAGTTTCTTCACTTCACTCGAGCCTGCCCCTACAGGGAATACTATCACATGCACCAACAACTCCTCTTAACCTGTCATGGGAGTTGGTAAGATCATTCTAACTACTACTGATGGTAGTTCTTTCACTTTTTCAGATGCTTTATTTGTGCCAAGGATCAAGAAGAATGTGTTCTCAGTTTTGATTTTAGCCAAGATTGGATTGTTTATGAAATTTGTTGATGACCGATGTATAGTTCATTATCTATCAAATGGCGATGTGATTATTGCTTCTGGTATTTTATGTCATGGGCTGTATAAGCTCATAGACTATGAAAACTCTATGAATGATTCAGCATGTGTAGCACATGATTCGCAGGCTATGTTAGATGCAAAGCTTTGGCATGCATGCTTTGGTCATCTGAATTTCGCTAGTTTGCTACGCCTATAGAAATCTGAAATGGTGTCCTCTCTGCCCAAACTTGAGGCACCTAGTAAACATGTATGTGAAGGCTGTATTTTGGGCAAAATGCAGTGTTCCTCGTTCCCAAAAGATGGTTCTGTTCAAGCTACACAGAAATTGTAGATTGTTCACAGTGATGTATGTGGTCCTATGCACACATCCTCTTTCGGAAACTACCTTTACTTCGTGACTTTCAATGATGATTTTTCTAGGCATGCATGGGTTTATCCATTGAAAGTAAAGTCCGAAGTGTTCATTTGCTTCAAATAGTTTTTGGTTTTGGCAAAAAATCTATCAACATGCAAAATCGGCACCCTCCGTTCTAATCGAAGAGGGGGGATATATGTGTTCTGACTTTAATGCATTTCTGGTTGAACATGGGATAAAACATCAATGTACAGTGCCATATACACCTCAACAGAATGGAGTTGCTGAATGGAAGAACAAGTCACTCATGCAGATGGCGATGTGTATGGTCAAGAGTCAAGCTTTACCACATAGTTTCTGGCTAGAGGTTGTCATGTGTGCATCATATGTACTTAAAAGGTTTCACACTAAAGCATTGCATTCTATCACTCCATATGAGGCTTGGCATGGTTGCAAGCCATTGGTTGCTCATCTACGTGTTTTTGGTTGTCTGGCATATGCATTAGTGCATGAACAATATCTCGGGAAATTGGATGATAAAGCATTAAAATGTATTTTTGTTGGGTACAGTTATGAAAGCAAAGGCTATTGTCTGTATCATCCACAGACTAAATGCATTTCGGTTAGCCGTGATGTTGTTTTTGTGGAAGATTGCAAGAGAATGAGGATTACGACCACCATGTGCTAGAGAGATGACTCTCCTCCCAACCTTATGCATGTATATATAGTTACTCGAATCAACGAGGACCACAAATGTAACTAGAGTCCACAAGTACATGTGCAATCTCCTCCACTCCTTTCATACCTTCCACTAGAGTCTACTAGTGGCTGGAGTGATCTTGACCACTGCTTTAATACCTTCCACTAGAGTCCACTAGTGGTTGGTGTACTCACCTCTTGAGTTAAGCCCACTGGACTCAAGTTAACTCACCTTAACTTGAGTTAGACGGCTCTAGAGTTCCTTGGGCAAAACTCTCTCCCCATGCTCCCCATGGGAATTGAACCCAAGACCTCCTCCTTAACAACCATGAGACTTAACCACGAGGCTAAGTGGATTACTTGTATATGACAGCAACGAACTTATGCTTGAGTCTATTATTGAGATCTTTGGTCCTACAAAGGAGTGACCAAACAATATCCGATTTCAGATCTATCTGAAGCAGTCGGATCCTTAGACCATAGACTTACTTTATTACATTCTTCTCCCCTTGGGAAAATATTTTCATCCTCATAAATAAAGCTATATATAGTATCCGTAGGCAACCCCCGAGCCTCATGTTCTAAAACTAGAAGAACAAGGTCATGTTCTAGAACTGGAAGAACATGTCTCATCTCTGTGGTGGCATCCCTGCCCAGATGATTCAAAACACTGTCTCATTTTGCACTTTGATAAACTTATCAAAGTACAAAGTAGTGAATGAATAATAAGGGTGGATCTAAAAAATATCCCTGGCCAATTCACAGTTTCTCAATGTGCAATCTAGGCACAAATATGTGAAGTAGATGGATGCAAATTACTAAGGCATAACTAGTGCATGGACTTAGTTAATGAAGGTGGGATTCCTATCCCTTGCAAGACTCTGAGAACTCTTGATTCACTTGAATTTGTTTTGGAGAACTTGAAGTATGGTTGTCCCAAACATATAACTTAGATGTTTGTGTAATGGTTTACTTTGATCCAATAGTTACTTGATTTTTTCACTCGACTAGAGGACTACTTTGTCCTAATGAGTTTAAAACTCCTATATAAACTGTAAGAGAATTTTACCATTTTCTTTGAGTCAACCATACTATAACTTTCCCAATACAAATTCGCAATGAAATTTGTCTAACTTAGGACACTATTCTCAAAGACTAGTTTTTTGCTAAAAGTTCTTGGGAATTGTCAATCCATTGAGCAATTCCTAACTTCTCCATTCTAGAGTATACTGGACTCTAGAACATAATTTTTGCTATAACTTGAAGCAAACTTCAATAAATAAGTCCACTTAGACTTAGTATCTTTTGAAGATTCAAAATTTTCTTGTACATAACATCTATGTATGATGTTTTAATTTAGTTATCTAGTTCTAACCAGCTAACCTTGGTCTTTTGCATAAGGAATCAGATACCATATCTGAGCCAATTTCAAAAGATTTGAAAAGCGGAAAGAAATAACTGAAATTCAGTATAACCAATTCAAACTTCGAAGATATGTAAGTTGGCTATGAGTCAAAATCTAGATGACTCAGGACTTTAACTTCTCTAAGATCTATTTCAACATGATATTGAAGCATTTTTTCTATCTTTAAGAGAAAGGAGCTGGATTCTCAAAAAGGTTCAAAGCAAATCAAAAACATCATCCAAACACAAGATACTAGTGTGGTAACCAACATCAGTGTGTCGACCCACTGAGGTTCTGTTGATGAGTTTTGAATTCAAATAATGCTTCACTTCAAACTAAATTCAAGCCATATTCAGTCTTTTTGACTCCTTACTCGGAATGCAATTCTTGTGCATTTCTTTGAGTAAAGAAAGTCAATTTACCAAGTTACACTAAAGAATGTAATAAAGTAAGTCTATGGTCTAAGGATCCGACTGCTTCAGAGAGATCTGAATCAGATATCATTTGGTCACTCTTCTGTAGGACCAAAGATCTCAAGAATAGACTCAAGCATAAGTTCATGTGCTCTCATATACAAGTAATCCACTTAGCCTAGTGGTTAAGTCTCATGGTTATGAAGGAGGAGGTCTTGAGTTCAATTCCCATGGGGAGCATGGGGAGAGAGTTTTGCCAAAGGAACTCTAGAGCCTTCTAACTCAAGTTAAGATGAGTTAACTTGAGTCCAGTGGACTTAACTCAAGAGGTGAGTACACCAACCACTAGTGGACTCTAGTGGAAGGTACTAAAGCAGTGGTCGAGATCACTCCAGCCACTAGTAGACTCTAGTGGAAGGTATGAAAGGAGTGGAGGAGATTGCACATGCACTTGTGGACTCTAGTTACATTTGTGGTCCTCGTTGATTCGAGAAGCTATATATACAAGCATAAGGTTGGGAGGAGAGTCATCTCTCTAGCACGTGGTGATCGTAATCCTCATTCTCTTGCATTTTTCTACAATAGATCAATTGAAAAAGCTATACTACTCGTAATATCAACATCGTCTCCTCTATGCGGAGCATCTTGCTGATCTCACGACATGAACTCACGCAAGGAGGAAAAGGATACATGCCAAAAATTATGAGGATGATGAAATGCTATCAAGATCTCCATGGATTCTTAACCTAATGCTCTGATATCAATGCAAGAGAATGAGGATTACGACCACCACGTGCTAGAGAGATGACTCTCCTCCCAACCTTATGCCTATAAATATAGCTGCTCGAATCAACGAGGACCACAAATGTAATTAGAGTCCACAAGTGCATGTGCGATCTCCTCCACTCCTTTCATACCTTCCACTAGAGTCTACTAGTGGCTGAAGTGATCTCGACCACTGCTTTAGTACCTTCCACTAGAGTCCTATAGTGGTTGGTGTACTCACCTCTTGAGTTAAGTCCACTGGACTCAAGTTAACTCACCTTAACTTGAGTTAGAAGGCTCTAGAGTTCCTTGGGCAAAACTCTCTCCCCATGCTTCCCACGGGAATTGAACCCAAGACCTCCTCCTTCACAACCATGAGACTTAACCACTAGGCTAAGTGGATTACTTGTATATGAGAGCACATGAACTTATGCTTGAGTCTATTCTTGAGATCTTTGGTCCTACAAACAAGTGACCAAACAATATCGGATTTCAGATCTGTCTGAAGCAGTCGGATCCCTAGACCATAGACTTACTTTATTACAAAGATGCTATTCAGCCACTACTTCCATAATGGTGATACTCTCTCTCTCTGATGGTGGTTCCTCAGCTTTGAAACCACTTATTGATGGTTGTCACGGCAAAGGCCCGAACCTTGTCAAGCCTGCAGAATTCGTCACGTCACCGAAAAGATGCTAAGCTAGAGAGATATTAGAACACCTCCATAATCAACAGTAGCTTAGCAAGATTACTGCCACTCAAACATATAAGACTGTATTTTAAAATTACTGAAATTCAACAGGAACTTCACCGGACTATCACCAGACTGACACCGTAGTTATACCGGAATCTTATCGGAATCAACTCCTATTCTGTTTGTAATTACTTCAAGTGAATATATGTGAAGTAAGGAAGTAATGCATGAACTTCCTTCACTGAATGAACTCTTTCTGAAGTTTAAAAAAAAAAAAAACTTCACCACTTCAAAATGCCTTTTTCGGTTAAACTTTGTACTGTGTATACATATCCATTTCACTTAAATCCTTGATGAACTGATAGTAGAGATGTCTAGCTATAAGATAAGCTATCTCTCGTACAAAACCTTAATTTATTCTGCGAGATATACTTCGTTGTTCTACCGGAAAATACGTTCACTGAAAGAACTGTTACTGACTGAAAATGCGTTTACTGAGACAATTGTAATTGACCAAAAAATTCGTTTACTGAGAAAATAACTGTTAACTAACTTTATACCGTAACACGAAAATACTCAGGTTTCTTCACATACGAACAGTGCACCCAAACTTCCACATGAACATGTGTTTTCTATTAGAGAAGATGTGTACAATGCTAGCTTGGCCTCTTCTTGCTCAAGCTATAGAAACTCTCCTACACTGAGTAGTTTCTTCTTACCATCTCTCTCAGATGAATAGTTGACATTTCAGGTTTCTGTTATTCATCTTTTCATACGTGATCTCTGGTGTCTTTTGAAACCTATTCTTGATCTCTATATGCACTCTATTTCAAAACTACACACACTTCTCATGCACGTCTCTCTTTATATACAGTTTGATTTGGTGTAACGAACTCTAACAAACTCTGATTCTGGAAGATTCTGCGTTGTACATAACGGTCGTGAATTTGTCCCTTCACTAAGGCTTTTGATTTTCTGAACATTTTGATTCGGCTTCTCTTTATCTTTCTTTTTTCTTATGTCTTTCTGTATGTCAAATTCGTGAGTGATTCTTCAACAGCTCCCCCTCAATCACTAATTTGACTCTTCCTGTCTTTCATATATTTTCCTTTCTTTTATACCTGCCATTTCTTTGAATCTGCTTGTCTTTGTTCCATCCAAGCTCTTTGTCAGAATATCTACAATCTGATCTTTTGTTGGAGTCTATACTATTTCTATCGCCTTCTCCATTACCTTTTCCCTCAGGAAATGATACTGAATTTCTATGTGCTTTGTTCTTGCATGAAATACTGGATTTGCTGCAAGATACAACGAGCTCATATTATCTCCATGTATGATAGGTATACCTTGATCAATACCCATGCTTTTGAACAAGGTCTGCATCCATATCACTTCTTTAGCTGCTTCTACAAGTCCTTTATATTTTGCTTATGTTGATGACAAAGCCACTGTGTGTTGTTTCTTCGAACACCAACTCACTAGCTTATCTCCTAGGTATATCATATACCCATGTGTTGATCTTCTGTCATCTTGACTTCCTGCCTAGTCTGAGTCACTGAATGCTCTCAGCTTTATATCTGACGTAAAAGGATAGTATAATCCTTCTTTTATAGTTCTTTTGATATATCTAAGAACCCTCTGTCCTGCAACCCAATGTTGATCCTTTGGACAATGCATGAACTATGAGAGAACTCCTACTGCATAGCTAAGATCCGGTCGTGTTAGCGTAGCGTAAATTAGACTTTCCACTAACGACTGATACTTTCTCATATCTTTAAACTCTGCACCACTATATTTGCTGAGTTTATGATTTGCTTCAAGTGGTGTTGAAGCTTCTCTACAATTCTCCATATTAAACTTCTTCAATAAGTTTAAGAGATACCTTTCTTGTGTAACATATACACCATGATCTGTGTATGTGATTTCCATTCCAAGAAAGTATGATAACTTTCCTAGATCACTGATCTGAAACTCCTTTTCAAGTAATCTCTTTACTTCTTTAATTCCTTCATCTGAAGTACCTGTGATTATGATGTCATCTACATCAATGCAAATGTAGATCATACCTTCTTCTGTTCTCTTGATGAGTAGACTTGCATCTGCTTTCGAACTTTGGTATCCAAGTTCATTGAGATATTTTACAAGTCTATAATTCCAAGCTCTTGGAGCTTACTTCAGTCCATAAAGTGCTTTCCTTAATCTGCAAACAAAGTTTGGGTATCTAGAACTTACAAACCCTTCCGGTTGTTCCATGTAGACTTCATCTGATGTGTATCCATTCAGAAATGCATTCTTGATATCCAGTTGACTTAGCTTCCATCCTTTTGATGCTGCTATAGCAATCACTGTCCTTCTGGTTGACATCTTTGCCACCAGACTAAACATCTCGTCATAATCTATGCCATGCATCTGAGCATAGCCCTTGATAACCAGTCTAGCTTTGTATCTGGCTATCCTTCCATCTGCAAGTTTCTTAACTTTGAAAACCCATTTATTTTTTATCACCTTCTTACCATTTGGTTTAGGAACAAGTTCCCATGTCTTGTTCTCTTCTAGTGCACTGAACTCTTCTTCCATTGCTTCTTCCCATTGCTTCTTGCCTTTAGCTTCATCATAGTTCTGAGGTTCTTCATCATCTTTGACCATATATGCATAATTTTTCTGAGTTATATACGAAGTACCATAGGAATACCTTTCTGGTTGTCTTCTAGTCCTGCTTGACCTTCTTAGTTCACATTCTTCATAAGTGTCTGAATACACTTCCTCATCAAGTATAGGAATTTCTTCATTCCTTTTTGTTAATCCATTTCTGGACGTACTTGCTTGCATATAGTCTTCATCTCTATTCACCTGCACAATTGATTTTCCTTTCTCTTTTCTTCTTACCTCTTCTTCAAATTCTTCCGTTGTGTGACTTTGATCTGTATACCAGCTCTTCTGTTCATCAAATGTAACATCTCTGGAAACAGTAAACTATTTTGTTAGAGGACTCCATAACCTATAGCCCATCTGCTTTTCATCGTATCCGACGAACACATATTTCTCTGCTTTTGGTTCAAGCTTATGTCTGAGTTGTGATGGTACATAAGCATAAGCTACTGATCCAAACACTTTACAATGATCAAGTGTTGGTTTCTTTCCCCACCAAGCTTCATACGGGGTCATTCCATCTAATGTTGTACACGGTAATCTGTTTACCAAGTATGTAGCTGTATTTACGGCTTCAGCCCAAAGATAATTTGGACAATCCTTTTCCTTTAGCATAGCTCGTGCAAACTCGACTAGAGTTTGGTTCC
Organism: Ceratopteris richardii; assembly: GCA_020310875.1. NCBI lineage: Eukaryota > Viridiplantae > Streptophyta > Polypodiopsida > Polypodiales > Pteridaceae > Ceratopteris > Ceratopteris richardii. Next base: position 203,449,909 of record CM035406.1, on the reverse strand, counting down.
TTCTTTCTGCTACACCATTTTGTTGTGGTGTATATCTGTAGGTTATTTCTCTCTTAATACCTGCATTCCAAAGATAATCATTGAACTCTCGGGAGAAGTATTCTCCCCCTCCATCAGACCTCAGTCTCTTCAGCTTTTGACTTGTGAGTCTTTCAGCATATGCATGAAAATGCTTGAAGGTTTCAAATACTTCTGATCTTTCCTTCAAAACATATAACGTTATCCATCTTGTAGCATCATCAATGAATAAAACATAATACTTTGAGCCACTGATTGATCCTTCTTTTGTTGGATCCCATACATCTGTATGAATGAGTTCGAGTACTTCATCATGTTTGAATCCTTTCTTCTGGAAAGGTAACCTGTAGGCTTTTCCCATTTGACATGCTTCGCACTTGTGAATCATGTGTTGGTTCTGTACATTCGGTAATCCCAGTACTGACTGATTTGAAATCATAGCTTTAATTCTTTTTTCATTGAAATGACCTAATCTCTTATGCCAGAGATCAAGTTCTGTAATCACCTTTTCACCATGTGTGAGCAACGCTTGGCCGATGTTCCCTTGTACTCTTAAAGTAAAGAGTCTGCCTTCCTTCTTACCAGAGACAATCTGATTATATCCATTCTCGGGATCTTCTACAAATACTCCTTCATTTGTAAATCTGACCTGAAAACCTTTCTCAACTATCTGTCCTACGCTAATCAAATTTTTCGATATTGTTGGAACATACAAAACATTGGTTATCAAATTTGCTCCACTCTTACACTTCACTTTTCCAATTAAATGTACACTGTGCCTCGTATTGTCACCTCTTTGAACAGTATGACTAGAACTACCTTTTTCCAATTCTGACATCAATTCTATATTTCCTGACAAGTGATTAGAACATCTAGAATCAATGTAAAATACCTTTAGGTCTTCGTTATCTGATGTGCTGATTGAGTTCATCATCAATGATGTATGACTTTCATTCTGTGTGTCATTTGCGTAGTTGTTGTAGGTGGTGTTGTAGGATTGATTCTGCCCCCAGCTTCTTGCTCCACCTCTACCATAGCTTCCTCTTTGATTTTGTCTACCTCTTTGAAAGTTATTCTGATATCTTCCGCTTCTACCTCTGCTGTTACTGTTCTGATTTTGATTTGATCCTTGGGAATTATGCCAGCAATCATGAGCCAGATGATTACTTAGTCCATAAATCTAGCAAGCCTTCTTATTGTTATTCTGGCTACTTCTTCCTCTTCCAAGACCTCTTGCTCTTCCTCTGTCGGTGCCTTTACCTCTTGCATAATAAGCCTAAGAACTCGACTCTTCTTCATCTTTTGACTTACCTTTGTCTGCTTTCTTCTTGTTCTTCATGTACATTGCAGAACTTTGTCCTTTATCTGCATCTCCTTTCAGGTCTTGCTCATATGTGAGCATCAAACCAAGTAGCTGATTTAAATCTGGTACAAAATGATTTAAAGAAAGTTCAGTTGAGAGTACGAAAGGTTTCCACCTTTCATCTCCTCTCAAACCTGTTAGCAGTTGCGCTATCAATCTATGATCTTCAACATCTTCATTTATGGATCCAAGACTATCTGCTAGATCCTTCATCTTAGTGACATAGTCACTAATGCTTTGACTCGACTTCTTTTTGAACGTTGTGAATTCGTACCATAAGCTAGCCTTCCTAGCTTTCATAGTATTTTGGAAATGATCTTCCAACACACTCCATATGTCCTCCGCTTTCTCTAGACCTCTAATGTGCGGTAGTAGATGATCTGTAACGGTATTATAAATGTAAGCTCTTGTTGTTGCATCTTTCTTATGCCACAGCTTCAAGGCTTCTAATTCTTCTTTTTCCGGTTGACTATCATCTTCAAAAGTCGGCTTCTTTTCTTCTCCGGTCACATACATCATTAATTCCTTACTCATAAGTAAGGCTTCCATGCGCATTACCCATGCGGGATAATTATCTCTGTCCAATTTATCAATTTGGACATGATCTGCCATGATCTTCTTGTTTCTGTTACTTCCAATGAGTGTAATGTTAAAGGGTTTTACCTTTGTAAACCTTTACCCTTGAGAATAACTTCAGAACGTTTCTTGACGCCGTTTGTTATTGATTCTCTTTTCATTCCTTCTTCTGAGAAACTTTTTCCATTCTTCAAAATCTTTTCTGTTCTGGTTCCACTTGTTGTGGTTAACCAGCTTTGAACCCTCTTCTTAGACCTCACTGCTCTGATACCACTGATGGTGATACTCTCTCTCTCTCTCTCTGATGGTGGTTCCTTAGCTTTGAAACCACTTATTGATGGCCGTCACGGCAAAGGCTCGAACCTTGTCAAGCCTGCGGAATTTGTCGCGTCACCGAAAAGATGCTAAGCTAGAGCGATATTAGAACACCTCCATAATCAACAGTAGCTTAGCAAGATTACTGCCACTCAAACATATAAGACTGTATTTTGAATTTACTGAAATTCAACTGGAATTTCATCGGATTGTCACCAGACTGATACCGTAGTTATACCGAAATCTTACCAGAATCAACTCCTATTCTGTTTGTAATTACTTCAAGTGAATATACGTGAAGTAAGGAAGTAATGCGTGAACTTCCTTCACTGAATGAACTCTTTCTGAAGTTTAAAAAAAAAAACTTCACCAGTTCAGAATGCCTTTTTCGGTTAAACTTTTTATTGTGTATACATATCCATTTCACCGAAATCCTTGATGAAATGATAATAGAGATGTCTAGCTATAAGAGAAGCTATCTCTCATACAAAACCTTAATTTATTCTGCGAGATATACTTCGTTGTTCTACCGGAAAATACGTTCACTGAAAGAACTGTTACTAACCGAAAATGCGTTTACTGAGACAATTGTAATTGACCGAAACATTCATTTACTGAGAAAATAATTGTTAACTAACTTTATACCGTAACACGAAAATACTCAGGTTTCTTCATATACGAACAGTGCGCGCAAACTTCCACATGAACATGTGTTTTCTATTAGAGAAGATGTGTACAATGCTAGCTTGGCCTCTTCTTGCTCAAGCTATAGAAACTCTCCTACACTGAGTAGTTGCTTCTTACCATCTCTCTCAGATGAATAGCTGACATTTCAGGTTTCTGTTATTCATCTTTTCATACGCGATCTCTGGCGTCTTTTAAAACTTATCCTTGATCTCTATATGCACTCTATTTCAAAACTGCACACACTTCTCACGCACGTTCTCTCTTTATATACAGTTTGATTCGGTGTAACAAACTCTAACAAACTCTGATTCTGGAAGATTCTGCGCTGTACATAACGGTCGTGAATTTGTCCCTTCACTAAGGCTTTTGATTTTCTGAATATTTTGATTCTGCTTCTCTTTATCTTTCTTTTCCTTTATGTCTGTCTGTATGTCAAATTCGTGAGTGATTCTTCAACATTCCATGTACTAAGTAGACATCTATTAGCTCCAAAGACATGTATGATACTTTGCTGCCTTTTTTTACAGGTGGACAGTTTAGTGCTGGTCCTAATGAGGCAACTTCTCAACCTTTGCAAGTTTCATGTGATGATGGAGATCATTCCATTTCTGATCCAGATTTACATGATGCACTTATTTATGAGAGAGCTGATATTGAGGAGGCAAAAGCTTTGCACAAATGGCTGGGGTAGACTTTGCATGATAGCAAATTAGATGCAGCTCTGTTGTACCATACTCGTTCAGGCTCTCATAGTGCCTCTTTTGCATCTATTTGCTATGCTATGGCTTCCTCTAGTCCCTGTGATGAGGCTAAGCTTGTTTTGTTTGATGAAGCATAGAATTCTGAACATTGGATAGCTACAATGCAATCTGAATATGATGCTATCATGAAAAATGGTACCTCGACTTTATGTGGCTTGCCTACTAGCAAGAAGGCCATTGGCACTAAGTGGGTATACAAGTTGAAGCTTAAACCTGATGGAATAGTCGAAGGGTATAAGGCTAGGTTTGTTGCAAAGGGTTATGTGCAAGAAAGAGGCATTGATTTTGATGAGACATTTGCACCTACATGCTGAATGACTATTGTTCATAGCATTAGTGCACTTCTAGCTCATCATGGTTGGGATGTACATCAGTTGGATATTAAAACAAAATTTTTGAATGGTGATTTGCATGAAGAAGTGTATGTTTTTCAACCCCGTGGCTTTGTGCAGAGAGGGCATGAAAACCAAGTGTGTAGGTTAAACAAGGCATTATATGGTCTAAAGCAAGCACCACGTGCTTGGTATGAAAAGATACATGCCTATCTTATTGCACATGGTTTTCAGAATAGTCCAGTTGAAAGCACCTTGTATGTTAAGCGTGCTAATGATGTACATTTGATCATTGTTGTGTATGTTGATGACATGCTGCTCACTGGTCCTCATGAGAAGAATATTGCTGATTTTAAGGCTAATTTTCATGCCATTTGAGATGTCTGATTTGGGGCATTTGCATCATTATTTGGGCATTCAATTTGTGCACATTGATCCTAGAATGGCTTTGTGTCAAATGAAATGTATTGACACATTATTGTAGCTTTTTGGCCTTGAAGACTCTAAACCTATGGCCACTCCTATGGAGACAGGTTTACGATTGAGTCTTCATGATGCTGGAGATGCATTTGATGTTGTTCTCTATTAGCAGGTTGTTGGATGCTTGATTTACTTATGCATTACTTGGCCAGATATTCAGTTTATTGTCTCACAAATGAGCAGGTTTATGCATTGCCCAGGTGTCAAGCATTAGCAGGTGGTTAAGCGCATGTTTCACTACTTGAGTGGTACTTGGCTACTTAGATTGTTTTATCCGAAGGGGGATCACTACCACTAGATTTGCATGTTTTTTTTTAGAGTGGTTGGGCTGGTTGCTATGACACTCATGTGTCCACTAGTGGCTTTTGCTTCATGCTTGGTAGCTTATGTATGTCCTGGCTGAGCAAGAAGCAGCCTATTGTGGCCACGTCTAGTTGTGAAGCTAAGTATAGGGTAGCTTTCAAAGCGACTCTTGAGTGTGTGTGGCTCAGAAGCCTTATGGCTGATTTGGGTGTTGGTCATTCTTCTACCACCACCATCTTCATTGATAGTCAAAGCACATTGGCAATTGCGAGGAACTATGTGTTCCATGCTCATATTAAGCGCATTGAGGTGCATTATCATTATGTCAGCGAAAGGTCCTCTGTTGGGGAGATCAGCCTGGCATATGTGCCCATGTAGGAGAACATTGCAGACCTTTTTACGAAGGCTCTGCCTAGGCAGAAGCTTGAGGCTTTCCACAAAGCTTTGGGCTTACTTCCTTTTTTTGAGTGATTCCACATAGCTTGGCACTTCCTTATACATGAGTGCTAGCTCCTTGTTCACCACATCACTCCCAGGGGGGATTTGTTGATATATTTAGGTAGTGATGTGTGTGAACACTCTAGGACCGTTGGGGCACTCTTTTCCTTGTTTAGGAGGTTTTTTCTCCCGGTTTTTATATATGCATATTTCCCTAATGGCTTAATTATCTTTGTACCTTCTAGTTGTAATACATTCATTATTGTGTGTTGTGCTCCAAGATTCTTCTTCTTCTTCTTCCTTATGTTGTTCGCATGCTTTTGCAGATATCTAACTCCAACACTCAAGACCATGTGCAAATAAAGAGCGAGTCCAACTTTGAGTATGATATATCATTGTTTCAACTTTGCGACTGAGTTGTGGTATATTCCACGATTTCCAATAGAATTATAGAACCATGTGCCATTAATTGTTTCTATCATCCTATGAGCCATAGAAAAGAGCCAAATGGTTCACTATAGATATATCCTTCAGATATGGACTCCATAGTATGTAAAATAATTGAGTTGATATTATTCAAAAATTGACATCAAAACAAACTAAATTATATTGAGCAACACTATTAGTCATCTCTCGATCAATCTCAAGTCATGGTCAACTTTTGCACCCTATGTGCATCCCTAGGCAATTGAAACCCAGATTGTGGAGCATCTTGTTTCTTTTCTTGTTGCAGAGGATAGCACGGTTGAATCAAAATTTTTTGATACAACTAAATTCTATGGGGATGCGACACAATCCATGACAATCTTAAAAGTATGATAGAAAATCTCCACATATTGTTATGCTTCAATGGATATCATACATAAAATTACTAAATCAAGATCTTATATATGTAGCCCTTGTGAGAAGTGGAGAATGACATACCTAAGACTCATCTCCTAGCCTATTTATAGCCCTCTCCTACTCACCATCTAGAGTTATTTTTAAGGTTCCTCTATTCATGTGGTGATAACAACTATGTACCTTTTCTAAACTCCTTATCTTTAAGATAGAAAATCTCCACATGTAGTTATGCTTCAATGGATATCATACATAAAATTACTAAATCAAGATCTTATATATGTAGCCCTTGTGAGAAGTGGAGAATGACATACCTAAGACTCATCTCCTAGCCTATTTATAGCCCTCTCCTACTCACCATCTAGAGTTATTTTTAAGGTTCCTCTATTCATGTGGTGATAACAACTATGTACCTGATCAAAGAGCTTCCCATTCTTCTAGGCATGTACATCTCTGGAATATTACACCTTCCCCCTTCTAAAGATCATCATTCTCAATGATATAGAAGCATCTATTAACCTATGAATCAAAATTTCTTGATTCCAACTAATAAGAGTAGATTTTTCTGAGTGTTTGAAATACTACATTCTCAAAAAGTAGACATCTGGTCTCTCTTATTGTTGGCATATTTAGGTAGTGATGTGTGTGAACACACTAGGACCGCCGGGGCACTTTTTTCCCTCTTTAGGAGGTTTTTTTCCCCCGGCTTGTATATACGCCTATTGCCCTAATGGGCTACTTATCTTTGTACATTCTCTAGTAATACATTCATTATTGTGTGTTTGTGCTCCAAGCTTCTTCTTCTTCCTTGTGTTGTTCGCGTGCTTCTGCAGACGTCTATCTCCAACAATTGGTATCAGAGCAGGTCGTCGCTTCATCTAGGGCGCCGTCAACACTCCTCCGTTTGCAGTCTCAGAATCGCACGAATTTCGGTGAGCATACTCAGCATGTTTTCGAGATCAAAACGGCTTCGCTTTGTGGTGCCGAAATTGCGATCTGAGCTAGTTTCGGCCTCCGAACGCACTATCGTAGTGCTTGTGCAGGCTATTTTGTCCTTTTGTGCCAAAGGTATATACCAGTTTCTGTTCGCCAGTTTAAGTGTCGCGAAGTCTGCTACAGGTCTAGCAGAACTCGTCTGGGCAGTTCTGTTCAACTTTTTGAGATACAATCAATTTTGCGCATCAAGGTATTTTAGTCACCGGCCATGGCTGAAAGTAGTGATGTATTCCATATGTTGGTTGTTGAGGATAAGTTGGATGGTACCAACTACCCATTATGGGCTTATATGATGCGACATGTTTTGGTTGCAAAAGGATTGTGGAACATTGTGCAGGGTGTTGAAAGACGTCCTGTTACACTTGTAACGACAGGTACTACAAATACAGATGCTGGAGCTGATGAAGATGGTGTCGAAGATGATATTCCGCAGATTCCTATTCGTGATGCTGTTTCTGTTGCACCTACTACAGAGCAGATTCGTTGGGATGGCAGAGATGCCCAGGCACATGCATTGATAGCTTTGTCTATCAAACGTGCCATTATTCCTCATATTCGCTCTTGTAGAACAGCTAGGGATGCTTGGGATACACTTACCTCCCAAGCATCCCAAAACAGTTGCTTACCTCCGAAAACAGTTGGAGAGTGAGCACATGAATGAAGGTGATTCTATGGACAGTTTCCTAACAAAGATCAAAGATTTGAAGGAACAGTTGATTTCTGCTGATGAGATTATACCAGATAGCTCACTTGTGCAGACCGTTCTGAATGGTCTTCCTGATTCAAATCAGAGTTTTGCTTCTACTCTTCGGTTGATGATGAAAGGCAATCCGAATGCCTTATCATTTGAGGAGTTAGTCTCTGTTCTGTTGCAAGAAGATCAGTCCAGGCAGAACAGGTCCATTATGCGAGTTGCAGATCAAGCTTTCCTGGCTAGTCAGAAGGGCAAAGGAAAATGGAGCTCTTCAACTAGTAAGCAAAAATCTGCTAATTCTGCATATTCGAAGAAGGAAGATAAAGATGAGAAGAAATCAGAAAAGCAGAAATTGTTTTGTAAGTACTGTAAAGGGAATGATCATATCATAAAGAACTGTCCAAAACTGGCTGCTAAAGAGGCAAAAAAGAAAGAGGCTGGAATGGTTGTTGTAGAGGCCTCTACACCAAAAATAGAGTCTGCAAATATTGTGCAGGAAGAAGAATGGGCGTTTACTACTGTCTGTAGTTTTGACCCATCTTCTCATGAGTAGTGCATGTCTGCAGTAGACTCAGATGTTTGGTATTTTGATAGTGGGGCGACCAAACATATTACCTCGCAGCGCAGTTTCTTCTCTTCACTCGAGCCTGCCCCTACAGGGAATACTGTTACATGCACCAACAACTCCTCTTATCCTGTTATGGGAGTTGGTAAGATCATTTTGACTATTGCTGATGGTAGTTCTTTCACTTTGTCAGATGCTTTATTTGTGCCAGGGATCAAAAAGAACTTGTTATCAGTTTTTGCATTAGCCAAGATTCGCTTGGTTGTGAAATTTGTTGATGACAGGTGTACAGTTCATGATCTGTCAAATGGCGATGTGATTATTGCTTCTAGCATTTTATTTCATGGGTTGTATAAGCTCATAGACTATGAAAGATCTGTGAATGATTCGGCATGTGCAGTTCATGATTCTCAGGCTATGTCAGATGCAAAGCTTTGGGATGCACGCTTTGATCATCTGAATTTCGCTAGTTTGCTACACCTGCAAAAATCTGATATGGTGTCTTCTTTGCCCAAGCTTGAGGCACTTGGAAAACATGTATTTGAAGGCTGTATTTTGGGCAAAATGCAGCGTTCCTCCTTTCCAAAAGATGGTTCAGTTCGGGCTACGCAGAAATTGCAGCTTGTACATAGTGATGTCTGTGGTCCTATGCAGACACCCTCTTTTGGCAATTACCTTTACTTCGTGACTTTCATTGATGATTTTTCCAGGCATGCATGGGTATATTCATTAAAGGCAAAGTCCAAAGTGTTCATGTGCTTCAAACAGTTTTTGGTTTTGGCTGAAAATCTGTCAGCATGTAAAATGGGCACCCTTCGTTCTGATCGAGGGGAGGAATATATGTCTTCTGATTTTAATGCATTTCTAGCTGAACGTGGGATAAAACACCAGTGTACAGTGCCGTATACACCTCAACAGAATGGAGTTGCTGAACGAAAGAACAGGTCACTCATGGAGATGGCGAGGTGCATGGTCAAGAGTCAGGCTTTACCACATAGTTTCTAGCTTGAGGTTGTCATGTGTGCAGCATATGTACTGAATAGGTGTCCCACTAAAGCGCTACAGTCTATCACTCCATATGAGGCTTGGCATGACCGCAAGCCATCTGTTGCTCATCTACGTGTTTTTGGTTGTTTGGCATATGCACTAGTGCCTGAACAACATCGCAGAAAATTGGATGATAAGGCAGTAAAATGTATTTTTGTTGGATACAGTTCTGAAAGTAAAGGCTATCGACTGTATCATCCACAGACTAAACGCATTCTAGTTAGCCGTGATGTTGTCTTTGTGGAAGATGCTATTCATCCATTGCTTTCATGTACTAAGGAGAAATCTGTTAGCTCCAAAGACATGTATGATACTTTGATGCCTCTTTTTACAGGTGGACAGTCTAGTGCTGGTCCTAATGAGGCAACTTCTCAGCCTTTACAGGTTTCATATGATGATGCAGATCATTCTATTTTTTATGCAGATTTACATGATCCACTTGTTGATGAGAGAGCTGATATTGAGCAGGCAAAAACTATGCCAAAATGGCTGGTACAGACTTTGCGTGATAGCAAATTAGATGCACCTTTGTCATATCGTACTCGTCCAGGCTCTCATAGTGCCTCCTTTGCATCAGATTGCTATGCTATGGTTGCGTCTAGTCTCTGTGATGAGAATGAGCTTGTTTCTTTTGATGAAGCACAGAATTCAGAAAATTGGATGGTTGCTATGCAATCCGAATATGATGCTATAATGAAGAATGGTACATGGTCTTTATGTGACTTGCCTCCTGGCAAGAAGGCCATTGGCACTAAGTGGGTATACAAGCTGAAGCATAAACCTGATGGTACAGTTGACAGGTATAAGGCTAGGCTTGTTGCAAAGGGTTATGCGCAGGAAAGAGGCATTGATTTTGATGAGACCTTTGCACCTACATGCCGTATGACTACTGTTCAGAGCATTTGTGCACTTGTAGCCCATCATGGCTGGAATGTACATCAGTTGGACATTAAAACAGCATTTCTGAATGGTGACTTGCATGAAGAAGTGTATGTTTTTCAGCCCTGTGGCTTTGTGCAGAAAGGGCATGAAAACCAGGTGTGCGAGTTAAAGAAGGCATTATATGGTTTAAAGCAAGCACCACGTGCTTGGTATGAGAAGATACATGCCTATCTGGTTGCACATGGTTTTGAGAACAGTCCAACTGAAAGCACCTTATATGTTAAGCCTGCTAATGATGTGCTTCTGATCATTGTTGTCTATGTTGATGTCATGCTGCTCACTAGTCCTATTGAGAAGCATATTGCTGATTTCAAGGCTGATTTGCATGCCTCATTGGGGATGGCTGATTTGGGGCATTTGCATCACTATTTGGGCATTCAGTTTATGCAAGTTGATGGTGGAATGGCTTTGTGTCAAACGAAATATATTGACACATTATTGCAGCATTTTGGCCTTGAAGACTGTAAGCCTATTGTCACTCCTATGGAGACAGGTTTACGATTAAGTCTACATGATGCTGGAGATGCATTTGATGCTGTTCTCTATCAACAAGCTGTTGGATGCTTGATTTACTTATGCATTACTCGGCCAGATATTCAGTTTGTTGTCTCACAGATGAGCAGGTTTATGCATTGCCCAGGAGTCACGCATTGGAAGGCGGTTAAGCGCATCTTTCGCTGCTTGAGTGGTACTCCGCTACTTGGGTTGTTTTATCCCAAGGGGGGATCACTACCACCATATTTGCATGCTTTTTCTAACTCAGATTGGGCTGGTTGCTATGACACTCGTGTGTCTACCAGTGGTTTTTGCTTCATGCTTGGTAGCTCATGTATATCTTGGTTGAGCAAGAAGCAGCCTACTGTGGCCACTTCCAGTTGTGAGGCTGAGTATAGGGCAGCTTTCACAGCGACTATTGAGTGTGTGTGGCTCAGATGCCTTGTGGCTGATTTGGGTGTTGGCACTCTTCTGCCACCACCATCTTCACTGACAGCCAGAGCGCATTGGCAATTGCGAGGAACCCTATGTTCCATGCTCGCACTAAGCACATTGAGGTGCATTATCACTATGTTAGGGAGAGGTTCTCTGCTGGGGAGATCAGCTTGGCATATGTGCCCACGCAGGAGAACATTGCAGACCTTTTCACGAAGGCTCTGCCTAGGGAGAAGTTTGAAGCTTTCCGCAAAGCTTTGGGCTTACTTCCTTTTGTGGAGTGATTTCCACATAGCTTGGCACTTCCTTATACATGAGTGCCAGCTCCTTGTTCACCGCATCACTCCCAGGGGGGATTTGTTGACATATTTAGGTAGTGATGTGTGTGAACACACTAGGACCGTCGGGGTACTTTTTTCCCTCTTTAGGAGGTTTTTTCGCCCGGCTTGTATATACGCCTATTGCCCTAATGGGCTACTTATCTTTGTACATTCTCTAGTAATACATTTAGTATTGCGTGTTTGTGCTCCAAGCTTCTTCTTCTTCCTTGTGATGTTCGCATGCTTCCGCAGACGTCTATCTCCAACACTTATGTCTATCTAGCATTTCCAACTAGGAGTACACTTTTGAAATAATCTCACCATGTCTAAAATCTCTTTGAGAAAATATTAACATGATTCAAAACGCATGAAAGAGTCTTATTTTCTAACCATACATTTTTCCCAACTAATGCGAATCATTTTGCAATACTATTTTAAACTATGTCTTTGATTAAGTTGCTTGATTTACTCAATATAATGAAATTAAACTTAAAGATATTCCTACCTTGATCCAAGCTACGAATGAAAGATGTGAATCTATCATAAAACAATAAGATGATCCAAACTATGGACCAAAAATTTCCATACAAAGTAAATCCCAATCCACTCTATGGAACTAAGTTTGTTATACCAAGTCAAGGCATGCTAAGTAAATAGAGTAACTATGGAACTACCACCACCTCCTAAATGTCAAAATACAATGTGTTCCAAGTGGAAAAAACTAGCTTCATAAATTACCATCTCAATGGTAAAATCATTTCAAACAAGGAACAAGATTTATGTAGTAAATAACTTTAAAAGAATATATCAGTAATACGGTGGAAATCCTAGAGATAATGAAGTGAAACCCATAATGTAAGTGTACTAAATATGGAAAACATTTGGTAAGTAGGTGTGTGCACAATCATAACCTACAATGCTAAGTGTCTAGCTCACCTCATACATCTATTTATGAAAACTTTCGTGACCTTGCACATATCAAATAGACTATCCATGATTCCTATGTGCAATCCTTGCATGTCTCGTTCTAAGCAACTTGCCTACGTACTTCCCTTGTTTGAGTCTCATACAACGTGACTTTCTCAACCACCCCTGTGTTGGGTAATAGTAACAAGATCATGTGAATGACATCTAAACAATAAAACATATAGTAGCATTGTTTTCTCTCCCATACCATCTCTCCTACACCTAGGTAGAATACAAAGTTTAGTATCCCTTACCATCAAAATTTATACCATACATAGATGCATGTATGAGATTAAAAGTTAAACAATTCTCTACCCATGATAAGAACAAACAAGTGAGTACTCAAAACCATAACTAATATACATGAAATCATGAAGTATAAATTTATTTCCCATATTAGTGCATGTATGAGATTAAAGACGAAAACCTCTCAACATGATTAGAACAAAAACTTGAGTACTCACAACCATAACTAATAAATATAAGGTCATGCAATGTTCTTGAAGGTTTTCCTTCCCTCGACAAAAAGGATGGAGTCACTCCTATGTCTCTATTACTTATAATTATATGTAGCTTCAAATTGCCAAGATTTTAGAAGTAAGAAATGATATGATAAATCAACTAAACTAGATTTGTGAAGATGTAGCTTGTATTTATTATTAACTCATAAGAAATGGGAATCAATAAAAATTGTATCAATCCATAAGATATGAAATGAGGATAACCAACAAAGTTATCATATCAATCCTCTCATGGCTCTATATATCTCTTAAATAATTCTAAGAGATCTCATCTACCCAATCGAGAATGGTCACCATAAAACAATCATCCATAAACACATATCTAGGGCATGAATAGCCCATTGTGCTCACACCCTTTCAAATAATACCATAAATAAGCTATGGAAAGCATTTTGCTTTCAAGAATCTTTGCTCCGTAAAAAAATTTGAAGAGTAGTAGATTGAATCTAAACTTTCACTATCTTTTTACTAATGCTTAATTTGTGAAGTCTCTAAAAACTACTTGATTGTGACATATCCTTAGATTTCATTCCAAATTCTTTGGAAGATTCAAACACTTAATGATAAACTCTAGAGATGTATAGGGTCATCTTCTAGAATCCCTTAGACTAATGAAATAATTTCAAAATTTTAGTTTCTTCCTATTGAAATCTAGGTCAATTTTTCTACTTTGGTTTCAAAAAAATTCAACTTGAAAGAAGTCAAACAATAGTTGAAACTAACCATTATATCTTTGCTACACTAGTGGTTAGGTGAGTGTGCAGATAATGCACGTGCACTTTTAGAATCTCTTCTAGCTATGTAGATAAGTTCAAAATTCTTTCAATTTTAGGTATTCCATAGGGTGTATGCTAGAGAAGCATCTCCAAGGAAAATGTTTTCGATTGAAGATTCCAATATGAAATAAAGATGTGTTTGTCAAAACATGTAGCAATCTTTGGCAAATCTTTCTCACAGATTGTGCTCATAAGAAAAGATCATTTGATGTTTCAAATAATCTCTTTTTCTTAAACGTTTGGTAATTCAGCAAGTAGTCCATTAATGGTATAAGTGTTAAAGTATTTGCAAATTTGAGTCTTTCAAAATAACCAAAGTACTCAACCTATGTACTTCAAGTAGTTTAAACATTTACAAAGGCTAACTTTCACTCTTTTAATCATAATTCCTAAATGGACATATATCGTATCATAATATTTTCTAAGCATCATCTTGATGTATTGATATAATTTTAAAAAGATAAATTAGTCAAATTTGATAAATTAACTAAGAGAACCAACCACCTATAGGAAGAATCTCTAGATGCAGAGCAAGTGGGAGAAAGAGAGAGAGAGAAAGAGAAGAAAGAGAGAGAGAGAGAGAGAGAGAGAGAGAGAGAAAGCCTAAAGTAATAGTGAATGGAAAAGAGTATAAGGACAGTTTTGCTCTTGGTCAGATATAGGCTTTTCTATGACAATGGTTGGGAACTGATGCCTCACAACTATGTGGAAAGAAAGAGAGAATCCAAATTTAAGTATGATATATCATTGATTGTATTTTGCAATTGAGTTGTGGTATATTCCATGATTTCCAATAGAGGTAGAGAACCATGTGCTATTAATAGTTTCTTGCATCCTATGAGCTATAGCCAAATTTTTCAATACATATCCATCCTTTAGATATGGACTTTATACTAAGTAAAGTTATTGAGTTGATATTATTTCAAAAATTTATGTCATAACAAACTAGAGTTGATTGAGCAGCCTCACTAATTATCTCTTGATCAAACTCAATTCATAGTGGTCAAATTTTTCACCCAATGTGCACTCCTAGGCAATCAAAACCCTGACAATGGAGCATCTCATTTCTTTTCTTGTTGCATGGGAGAGCAGGCTTGCATCACACTTTGTTGATGCAATAGATTCTATAGCGATGCAACACACCCCATGACTATCTAACAAAATACAATAGTGAATGCTTTGAATGATGTACGTGTATTGTAGTATTAAGACTTTGATAAGAAGCTTGGTATGTTATATGCCAATATGAAAAAGATCATGTTGGATATTCCATATGTTCCATGTATGCTAGGAGTGGAGGACTAATATGCACAAATGAGTTGAGATGCAAAGATGAAGATTCATGATAGAGAGAGAGAGAGGGAGAGAGGCAATGAGATATAGAGAGATTTTCTAAGGTCAAAGCATGATATAATTCGTGTTTGGATGTTATTTTGATGGAATTTCCATCAATTTCTAATCAAACATGAGACTATATCTCAATCATTTCTTTAGAACTTCATGAATAAGACATACAAAATGGAATATAATAAGTATTTTTAATGATTGCATTATGATTTTAAGCTATCCTAAAATTCACGAAGGTGCATAACTATGTTTCTTATATCCCATATAACTATTAAAGTGGGTTCAATCTATTCAACATAGACATTCATGCAACGACCATTGGTATTGAGTGAAGTCTATATTGTTGGATTTCTTTTATGCATTGCCTAAAACTACTAGGGAAGATTTTAGGAGATGGAACTAGTTAAAGTTGATGGAGAATTAAAAGAGAATGAGGTTGGATTAGAAAGAGGTAGAAAAAAATATATAAATTAGAAATTTAGTGTAGAAAATTAAAAGATCGATTAAAATAATAAAATAATAAATGAAAATATATAAGATAGATTTAACAATAAACAAGGTGAGAAAAAATAATGAGGAAAAAAAAAGATTACTTATTCAATTGTAAATTACTTGTATAAATAGAATATTTTTAATATGTGCTTTTTGCTTGAAGAGCTACCAAGAAAATAATGTGATTCAAGATTGATACAATCCGTATTGAAGTTTGGAGAGTTCTTGATTAAAGTTTGACGTTTATCAAACTGAAGGAAACCAAAGACTGGATGTTGAGGGTTGGTCCTTAAGAATTTGAGTGCCTTCATGAGGATCCTTAATAGCAAGAGAAAGCCTCATCACTTCACCTCTGGTAAAGTTGCAACATAAATGTGCATGTACTCGTTACTTGTATTTAAGTTGTAAGACAATAGTTACGCAATATAAAACAGGAGTAGTAGCAGAGAAGATAACAGATATAGGAGAATCTCAACAATTTTCTACTAACAGCAAGTACAAAGATGATGGCATTGTGCACCCATGCGCTTTCAAGGTAGAGCTTAAATGGTGGTCTAGATAACTCTAGATAGGGAGATAGAAGGTAGAGGTATGCTGGCTCAATTCAATGTCTCAGGTAGTCCAGAAGTCATGTATATATAGGATAATGGGTGGCCTTCTGTGGATGACTATATATGGGTGGTAGAGCGTGGGCGGCTATCGCCCACCTAATTGACATACACGGCTTAGGCCTGTTGAATCGACCTAACAAATATAAATGATTTCTGACTTTGATAGGGAATATTCCATGGAATATTCCCTTTACCATCACGCCAGTGGCATTGCCCCCAGACCCCCACTAGGGGGGCCTGTTGGCCCCCTGGGACCCCCAACCAGGGGGCCCGCTAGCCCCCTTGGACCCCCAGTCGGAGCTGCTCACTGTTGCCCCGGACCCCACAATTGGGGACCCTAGTAACTCCCTTTCCTTACAATACCTTACATGGTCCAATATGACCTTCATCCAACATGCAAGCTGGGATTCCCATCAATTGGGTAATGCATGCTTGGCTTCTCCTCATAATGGGGCCCTTACAAAATGTGCATACAATCATGAGGGATAGACATTGATCATATACTAACACCCCCCCTCAATGTTTACTGAATGATAAATCAATTAGGTCTCGGTCCTATGCCCATCTGTTGAAGATGCATGTTGAGCTGCTCTCTTCCATGTGCTTTGGTGAATATGTCAACACACTTTGCCTCCGTTGGGCAATATTCTAGCTCCACAATTTCATCTTCAATTAGCTCACGAATGTAATGGTACTCTACTTCTATATGCTTGGTGCGAGCATGAAATATTGGGTTCTTTGCAATAGCCATACAACTTTGATTATCACATTTGAGTACAGTCACCATATTTGATGGAAAGCCTAGATCTGCAAGAATTCTCCTTAACTTATGATCTTTTGTTGATGATGAAAGGCAATCCAAATGCCTTGACCTTTGAGGAGTTAATCTCTGTTCTATTGCAAGAAGATTAGTCTAGGCAAAACAAGTTATGCATGTTGCACATCAAGCTTTCTTAACTAGTTAGAAGGGCAAAGGTAAAGGGAGCTCATCTTATAGTAAACAAAAATTGCTAATTGTGCACAGTGAAAAAGGGAAGACAAAGAATATAAGAAAATAGAAAAGCCAAAATAGTTCTAGAAATAATGTAAGGGAACACAATTTTCTAGTCTCTTCTCATAAAGAATGTATGTCTATAGTAGACTTAGATGTTTGGTGCTTTGATAATGGGGAAATCAAACATATTACCTCAAAGCGCAATTTCTTTAGTTGACTTGAGCCTGCCCCTATAGGAAATACTATCACATGCACAAACAACTCCTCTTATCCTGTACTGGGGGTTGATAAGATCATTTTGACTAATTTTGATGGTAGTTTCACATTGTTATATGCTTTGTTTGTGCTAGGGATGAAGAAAAATCTATTTTCAGTTTCAGCATTAGCCGAGATCAACTTGATTGTCAAATTTGTTGATGATAGATGTACACTTCATGATCTATCAAATGGCAATGTTGTTATTGCTTTTGGAATTTTATGTCATAATTTGTATAAGCTCATAGACTATGAAAATTTTGTGAATGATTCAGCAATGTACGGTTCAAGATTCTCTGGCTATCGCAAATGTAAAGCTTTGGCATGCACACTTTGGTCATCTGAATTTCGCTAGTCTGCTACACCTATAGAAATCTGAAATGGTGTCCTCTCTACCCCAAATTGAGGCACCTAACATGTCTTTAAAGGCTGTATATTGGGCAAAATGCAGCATTTCTCTTTCTCAAAAGATGGTTCATTATGAACGATTCACAAATTGTAGCTTTTTCACAATGATGTCTATGGTCCTATGCAAACATCTTCTTTTGGGAACGCTAAGGAATATTGTGTAGAGTGTTGAAAAGCATGCTACTATACATGCAAATGTGGTTATTGAAGGGGATGTACATGGTGCTAAAGATGATGATCTTCAATTTCTTGGTCACGTTGTTCCTCATGTTTTACCTACTCTAGAGCAACTTTGTTGGGATGGAAAAGATGCACACACATGTTGAAAGTCGAGTCTCAATCATTCAAAAAGACTCGTCCAAAATTTTTGCCAGTGGAATTATAAAATATGAGGACCTAATGTCGTCCAATCAAGTTAGGAGCTCCCCCAAAATGAATCAAATTCATATCTCTTCAATTACCCACCAGAATGTGCATATACACTAATTGGTGGGTGGTTAGTTAGTTTGTAGGAAAAATGGAAGCTCTATATGAGAACTATTTTCCTTTTTTTCTTGAGTTCTGTGAGTTCCACGAGTTTTCCACTTAGTCTAGTGAAGTCCTAAACCCTAGCAAGCAGCCCCTTGCTTACTTATCTAATTTTCTCATGATTTTGCTCCTCTCTATCTAGAGGCATAGTTAGGCTTTCAAAATTCAGTTTGTACTGAGTCTTGGAGACATTAGTGGACATCATATTGAAGACTTGGAGTGATCAAGGCAAATCATGAAAACACAAGGAGAACTTATCAAATCAAGAAGACATCAAAAGGGCATCAATTAAGACCTCACCTAGTTGAAGGTTAGAAAGGGAGACTCTATCAAAAGGTAACATCCACACCTTCTAAAGGTAGAGAACAACATCAAATGCATCTTGAGGATCATGAAGAATCAATTGTAAATCTCTTTCCATGGGAGTGGCAATAGGTTTGCAACCTTCAAGGACAAAATGTTGCAATAATGTGTCGATATATTTTGTCTGACACAAAGCTACTCCCCCAACAACTTGCATAAATTGAATGCCCTAATAATGATGCAAATGCCCCAAAGTTGAGATCTCAAAGGAGGCATGCAAATCAACCTTAAATTCAGGAATATCCTTCTCTTTAGGACCAGTGAGTAGCATGTCATCAACAAATACAACAATGGTTAGAAGTATAACATATAAGGTGCTCTAAATTGGTTTGTTCTCAAAACCATGTGGAATCAAGTAGGCATGTATCTTTTTATACCAAGCACACAGTGCTTGATTCTAACCAGAATGCCTTTTTCAACCTACAAACTATGCTTTGATGCCCTTTCTACACAAAACCATGGTGCTAAAATACATACACTTCTTCATGTAAGTCACCATTTAGAAATGTAGTTTTAATGTAAAATTGATGTACATTCGGACCATGATGAGCTACAAGTGCAAAGATGCTACAAACAATGTCTTCAGCATGTGGGAGCAATGGTCTTATCAAAGTCAATGCCTCTCTCTTGAACATAACCTTTGGCCACAAGCCTCGCCTTATACTTATCAATTGTTCCATTAGGCTTATGTTTTAACTTTGTACCCCTTTAGTGCGAATGGTCTTTTTGCTTGGAGGTAAACCACATAAAGAATAAGTACCATTCTTCATAATATCATCATATTTGATTCATGAAAGCCATCCAATTTTTTGAATTTTGTGCTTCATAAAAAAAAAAGCATTCTCATTCTCATCAAGAAGACTAGAGGCAATCATTAGATAACAATCTTATGAAAAGGAATCACTATGAGAGCCTGAATGGGTATGATATGACAAAGGTGCATCTTCCTATCTTTCAAAGTTTGCAATAGCCATTTAGGCATATTGTTAGCCTCTTCTATGCCAACCCTCTCATGGACAAGTGAATCATGTAAAATTTGCATTAGAAAATGATCTGCATCACCATGTTGAATTTGTAAAGGTTAAGAAATCACCTCATTTGACATCTCTAGATCTAACTGAAGTCTCCTTGGTACATGAAAGTAATTGCTGAATTGCATCCTACACAAGAAAAACATAACACCTACCAAAATGCATTTAAACTATGGATGATACAAGAAATAGCCTTTGCAAGGTTCCTCAAGTTTGGGTAGAGAGGATGCCATTTCATATGTTTATAAGCATAGCAAATTAGACAAATTTAGATGACCAAAACGTGCATGCCAAAGCTTTGCATCTGAGACAGCCTAAGAATCTTGAACTACACATGCCCAATCATTCATAGATTTTTCATAGTCTTTGAGCTTTTATGGCCCATGAAATAAAATGCTAGAAGCAATAATAACATCACCATTTGAGAGTTCATGAATTGTACGTTTGTCATCAAAAAATTTGATTATCAAGCCAATCTTGGATAATGTTGAAACTAAGAATAATTTTTTCTTGATTTGCACATATAAAGCATCTGAAAATGTGAACAAACTACCATCACTAGTAGTCATATTGATCTTACGATCTCCCATTATAGGATAAGAGAAGATATTGTCACATGTGATACTATTTCGGGTAGGGGGCAGACTCAGCGAATTGAAGAAACTACGTTGTGAGGTAATATGTTTGGTTGCCCCACTATGAAAGTACTAAACATTAGAGTCTAATACAAACATATACTACTCATGAGAAGATGAGCCATAACTACAAACATTAGTAAATACCCATTCTTCATTCTTAACAGGATAAGTACACTATGTTTTAGTTGTAGAGGCCTCTACAACAACCATTCCAACCTCTTTCTTCTTTGCCTCTTTTGTAGCCAGTTTATGAAAACTCTTTAATGATCATTTTCCTTATTGTATCTGCAAAATTGTTTTTTCTTTTCTATTTTCTTCTCATCTTTATTCTCCTTCTTTGAGTATACACCATTAGCATTTTCATTTTCCCTTCTAATTAGCTAAGAAATCTTGATATGCATACACATAATTGACCTATTCTATTTGGATTGATCTTCCTACAACAAAAAAAGAATAAATCCTAAAATGTTAAGGAATATGGATTTCCTTGCATCATCAATCAAGGAGTAGAAGTAGAACTCTAATATGAATATGGAAGATTGTTAAGAATAGTATGCACAAGTGAACCATCTGGCAAGGCTTCATCAACAAAAATCAATTCCTCCTTCAAATCTTTGATCTTTGTTGAAAAATTTTCCATAAAATCTCCTTCATTAATATAATCAGTTTCGAATTGTTTATAGAGATAAGAAACATGAGCCTCATTTTTTGCCTTGTATAAGTGTTAAGTGTATTTCAAGCATCCTTTACTGTTTTTCAAGAGTGAATGTGAGGGATAATGACGATGGAAAAAGCTATCAATGCATGTGCATGAGCATCCATGCCATCCCAACAAAGTTTCTCTATAGTAGGGCAACAGGAACCACAATATGAACAGGAATTTGAAGATCATCATCTTCAACACCTTTTGCATGACCTTCAATAACTGTGTTTGCAAGTGTGATAGGATGTTTTTGAACACCTTGCATGATATTCCACAATGCTTTTACTACCAATACATGATGCATCATATATGCCCACAATGGCTAATTAGTATCATTCAACGTATCCTTAACAAACATACCTTGAATGATTGTATCTCAAAATGTGGAATAGAAATACCCTATCGAGCTTTGCTAAACCTATAGTAGACTTTGAGATGCTTGTATTGGAAAACCAAAACATACATATATATATATATATATATATATATATATATATATATATATATATATATATATATATATATATATATATATATATATATATATATATTTGGAAGAAAAGGAAAAAAATTACATGCACAATTACTGTGATAGTGCATTGGGAGGTCAAAACGGGATCAGATCAACATTTCGATGCCAAAAAGCTGTTTTTGAAATCCTACTAGCCTCGATAATGCTCATCAATTTATGTTCTATTTTGAGACTTGTGACTAGAGGGATATCGAGGACACCCTAGATGAAGCTAGGACATGCTATGATACCATATGTTGGAGTTCAAGGTCTATGGAAGCACATGAGAAACATAAGGAAGAAGAAGAAGCTTGGAGCACAACACAATACAAATCATATTACCAAGTGAATGTAAAACAATAAGTCACAATTAGGGTTATAGGCATATATACAAGCTGGGGGTAAAAAAACGTCTTAAAGAGGGAAAAAAGTGCCCTCACTGTCCTAAGTGTGTTCACATACATCAGTATTGAAATATATAAAGACCTCTTTATCCCCTTCAGTAAATTTACGTGGCAAGAACATGTCGTTTTAGACGTTACAAATTAAATTACAACTACAAGCCAACTTGTTGAAGGGAAGTTGTACACATCTCTCAAAGACGTGTAAATCAACAAGCAATCTAGTTCCTTTAGCCCACATAAATCATGATTGTTCTATACCACAATAAGAAAGAATTAGATAACATTAGTCAAAGTCCAATTTCTTAAGGATTCAAAACTTTTATGTGAAGCAAACAACGAATCATCCTAGAACAATTTGAGTTATCTATGTCCTTCATATCAAGTGAAGGTTCTCACTCCACAAATCATTGCTAATTTTCATTTCATGTATAATAACTTCTCAAATAGTCTAGTAATAAGCCAAAGAAAGATGAATCCCATGAAATGATAGACAACAAATTGAATGCACAACTCAGATTCATAGAAACAAGTGAAAGAGACACTAAAAGTGTACAAGACCAACAATATGAAAAAGAGATTCTCATATATTTACAATGGTGGTGTAGAATCAATGTTTCTTTTGTTGAAAGCACATATCAAAGAAGGGGTTGGTCATATTCTCATTCTTTTACATTCATTGGATCATCTTTGCTAGATTCTAAATCTTGAATAGCCTTCTCCTAAGCAAGTAGGTCCTCTAGGTCAACAAGATCTATGGGCTAAACTACTAAAGGTGGTAGTGATTCCCTTAAGGGAGGCAAACATATTTTTGTATGATCAGGGTCTTCATTTTGGAACTCATTGAGCCATTTGATATACATCTTTATGAAGCCAACTTGACCATCAATATCAATCTCGTGCCTAAACTTCTTTACATCACATGTTAATGTAGGACATGTGAAAGATAGATTTAATTATATCTTGATTTCACCATAATTATTTAAATCTTGACCATCAAGAGGTAGATTGCTTGTTCTAAGAAATAAATCCAATATCCAATCATCATCGTTAGAGAAAAGCTCAATAAATCTCATTAGCAATTTTTGTGGAACCCCTAGTTTCTTATCCCTTGCCACGTGCATGGGGTTTCCATTAACTATAGGGAACATTTAAATACTTGGGATAACATTCATGTTGCAATGCTCCTTGAATCTCTTCTGATTGATCTCATCAAAATAGCCTACTATGAGGCATTTTTTAGCAATCACAAAACTATATCCACAAGTGTGATTTACATTTCTCTTGACCCTAAAATCCATGAGAAATCAATATAAGATATTAGACAAGTCAACCAAACATAAAAAAGAAGGAATGGACGCCATTAGATAAGTCAGCAAGACATAAATAAGAATGAATGGAGAGATAGGTACCATGTTAGACCCTCAACTGCATGACATCTTTATTTAAGTGCAATAGAGATAGACAAAGACTAATCCTTGCTATGGAAGATGTCAATCCTCCATAGAGGTGAGAGATTAAGGTTTGCAAAAGCTTTAAGCGTCTTCAATATTTGAGGGTGCTTAAAATGGCTCATCATCATAGTAGATGCACTCATTCTAAAACCATAAGGTAAATCTTCTATTAAAAGCAAATAATGTTTCCTCGGGAGTATGGTACAAATGTTTGATACATCTTCACAAAAATACTATAGTGCAAAGACAATAGAGGTTCAGTGGGTTTGAAAGACATTCAATCGTAGATGTCTCCTTGCAACACTCAATATCAACCTTATGTCTCAACATTTCATGTCTAGGCCTCTGAATATGGGCTACAAATGTAGTAGAGATATCCTCAACAACTCAAAACCTCTTATTCTTGTAAGAGTTTTGAAATATAGCTACAAAATCATTTATAAGAATGTATCCATGTAGTGGGAAAAGTATATGGGATAATTTATATGAAGAATTTTGATGCTTGACATCACAATTAAGCTTGTCATAGATTCCACACATTGAATTTATCTATATTGTTTATGTCTAGCATTGAATCGACCCTACTCTAGATGATAGGAATACAATTGAAGCACGAATTACATGTCTGACATCAACTTGAAGCATAAGATTGATGATAAGCATTGAGCTAAAGCATAAAAGCTCTGTATTGCACCAAACTCATGCAATAATTAATGCAAAGTAGAAACTCCATGCAAAATCTCCTTTCCAAGCTTAGTTTTTAAGGATAAATTTGATTTCAAGCATCAATGTGAAAGGGAAACTTGCATGCATAAAGATGACGAGTAGCATGGAATACCTTGATGCTAGTCAAAAAGTTAATTTTGTGCATAAAATCGATATCAATCATTGAATTCAATGCCACACATCAAGTGCCAAGCACTGCCTTTTGTTCTTAAATGAGATGTACAGAATGTAAAAATAATAAATAAAGTAGCCAAATTCTCACGCAATCCCTATAAAGAAGAAAGTATTTAGATATAGCTTTGTATCAGGATGTTGTAGGGTGGTCTACCTGCAAATCCTCCCATGTGAAGCACCCTATCCTCGTCATCATCACCTCTTGAATCTTGATATAAAAATTATGGCTACAAAGAAAGGATTTGATGAGGTATGGTAAACTCAAGGAAAAACTGTAAAGTTTTGGATACCTAGTTATTCAGTTCAACAAGCATCTTACCAAGATGCAATTTCTTTTTTGTAATCCTAGCTAGGGTGGACACTATCAAGGTTTCATCTTTAATGTCCTATAGGCCTCTATAGGGTGTAAGCTTCATATCCTCAACAACTTCTTCAATGGACAGATCTATTG